>JAWWLV010000011.1:13840609-13864507 GCA_035041135.1 Platyrinchus mystaceus
GGGCTCAGTTCAGCGCAGGCTGTGTCTCACCTAAAAAATCCATTGCGCAGGCTTGAAAGGAAAAAACACCTTTCCCAAATCTTCGTTCGCGAAGACTGGCCACAAACAAACAGTAGCTGTGAATGAAGTGGTACTCTTCAATGCATCTGAAATAGACTAATATAATTTTGTAAAAACTTCAGTAATAATGTCTTTGTCAAAAGCAAAGGGTATTCAAATTTCAAGCAGAGAATTATCTTAGCAGCCAGAAAACTGCGCTTTCCCAGTGTTGTGCAAGAAAAGAAGCAAGAGGAATCTCTGGCAAGTTTTCCTCATTCCTTTGCCAGCTCATTGAAGGCAACAGTCACACCAGGGTGCTCACAGCCTCCACAGCTCCCCACGCCTGCCCCAGAGACTGGCAGGCCCCTGCCCTGTCCTTCTCCTCCCTGGGCAGCGTGGCCAGAGCAGAGCCCAGGGACATGCCCCCTGTTGCCCACTCACCGTGCTCCCCATTGCATCTGCCTTAAAACAAGGCTGTGAATTTGCAGTCCCAGAGTCAGAAATAACTCTGCAGTCTGAGCTCCATGACTTTTCTCAGCTTCTCACCCAGAGATAGAACAAAAGAACTTTCTAGTTATGGAGTAATTATTACAATGCAGACTCAGTGGTGCAAAACATCTCTAAATCATCATTGGGCACAAAGTGGGACCCTGCCCACCTCTGACCACCTTTTGCAGATGCAGATCACTAGATTGTTTAATGCAGAGGGTATGTTCTCCCACTATCCTCCCATCATGTGTCCAGTTGCAACATGTCACTCCGCAAATAGCCCTGGCTCTCCTGACAGGCCACACTCTAATATTTTTGAGACAGGGAAGGGCAAGTGTGTATCTGACACTGCTTAAATTATTGCTACATAGTAAGTGTGACAAAGCCCATAGCTGGCAGGGGGCAGAGGCTACTGGAAAAAAAAAGTACTCAAAAATGCAACAAGGTTTATTTATTATTTATTTTGTTTTCCATTTTTCAGATACTGAAAGAGCTTGACCTTATATTTACTGCCAAAAATTATTAATAGTTAGATTTTTTTGTACTCCCTTTCAAGAAGGGATTTGGGGGTTGTCTTTGTGGAGGGGGTGGGAAACTAACTGCCTCAATTAAAGCAAAAAGGACCTTTATTTTCACATAATATGGATCATGTTTCTATTATTAGGTCAGTTTGAAAAGGAGGTTTGAAAGAAAAGTTGCCAGAGAATCGAAATCCAAGTCAATACAGTGTCTTATCAATGTCAACTCTACTTTGTAAAAGCAATACCCCTTTCACAGAAGTTGAATTTATTGATGTAAAGATGGAGAAAAGATGCTCCCAAAAGTAAACATATTTCAAATTTATTAGATTTTTTTTATTCTAGGTTTTTATTTTTAATAGGGTTTTATACTATAGCATATGTCATGTGACTGAAACTGCTTCAAAAGAAGAAAAATGGTTTCAATATGTATGAAGAATTTCTTTCCATATGTCATCAGAAAAAAAATAATGTTTTGACAACTGTTTCCTCATGAGGCAAGATTTGTATGTTCTGAGATGCAGTAACATTTCATCAGCCAAGCAAGTGAACAGCAGCAGTTTTACATAGCCAGTGAGGATGGCTGGTCCAAAAGGCCGCCTACTTTTTGAAAGCTAGCTGCAATGCCATTTTTCATTTAGCTGGTGACTGACAGTCAAGATTTCTCTTTGGATTCAAATAAATATGATCTACATAATGATTTCTTAGCATTTTAGTGTTCATTCTTCCTCTCTTGTCCAGCAATTCTAGGCTTTGTTATGTTCCTAATTGTAACGTTTGAGACCTGGTTTTCTTCCTTTCCATTTTTAAAGATGACCTTGCTGGTCATCAGCTTTCAAAGGTCCCTCAGCTCCATTTAAAATATAGACCTTTAAATGTGGTCTTTAACAGTTGTAAAATGTTCTCATAAATTCCAAGCTATGTATTTTCTATATTGTTTCTTTATGGTTCATTTAGTGTGACATTATATAAAAATTTTAAAAAGGCATTTCCTTCTCGATCACTTTTGAGTGAAGTGTCTGAAAAAAAAATTACTCTTAAAACTTTTTGTTTGAGCCATTAATTAGCTCACTGCTTGTTAACTGCTGCTGTAGCTTTTGATTCACTGGCCCCTAGCACACTTCTGGTGTGATGGATGTGCTGTGAAGGCTTAGATAGATAGGCTTAAATGCATTTGCATGTCAAAGCAAAATGAGATATGGCATTCACTTTCAAAATGAACTTTATGGGATAATACTTTAGAGAAATAATGGTGTTGTCCTGGATACTAAAGCTTTGTAAGTAAATACAAATAATGCTCCATGTGTTTTATCAGCCTTTGTCAGTGTAACCTTTAACATAAAATTAAGAAATATTCAGTGCAGTATTTTAAGATGAAAGTGGCATTATCATAAAAGCATAAATAACAACCCAAGAATTTATGTAGGCAGCCATGAATAAAGATACAAAGGTTTCCTGAACATAAGAAAGAGTCTGGTGTGAGGGAAAATCAAAAAGCCATGTGTAAGTAGAATGAGCTACTGGAAATCAGACCCCATGACATGGGCAGGAATTTAATGGTTCTGATTTTGTTTTGACCTTTCTCCTATAAAATAAAAAAATGTTTTAATATGGCCTAACAGTTTTCTATGTAAATTATGTATAAGAAATTGCAGTGTAGAAAGCTTTTCACCTAATGGGAATGAACAACCAAGAAAAAACCCAAACAACAGAAAATGAAGAGGGACATGTGTGGAGTTAACACAGCACCGGTCACCATCCTCTTTCTTGACCTAATGAAATGTCAGGCCTTAGGACACTTGTGTCTTCCAAACGTCCTGTAGCACTGTCATAGCTAATACAGTGTGGATGCAAAGTTTCCAGGTACCATGAGCAAGTCCACCTACACAAACTCATCAGGAAAGTGGCTACAATGAGCTGAAGGGCCACATCTACCAGAACAGTATAGGGTACTCACCACAGTCCGAGCAGGGTCTTACGGGACACAAAGCTAACCCAAGGAGGTGGCCGGGTAAGCTCATGCTGACCTCTGAGCAGTGACCATCTGCATGAACCCCCTCTGAAGATCTCTGCATGCCTGAGGTGGCCTCCTGCAGCTGCAGTGCTGGATACAGCTTTGAAGCTGCTGAGGGACTAAAGGCAATGAGGTGCTCAGATGCCACTGTAATGAAAGAGTTAGAACAGTACTTCAGAGAGGAAAAGCAACCCGAGAGCAATGAAAAAACCACAACTGATTACTGCCCTTGGTTTTGTTGGTCACCAGGAGCTATAACATAGCAGCAAGAAGTAACATCTCTTATTTGTCCATAATGAATAGTGCTACTGCTGGAGTGAAAATCCACCCTGGGGCTCCAATTTTGCATGAAGGGACAAGGCTGGGTGAGTGCCTGGCTCAGCCCAAGCAGTGCCAGAAGGTACCAACCTCTGGCAGAGCGTGGCTCCTCCAACCCACCTCCTCAGAAAGCAGCAAGGAACAAAATAGCATTAGCAAGGCTGTAAGGTGATGTCTCAGAGAATTATCAAATACATTGATGAATCACACAGGCATTTAGACCATGTTCCATGGGAGCTAAAATGTGAAAAAGCAATTTCATTCTGTAGTAGTTTTCAAAATACCTGAAGGCAGACATTTCCCTGGGTCAAGGCCCAGTCTTGCTAACTTCCCTTCTTCAAACTCCTTCACTTTTTAGTTCTTTCATCTGGTGTGCTTGTATGTGGCATAATAACACATTTAGGTAAAGAAAGTCGCCACTGACAGTAATATCACCAAGAATCAGTTATGGAAGAATTGTGGAGTATTTTTATTTGGACATTACAAGTAGAATTAATGAAAGGCTGAAAGGATAGTATTTGAAAGAAATAACAAATGCTTTTTAAAGGTGAATAGATCTAGTAAATTATCTCAGCCACAAGAAAAAAAAAAAAAGGTCAGTTTACATTCTTCAAGACTTTATATTTTTAAGAAAACACAGATGGCTGGGTGTTGGCAGTCAGCATTAAATGCAACTGTTGTGTTGCTGTGCTTCATATCAGGACAGAAAAGTATTATATAATGCTTGTAGCTAATGTATTCTACTTAGTCAGTAAGTGATAGCATGTCCTATCTAATTAAATCCAGATTTCATGTGCATCTCTTCATTTGGTTACTGTGCAAATAATGGAAGCTAACATTAAAGTATTAAAATCAGATAAAATTGCATTTCTTATTAATACAGTGTGTGGAGATGTATAATTTAAAATATATTTTATGAAATGTAATCTCTTTTACGTATTGCATACAGCTCTGATATTGATCAAGATATTCCCAGGAGTGTATGATGAGAGGAGAAATTGAGTATGTTATCCTTCCTCTAGGGAGCTTATTGCTGATCTCTCACACTGCTTCTTTGAATTAAAATAGTTCTTGTTTGGTTTGTTTTCTTGTTGTTGTTTAAGGAAGGTTAGTTTCAAAAAGGAATATCAGAATTTAGTTAACTTCTCTCTAGTCAGATATTTTGCAGAGCAGTAGGTGGGCAATCTCTGTCCTCTTCAGCTCTGTCCATTTTCTTGTCTCACTGGGATGAATTCCTAAGACAGACTTTGCTTTATTTTCCCACTTTCAGACAAACAAAGGCCCAGGGAGCCAGCACTGTCTTGCTGACAGAGGCCCAGAGTAGCTGGACTGGTTTGAGGGCTGCCCTCAGCAAGGGGAGGGCACTGTGATGTGATGCAGAACAGACACCCCACAGTTATTGCCTCTGAGTAGGGAGTGCCTGGACACCTTGGATGGACAGGTCATGTTGTAGCTGCACTTTACCTTTGCTTTCAGTTTGAAAATTCAGCTTGTTTAGAGACAGCAAAGGCTTTAAATTACCTTCCTGAACAGGGCATCCTTCAGGTGGGTTCACATGTCATTCACATTGGTGTAAATCCTCTGCAGCCAATGGCAATTGTGCTGGGCACAAATGCAGTATGAATGAGGTCCTGTATCACATGCAGGATCTTCTCTTTTCAGGAATCTACTGTACTAACATTACCTATTTGTGACAAAGGATTTGCTTTTTAAATTATGATTTTTATTTTTTACAGAAACATTCAAATATAATCATACTGTGCTACCTACACACACATTTGTAATTGGAAGTCTTTAAAATCCTTCTGTCTTGTTCCTTATGGAAATACATCTAATAAATCCTGTAAGTATCCATATATATACACTTGAGGCAGGCACTATTAAAATTAAGAAGTACTTTCAAATTTAACAGACACTACAGGATTAGAGACTTACATTTTAGTATCCAGCATCAATGCTTCAAAGAAATTTATTCAAACTTATACACCAGCAATATGTAAGGTGGCAGGTGTCCTCCTACATTGTTATCTGATGTCTGGGGACCAAAAGCAAAAATTAGTGATGTAGGAATCTGAAAACTGAAATTAAAAACACACTTGTAAAAAGATGGCATGAATATTGCCTATATCCCTGGAACAATAGCTATTACAGTTTCTCAGTTTTTTATCTTTTTCATTAAACAGGCAGTTGAAAATGTTCAAAGAACAACATTATCTGAGAAAAAAGAAACCTTAACTCTTTTCATTCAGTATTATGTTTTCCTTGCAGAAGCAAAATTATTTGGCAAATGTGGGATGATTTCTTTGTTTAAGTCCTGACTGGCAGGAAAAAAACACTGCTCTTTGCTAAAATTATCAAATTTTGTAGCTGTCTCAAGAATGTGTCTCCTCTTATCAGATGATGCCCTTTCTTCCTAGCTGGTGGAATACTCACTGCACTCCACAAACAGTCACTTTGCATTATGTAGATTATTTTCTAAGAAAACTGAAGAAACGGGCTTTTGACAATGATGGAAACAACGAAGCATGAAGAAATCAGAGAAGATCAAAGGTGCTCATTAGTTTAGATGGTAAGAAACAGAGCCGTTAACAATAACACAGTATCTTTCTTGTTACTCTTTCATACTCTATGAAATCCCATAATTGTTGCATCAGAAAATGCCTCATTTACTTTTCATGAATCAAATATTTAAAAGAAATCCTCATGCTTCATATCACATGTAGTAGAGGGACACCCTCATTTATTGTGTTCCTTTGATGTATTTTTTTATTACTTGAAAGGCTAATTCAAATTGCAGAGGTTTTATGAATATTTTATAGGCTCTGTGTTCTAAATGATCAGAAATATCACTTGATGATATGCTCTGGGCTTACAATTCTTCTGTGCTCAAACTAAGCCCAGCAGAGAGATAGATTGTGGAAGCAAAAACCCAGTTGAATCATCTTCCATGTATTTCTAGACAGAGCATTCCTAGAGCAGCTAAAGGTGCCTCCCATATGAATATGGCAGAGCATATCTATGGTGCAAAGTAATTTCTTTTTCATGTCTATTCTCTGGTAAGACATACCTTTATTCAGGGACAACCTAATTCAGGCAATGTCATGTTACAATCATTGACTTAGTTCAACTTTAGACTAATTTTGATCTTCTTTATTTTCTTGCACTGAATTATAAACGTCCGCAAATCTCCTAGTATGTGGTTCAGTAGTTTTAATATTACTCTTTCCTGCTCTATTTGAGGTGGAAAGATAACAATAATATAACTTGCTTAATTAATTTTTACTGTTCTTTATGTTCGCTTATGATAACAGGACTTGCTGTATAGATACTGAATTATTTTTATTTAGTAGCACATCAATAGCTACTACATTTTATTCACTATGGGCTTTCTCCCTGTATATCCTGCAAAACAAAAAGGGGGCAATGTATTTAAAAAATTGATAGGGAATATTCTGGGCAAAGCAGTAGATACATCAGTGAAGGACAGATAAAAAGTACATTAAAATATATCCTCAGCATCCACAGCAAACAAAAAAAGCATACTGAAAAAGCTAGCCAGAATACCACTAAAATCCACAATACAGACAGAAATTGCTTTTTGTCATATAATGGATACAGTCTCTTTCTTTAATAGTGATAAAAACCTCATCAAGCCATTTCTGCTTGCTCATACAAGGTCCGTGTCACCCATATTGCTCACAAGACTTGTTGTGAACCACTTCAGGCAGGTGGTCTCAAATACACTGCAAGAAGGTCGAAAAAGTAGTCAGCCATCCTGTCTCACAACCGATGTTCCCCCTGCTCACAGCAATTTTGCATATACCATCTAACCAGTGTATCAGTATAAATGGTTTCATCACTTTTTTGTGCTTACTTGAACTACAAACTTACCAATGCTCGTTAACTGTGACACTGCTGATTTGCAAGTGTATGCAACTCTCTTACATTTTTCTCTTGCTGTCTTCTAATACTTCTTTATCATTGTGCATCAGTACATGGGACAGGATCCTATTTTCAATAGGTTTTATTGTCTCTCATCCTTGCAAATCCATTAGCTAACGGAAAAAAATGTTGATGGATCTATGTGTTATGCCCCTATGTGTTATAGCATAGTTTATTCTGTTACAGTTTTCAATCATTTAACACATATAAAGACCATGCTGAAAGGTGAAATTCCAATACACAAACCAGCTATAAAATAGCAGACTTACTGATATTTTTTTCTTCTCAAACCGTTGGCTCAGATACTGAGGGAATAGGGGAGGGAAGGAAAATCTGCTACACAATAAAGAATCTCCCAACTCAGGATACGGGCAGAGACACTTGTCTGGTTCTGTGATCCAGATCAGACATGATCAGACCTAGGCAGGTGGATCAGACAGACACAGAACAAGCTCAACCATAAAAACCTCAAATAAATCTCCCAGTCCATGTCCCAACCTCTTCTGTATGCTCAGGGCATCGTTACTCCCTAAGTTTTAAAAAGGAAAGCATAAGAAGCAAAGCCATTTGCCTGTCTTTTCACTGAATCCTGCATTATACTTTCTTTTATACAAAGCAGGCTAAATTTAATGCCTGTACCGGTCTTACAACCTGCAGGCCATTTTCTGTCTGCAAGCAGCAATTAATTCATAAAGTACCAAGGAAAAAAAGGCAGTCGAGAGCAGGATGCAAGAACAACTGTAAGCTGCCAGCTCTCTCCCAGGTGCACTCTTTTTGGGCAAGAGCACCTCCACACTGGAGGCAGGGAGTGAAAAAATAGCGATGAAGTCATCTCTTTAGAGAACAGTTATGTCATCCCTAAAACTTCTCTGAAGTGTTCTACTTCACTGATTTTAAGGCACTCAAAATTTATTTACAGCACATAAGAATTTAAATAAAAGACTCTGTGTCAACTTTTAAATGATTTCATGCTCTTCAAGATACTAGCTACCTGTAACCAGATCCACATCCCTTTATTTGTTTTAAGAAGACCTTACAGATCTAGAAGTCATTTTCCCACCCTATCAAAATTCTATGAAGGACATGAGAAAGGTCAGAAGAAAAGCTCTGGTTTCTCTGACTTTGACCATACAGCTCTCCAAAAAGCATATTGAATATCATTCCACCAAAACAGAGAAACATCATACCATCACCCTTTTAATCTATGATGTGTGGCATTATATGGCAATAACAGAGCAATACAATGGCAACCTTGTCCTCTTCCGGGTTTCGTGTAAATCAAATCCCCCAAATGAAACCCTATTTATAAAGAAAAACAAAAGACCTGAACTTTAAATGCTACTATTATTTAAGTGTGCCAGTTAGAGTCCTGCAAGGTGTTCCTTTTTATCTGAAAGCACATGGAAGTTCAAAATCCAAATTCAGATAACCATATACTATTCTCAGTGTGGTCTGTTTGCTTGGGTGAGTCTCAGGTTCCAAGTTATCCAGATCAGGAGTCAGACCAGAGAAGTAATGATGAAGTTTGCATGGGCTTGGCTTCATTTCCCCTGGAAACCAGAGTGCAGGGACCAGAAGGTAAAATTTTAATAGTTTGCACCAGGGTCTCACCTGCATACATGAGGCTTTACAAAACAGTACTTCTCATAGGCAGACACTTATCCTTCCAGCTAGCAGTGCAAAAATCCTGCTGTATAGCATAATATTCTGAAGATGTGTTTAAATTTTGGAAGTAGTCAGAATAAAAAATTGCAAAAAAATTATCTATCTATAAATATACCTCTGTAGATTTTCTTTAAAGAAAGCTGTAAGAACTAAGCCATGCTTATTTAGTAACTAAGGCTGCAGAAGCCTTCCTTAGATGTCTCTTTACTACATGGAAAGCACAACATGAAGGTATGATGAGATTTAGAGGTGCCATGTAGACATGTGCTCTGTCCTAAGCAATTACAATCCTTTACAGAAGAAACTGTGAGTTAAATTAATTGATATGTTCTAAGTGTATTCGGTGCTTTGTGATTTTCAAATGGGTAGAAGCACAACTACACGTTGTTTAATAACAGCTTAGCAGGAAGGAGTTACCTGTATGCGAGACGAAGTGTGCCTGGGAGAGGAGGAACTTTCCTGTGAGTCTGTAAGATAAGACAGAGATAAACTGTGGGTTAGAGGAAGTCTAATACCACAGTAAGTGATATCATAAAAATAAATAATGTTTTAAGTCATAAACCATAAGGAAAAGAATGAACTGCATTTCTGAGCAGTTTATAAGAGGAAAAAAAATTAATCCAACCCCTTAGAGCAAGGCAGTTAGAAATGGTTTATGGTTTTAATACACAAGACTGACAATGAAAATAAAAATTAAAAACAAACTATGGCCTTTATCATTCTCCCCACTTAGAGTCATGAAAGATATTTGTGCCTATTTTGCATTTACCAACACCCAATTTTCTGAAAGGTGTAAATATTGATAACTAAACCAACAATGTTAAATCATAAAAAACCACTGTTAAATGAAGAATTTTCATCAGGCTCACACCTCAGAAAACAAACTCTCCATACAGATGGCTGCAGCTTAGTCATGGTGGTCTTGGTGTGGAATTTCTCAATGTGGTGGAAATGGACAGGTTGGAGATTTTGCAGTTTTCCTAAAGGCATGTTAGACTTCACAGGCACCTCTCCAGAGACCGTGTTGACTGAGATCTTTGTTCCCCTCACCAAGCAAATCAGATGCAATGCACTCACAAATTGAACTCTTTACATGGCAGGTTTAGTAATGAACAGAAAAACAACTGTTTGGTTGTCTCAGAGTAGTAAACAACAAACTCCCAAATCTCTGCATAAGTACCCAAATGTTGAAATGCTTGTGTCTAGGTGTAAAACACTCAAAGCCTTGGACTTGTACAGAGCAATTGCTTAGTCCCATGTAGTACTTATTAATTTCTTTGATCATGAACAGTAACGCCTCTCAAATGTGCATTATCACAATGCTAGAGACAAAAAACTCTCTAGTTGATTTCTTTTTAGGTAATAAATGAAGTGATGCCATTCACATTTTATAGATAAGGAGGTTAGCTACAGAGAACTGAACTGTCTTGCCTAAGGTCACAGAGGAATGAATTAATCTGAACTGGTTATCACTTATTTTAGTCACATAAAAGAATTTGCATCTCAGGTATGAACTATTTATCTTTAAATGTGTCATGAAACAAAGAATAAAGACTCAGGAACACTGTTATAATTCAACGGAAAGACATCTTGGTAGGGTAAGTCATCACAAAGTGAAGTTCTGCAACAACAGGATGTTTTAACAAGAGCAAGATTAGAGGCTAAATATTAGAGTTAGTGAAAGCACATAATAAATAGAAGATTACTGAAAATTTATCCAGTTTCAAAAAGAAGTGGATATGGTGCAAATCACATCACAGGGTTCAGATCCTTACAGCTGCCTTGGTATCTGGCTTAGAAATAAAAGTTCTGATTTTGGCTTCCTGTTGCAACCTTGTGAAACTTGCCCTTTTCACATTTTGATGTGAAAACCAGCCTTACTTATTTCAAATTTTTCAAGGCTTTTAAATTCCCAAACTCAAATAAAAACTCAGGACAGCTAAAACAGCAACACTTAAGACCAAAAAAAAAAATTATAGGAAACTCTGTGTCAAAAGATGGCTTAGCAAACTTCTACTGAATATACAAACTTGAGTATTTAGTCATAAAGGTTTCTTCTTCCATAGAAACCATAATCTGCACTGTTACAGTAAACGTGCTTGCTCCCTGAAACTGAGCTGTAGGACTTACCTAGCACCATTACTTATTGCTATTTTATTGGGAATTTTTTGTCATTGTCAAAATTTTCTGGCAGTGATTTTATATCACTTTTCAGACACTTGCTATACTTGTGACTCAAGAGATTTAATTACTCTGAATCAAATGTATTTCTGTGAAAGGATTCTTGTAAATGATGCTAAGAGAGATTTCTTATTGCAGATAATAATTTGTAATCTAATAGTTGATAATGCCTAACATACTTACATCGAGATATATTGACTTTGTATAGACTTGTTATAAATATATTGTTTTCCATGTCATTAATTTCGAATATTTTTAAATTTCAGATGGTTTGGTCATTCAGAATGGATGTCTGATTTGAACATCATTATTCTAACTAATGGGTAAGTTTGCAATTTTATGGTCAGATGCACAGAAATAACAGACATTTTTATTCTCCCATAAAATTTAATATGAATGGCAATAAACAGCTCAACTAGAAAACTTATTGTTAATTTTCATTTGATTTATGTCTTTTTTTAATACTATGTTTTTAGTGTCCTCTTTAATTTTTACAGTTTATGGTGGGTTTTGGTACTAGAGGTTAATTCCTGGGATAAGAAAAACTAGCAAATGCAATAGAATGTATAAACAAAGAGTAATTTTATTGTAGAAATACTTCATCTCCTAAACTTTACGATGAAAAAAAAAATCTAGTTATAAACTGCAATGAAATACAGCTTATTTCCTAGACTTGCAGAAATTCTTACAATGAGAAGAAATGGGAACCCCACTGGCAATGAGTATTTGGTGATGTACAGGATTACCTACACTTTTCCAAGCACTTCCAGACCCTGAGTCCACACAGGCACTGCTGCTTCTTTGCCAAGGCAACATCAAGGCTGAGCAGTGCCTCAGTGCTGCCCCTGGTCCTATGGGAGAGTGGAAATGGCAATTATTGATATTTGCTTTACACCCCTTACTTCTGTCCCATCTCAATAATGTCCTGTTTACATGAAACAACCAGAGAAGATAATATATTCTTCACAATATTCTTCTGAGCAAAAAATACATAAACCAATTTACTCTGGTTGGAGATATGTGTCTACATCCGACAGACAAACTGACAGACTTACAAGTACCTTGATCAGATCTCCATATTTGCTGGTGGCATGTCCTCCCAGTGCTTCTCCAACTATTCCTTTCAACTGCTGCCTCTGGAGCCTCATTCAGTGCTTCTTGGACTGAAATTTCTACATAACTATAAGGAGGAAGAAAGGTAATTACAGGAGGAACACTGAAAGAGGAAAAATGCACTACAAATGCCATTTAACTAAATATTATTTTCATGATACTTTCATGATCAGAACCTTTTGATGCCAATGGCAATCATTTTATCAGGATCCAGAAGATGACAACACCAACATAGCACAACAACACATGAGAACTTTGCTAAAGGTGGAACTAAATACTGCTCCATAGAGCTCCAACTAGCATAAAGGTGAGGATAAGAGCTGGAATCCTTTCAGATTATATTCATGAAAGAAAGGAAAGCTCTTCAAGGGGTTTAATATCAAATTATGTTGTCTGGTGCAAGTAATTACATACTAGTTTACAATTATCAAACACCTAACTACTCATTTTGATTTAGTGTCAGAATTCTGATTTGAGTCAAGAAGTTCTGGTCCTACAGTCTGTGCTTTTATCTGCCATCTCTTTCAGTATATAAATGCATGCAACACTTCTGTAAATTGGCCTCATAACTCTAAATACCACTGGGAAATTTCTGTGGGGTTTATTTGTTTATTTGATTTTGGTCTGGTTTTGTTTTGCTTTTTTTTCCCTTGGCCACCCTCTCCAGGAAGACAATTAGTTTTGTTAAACCAGTTAATTTAGAAATGGGCTGGGAAGCTACTGAATTGACAGTAATAGCATATTGTTACATTTGTTCATTTGAATAACAAATTATTTTGATTTCTTGATAATGAATAAATGGTCACAGAGTGTTTTAAGTCAATGTCACAGAGCTTGCTGTACAAGTTGACTGAAAAACTCAGTCTGTTATCTTTGTAAGCTCGGGCTACTAGTGATTTTTCACTGAGTTTTTGATAGGTCAAATACAGTTCAAAGGCAGAATTATATTTATGCACCACATTATCCTACAGTATGTTATTTTTGAGGAGATTTGAGGCTAAAAGTATGTAAGTGTAAACCTAAAGAAAGTAGTCACCTTTGGATTATACTGATCACAATAAATAAATTAAAAAAAAGTTTCTCAAGACAACAGAAAATAATACCTAGAAGTATTCATAAAAGACTTGAAATTATTCATTGAAGCATTTTTAGATACAGTCAGAGAGCTCAGCCATGGTGAGTTGTATTTAGCCTAAGGCTGAACAAGTATAAAGAAGACTCAAGGTGGCTTTATACCAATTGTGTCTTTTATGAATTCAAGGCTTTAGAAAAGCGTAATTTGGCTTCCTTACAACAAGTGTTGTGTAAAAGCAGGTTTAAAGCTGTTTAAATCACAACTGTGGGATTTGAGAAGCTGTACAAGCCAGAGACCAGTAGTGACACTTGACTGCTTCCTACTTATCACGTTGGGATTTCTAAGAGACTCTTACAGGTCATTGGTTTCCAAACACTGAACAAAGACGACAGCAAAGAGGGAGAGGTGAAGGCAGTTTTTCTATCCATCAGTTTTAACAAAGTCTAATCTTATTGTATAAAAGTACATCGGCTTTAAGTAACAACTTGATATAGCATTATTTATGACCCAGGCAAATAAGAATTGGAAAGTAACACATTCACGATTTCTCTTTTATTAATATAAAAGTAAATAAACTAACCTCAAAGAGTCATAGAATGGAACTTCTGTGCAAGTGACTTGCATTGGTTCATCAGAAAAAAGCAAAGTACTGTCAAAATGTCTACCAAAACAATATCCAAAAAAATTCCTCTCTAACCAGGATATAATGCAAGGTATCATTCATGAGAATGCCATAAGGAAGGATCACACTCTTTTACAACCTGGGCAGCTTACCAAGCATCCTGGTATGCATACCAAACCAAGCAAGCTCTTTACTTTTTTATTGAGTGTTTCTGTTCGTTTTATCAAGCAAATGAGGAAAAAGCCTTATAAATCCTTTTTTTACAATGTTCTAGTTGTGCCGATTCTATAAAAAAAACTTGCATTCTTTAATATTTAAAACCTTCTTATAATGCCTTTGTTATAACAGACACAAAGATCACTGTACAGCAAAGGAATTTAGAGTATTCTCTTTTTGCCAGTGGTACATTGCCTGGGGAAGGACCAGGAGGTGGTAATCTGTGTTCAGTCACTCCTTTAGCCTAAAAATAATTGAAATTGAAATTAGGAAATACTTCTTCAGCCTCTACAACAATACGAAGGAGTAGAAAAAGTAAGACATGGTTTTCCAAATCCTCAACTATTTAGGAGAGCAGGAGTCACCAGTAAACTAGCACATAATTGAAAAAATGTATCCCTATAAAAAGGGGCAGCAAAATCAAATTGAGCATAACAGGGAGGAAAGAAGCAGCTTACTGGAACCAATAAGTAGCCCATGTAGGATAAATTAGTAGTATATTAATATTTAACATTTTACAATACCATATCTGAATTTCACTTTATTTTTCCATGAATTCAATTCCTGTACTCCCTTTTTGTACTGTCTCTCTGAAATGGAATACAAACCCAAAATAAATAGTTGAGTGACTGTTGAATTATTTTTAACCAAATAACTTAGTCAAACTCAGGTTTCTAATTTATTTCCTCTCTTCTATTTACTATAAGTTAGGAGAAAATTGGCTGCTTGAGCTTCAGTTACAGGACTTTGCTTAAGAAAGATCTGTATAATTTATATACTTCCTAAGATAACACAACAGTGCCTTAGCCTCTGAAATGTCTCTCAGGTCAATTAATATTTTCCATGTGAATGGTATTATCACCAGTGAACAGGGATTCCCAGTGCTGATGTGAAAAGGTACATGCCAGGAACTTGGACACTCAAACTAAGAAAGGTACCAGTGCTCAGCAAGGCCTGTGTAATCATAACATTTGCTATAAATGTTAAGATTAACCTTGGATCAGAAGGGTCCCTTATCCTGCCAAAACAGTTTTCTGCAAATGAACCACAAATTTCAGTCTAAAATGACTCCAAGCACCTGTTCCCTAGTGACCTTTTATGGAATTTAACAGGATGCAATACAAAGAATATTTTTCCCTAAGAATCAACATAAATTTCCTTCTGCTTGTTTTCATCCTTTTAGTTATCCTTAGACTACTTCAGATCATCCTACACATTTCCATGTTATCCTCAGCAACACACCTATTGATAATAACACCTCCAGTGAAACTTCCCATTGGTGTTCACTCCTTTCCAGCACTTCCAATGCAATCAAAGTGGACAAAGTGTGTGCTTGAACCACCACAGCAATAAGCCAGACACAATAAGGTAAAAATGTTTCAAGAACCAGAAAGATTAAAAAACCCAAGCAACCAAAAAAACCCCCCAAAACTAGCAATCAACAACTGAAAAAAGTCCACAAAAAAAATCCCCAAAACCACTTACAGAAGTCCATTATATTTGTGCCTGGAAAAAAAACACATTTACTAGACCAGACATGTATTCTTCCAAGTTTTTATGGAGACAATAAACCAAGAACTGAATAGCATGTTCTGATCATCTGTTTTAGGCTGACTCAAAGTACTCGCCTGGCAAAATTATTGCTTTACATAACAGTTTGTTCTTTTTGTTTTGATTAATGACCATGTTAGTTTCTAGGTAGCAACAGTTCCTACAGCTACATTGGAGAAAGCACATTTTTTGGAACTGCTGTTACCTGCTGGTGAGAAAATGACTGTCCTGCCAATACATTTTACAGAAAGCAATTAAATCTCGTTCTAAAATAGAAAGTGTCTAGTGCTGTTTTTAAATATGTAAGAATTTTCAAGCATCCTGTTCTTGTTTTTCTAATTCAATTGCATTAAAACCCATGCAAATCTTTAGACAAGATAAATTGCTTTTGTTTGAAATTAATTTACTATATAAACACATATTCTCTCCAAATATTTTTGGAAACACTCATACTTCCTCACAACTCCTTTTGGTAGCTCAGAGAGTTTTTACAGCTTGACTTTTTTTCAGGCTCAGTGCAGTAGAAGTACATTGTGAGCACATCTTTTAGTGTTTAATCTTTTTCATTTACAGAGTTTGATCACAGAACAAGGACACATGAAAACAGAGCTTCATTTCACAGGCAAATGAACTAAAATGGCAGTCTTCAGATAAGGAAACTGAACTGACTTTGAATATTGCAGGAGCTTGAATACTATTGTGCCTTTTTCTGTCTAAATCAGAAGCAGAAAACTGGCAGAGCTAATTTTGATCGAGAAGATGAGCTGCTGTGAAATGTGATGGACAAACACAACCCACAACCCACTGCTTCCATTTCTTTCGCTCTCATATAGCTTAGGAAGAATCAGAACATCTGCAACCAAGTACAAGCTGCTGATCCAACTTGTGTTTCAAAGCAGACTGAGGAACATTAGGCAAAATGCTGAAGTTTCCATACCTTTTTAAACAAATGTCTTCAAATTTGTAGCATGTCTTTGAAAAACAGGAAGGACTAGGAAAACAGCACAGCTAATTTTATCACTGTGCTTTGAATGCAAAAAATGGGAACCAAGTTTTAAAAATATTATTTAAGATCTACAGGAGGAAAGAAGGTGCTTTGATTTCCAATTGCCAAATGTTAGAGCTGCATGTGCAAAAATCTCTTAAAAAATTGTATGGGCTGAAAAATGCCTAAGTGGTAGCCAGATTCTGAAAGGCCATGTGCCAGAGTTTTCTGTTCAATTGTATGAATTGGACATATGGATTTAGTTATATTATGTGAAAAGAGTCTGGTGCACAGAAATTGTACTTCTGTAAAAAGCCAAGAAATATAACTCAGGGGAGTCAGGAGGAAAAAAAAAGAGTCTTTCGAACTATAAGGCAGAAAGTGAAAGAAAAGAAGATCAGAGAGTTGTGGAATCTTCTGTCTTGTAATAAAAGGAAAGTAAATTTCTCAGAGTATTCATGAATAAACCTAGAGCTTAGTGCCATATTCCAAAAATAAATCACAACAATCTGTGTATAGAAAAAGTTAACAGCCAGTCTGCTCCTACAAACTTATTTAGTTTTGTTTCTAAATCCTATTATTGTGGTTTTAATTGTTGGTTTTGTTGTTTCTGGTTTTGCCTTTTTTTTTTCTTTAAGAAGAAACTTCTTACTGTATATTGGCCCAGAGACAATTCTATTAGCACAAAGGACATTCCAGAAATAAGTAAAGCCAACAGCCAACACCAAAGGCTTTTCCAGTGAATGGGTGGAGAGAACACAGCTTTCCCACCAGAGATCCAGCCAACACTTCAAAAGCTTCCACTCCCAGTTCCGTATCAGCCACGTGGTAACTGGGGGTTGGTTTTCACTTTTAACATTTTGCTTGCTGAGCCTTCGGTTTGACTTTTATGCTTTGAGCCAACATCTGCCTCAACTTCCCAGCTTCTGGCTGTTGTTGCACATCTGTGGATGTTTGCTTATGCTCATTCTTTCCCAAAATTTATGGCTCTTGAAGGAGATGAGAGGTCCCCTCTGTTACTTTTCTCTTATGCAGATCTTACCGAGAGAGCGATTAGTTGTGTTATTAGTTGATTATGGTTCAGAATGGTGCAGGCCAGAAAACACCTTTCCTGGAGACTTAAAAATTGCTTAGGACTTTCTACAGCTACTATTATTCTAATTTTTTGCAAAGGATTTCCTTTTTTTCAATCCACATGATCTACAGATGCTACCAGATGATGTAATCTGTATAACCAATGACTTTCTGACATGCTTGGTCTGATTAGAATGAAGAAATCTTTGCTGAGGCTTTATTAATTTATTTCAATTAACACTCATCCAAATTCTTCTTGCAGTTAGATCTTCAATGTATTTCCATATCAATGAAGCTGAAAAACATACAGGGCAATGTAAACACAGCCTGAACATTCCTAACATTTTCATACTAATTGCTAAATTACCCCTATGATCGTCCAGTCACACCACCTGTGTCAGGAACTGCAGTTTCTCAGTAATTTCATGCTTGCCTTTTTTCAAGAAATCACTACCAAAGAACAAATTAAAAATGGTAAAAATATCAGGATTCTAAGAACGGTACTGTAAGACAAATCCAACAAAAACGGGAGGTTTTAAGGTCTCAGTGTGATTCCTTCAGCCTAACCGAGATTCAAAACCAACCCTGTATTTCATACGAAGTCTGAGTGTTTGTATATCCTTTCTTCATGCAGCTGTGGGCTCAAGACTCTAAAAAAAGACTAAGACATGGAGAAAGACAATCAAGCAAACAGGACTGGCAGTGCCCAGCATAAGGCTGAGGAGCTGTGATGCAGCACAGGAAAACTACAGAGCAACTTTGAGTGATGACTTTAACCAACTCTATCTTTGACCTTAACTCAGTCTTTCTAATTATTATGATTTTCTTTCCTTTTATTGTGGCTTTTTCAAAATGTATCTGCACTTTACAAATGCTATGTTTGCTTCAGTAGAAAGAGACAAAACAAACAAGCAAAAAACCAAGCCAAAAGTACAACCCCAAAGCTTGAAACTACATATTAGATGTAGCAATAGCCAAATTCCTCTTGCTCAGACTTCTCCCTTATTCCCAGCCCTATGTTCAGAAGGGAGAAAGCAAACAAAGTTGGCAATGTTTCTGTGGTGCTTCATCCAACCCTGCCAACCCTACCAAGGCCTGGGAGTGTCTACACACATACCCAGGCAGTCATGTACCAGTCTCTACAGCTGGCCGGGTCTGCCAATAAGACCATATTCCTAAGGAGTGCTGGAAGTGCTGTGCAAACTAGGTTTGGACACCCAGGCTGATTTCCTCCAGTTCATGTTGAAGTGAAAGACAAACTACTTTCAAACCAGCATCATAATATATCTGTATTAGCTATAAAAAAGCTGGAAGATTTATAGTACTTTCTTCAGTAGTAAAGCATAGATGGGGACTGAAAAGCCACTTTTTTGTCTCTTTGGTCTCTTTATGATCTGAAACCAGCATTTGCCAAACAGGTTATCATTCACATGTACAAATGAGCTACACTGCAAGACTGAAAAATTAATTAGACCATTGTTTATTCAATTACATGCTATGTCCCTTTTCTATCTTGATAAACAAACTGAATAAACTTCTGAAAGCTCTCAGCCTTAAGAGTCTGAATCCTATTGTCAGATGCTACATTAGAAGGCTACATTCCAAGAAGGGATATTTTCAAGGACCTGTAGTACTTCTGAAACAGCACATTTAAAATTTTTTTGCATTTTAAACAAATTTGCCTTGAAATTTCAAGACTCAAAATAGGCCTACATATTAATTAACTTCCATTTAATTTTTCTAGCAATTTTTATATAAACCAAAGGGAATCATGCAATAAATAAGAGATACTGTGCTTACCTGAGATCACAGACAATATGGAGCAGTGTGAAATTCCTCTCTACCTCACCCAGAGCACTGTAACCAGGTGTAATTTCAGAGCAGGCTACAAAAACTGCACTCATTAATCAATGGTGAAAGTAAGAGCAAGGCTCAGGCCTAGGACCATCAGCATTTACAATTAGAAGAAGTCATGAGAAGCAAAACAGATGTACTTGAGCACAGAAACCACCTGCCAAGTGTCACTTTACAGTCCAGCATGTGCAGAAATGGTTTCAGAAGTGATGAAGTTCACAGCACCACTAGAATCATAGACTTTACTACAAGAGAAACTGGCAGCAATAGGAGCTGCAGGACAGAACTTCCACTGGCCAGCCACATCTATGTGGAGGGGGGGAAAAGAAGCTCATGTATTGAGAGGTTGAAACCAGAATATGATACACATGTGTCATAGAGGCATCCGCTGGTTCAGCAGCTTCAATCATCAGCACTGAAGCAAGTGTTTTAAATTTATATTTGGCTCTTGGACAGAGATTTTATGAAAAAGGTTAGCCAAAAAGATGTAGTGAGAAAAAACGTATGCCACATAAATTTCCATCTTCCTTTAAGTGGTACCAAGCACAAAGCCTATGGAAGAGTTCTCACCTTCAAACAAAAAAATGAGGTAAAAAATATTCTCCCTACTGAGTAAAAAAACAAATGTAGAAGAACAGAAAAAAATAGACAGACTACCTACTCTTTCTAAGGAAGCAAAGAGTCAGTATGTGAAGTTTTATACCATTGCACTCTTCTGTTATTTTTTTATCTGTAAATAAACTCTTATTTTACACAATGTTCAAAAAAGAACAGCAATTTCCCCCCTGACTGGATAAAGGCCTCAGAATCAGAAATCTAAATCCTATGTGAGCCCATTCCCAGTTTTTCTTCATTATTTATGATTTATGTGATTTTGCCATGAGGAGGAACACGGCATGGCTCTGTCCCAGGTATAGTCTGGAGACTGACATGGGCAGGTTCAAGAAGGTTGTTGATGCAAAATAAAATTTTTCCAGTGTAATGCACCTCTTGATTTTACACAGGATGCGATAACCTTTGCTCAGCAGTGACAGTGGCAAAGCATCACACAGATGCTAATGTAGTCTGACAATTTATGTGGCACAAATAAGTTGACTTTTGCAGCAACAATGATAATACAAAGACATGTCATTACCCTGAGTCCCAGTGAATGACTGCATTTTTAATTCTGTGTCTTGTAACAAGAGGACAGATCCTGCTCATAGCAGAGGTCAACTAGTTTAGCAGGGACTGTTTAAAGCAGCAGCTTTGGGCTTAGCCTGTGCCAGGGGCGCTGAGTGGCTGGGTGAGCAGGGAGGTCTCCAGAGCCATCACTGTTCCCTGGTCCTGTTGGTGGCAGTACCAGGTTCTTGCCTTCACCATCAGGCCCAGGGCCCAAGTTCTATTCAGCACAGTACATTTGCCATCAACAGTTATTCTCAATTTTTGGAAGTGTGCAGGTCTCTAGCAAAGTCACAGCAGTCTTTGACTAGTTTCACCCACATGGACGATGCTGCTCTGCTTTCCAATATGATCATGCTTTCCATGATTCAAAGGCTTCCTGTCAATGTGCGAGAGACGATGGATTTGACAGAGGAGTGCCAAGAGGGAAAGGATCATAGTTTAAGCTGAGATGCACAGAGATATTTATTCTGATACTCTGATACTTGAAACCGAACACTTTAGATTACAGCTCAGATTTCACAGCATCAATGTCCTTTAGTCCTTCTTGAACAGAGCAAGCAGAAATCTGACTTGGGTGATTAACTCACGTTATTAAAATTTAAAGAAAGTAAGTACAAACCAAATGAAAAACCTCTCACTGCAACTGAAACCCAGAATTCAAACGTGAAACTGCTCCGAAAACTGAGTAACCAGAGCTTTGCCCTCTGACCCCCTGGGGCAGCAGCAATGATCTGCACTTGCACTTGAAGGCACTGGAAATCATCTGCCTGGGGGAATATTGTACCAAGTTCAATATATCAGATTAGCCCTTACTGTCTTCACAGCAGATTTACTAGGGGTCTAATGGGGTTTTGGGCCTTCCATTTCACTCAGTGACATTTCCCAAGCAGTGTTAAGCATATTTCTGGATAAATTACACACCATTCAGAGAAGTAACTGTTGTGCACCAGATCTAGGCTTGGTTTTCTTTTGTCACTGCAGGTGTACTACAGAATTCAACAGTTATCCTTACTCTACTAGTGACAGCCTATGAACTTCAGTCTTATCAGGAGTTGAGCTGCATCTCTCCTGAGAGGCCAAATTTCTTCACACATGCTCTCTAACTTTCCCATTCAGTACAGAAGGAAACAAAACGCAAAAGAGGCATGGATTTCTATCTAAGCAGGCTTGCAGCCTCAAGTGTGTAAAGGCTGAAATTTCTATAGCTCACATTAAGAAAGGCACAGACACACATGGTACTGAGTCAACTTTAAAACAAGACCTGTTTTGGAAAGGGACAAATGCAGCAAGAACAATTTTGCAAGCCACCTGCCTAGAAACAGAGAACCAGTGTTTCCCTGCTCTCTGCTCTACCACACAATCCACTTGGTAACCTCAGCACTCTACAGAGATGCACTAAAACTGCTTAAGAGAATGGGGTGGGGTTTTTTAATTATTTTAGATTGAAGGTTGCCATTCTCCTCCTCTTCTTTCCATGTTCCATTGGTTTTTGAAGAACCCTGCTTTCCCTCAACATTGGAAGCTGTGTATGAACAGGCCTTTTGGTGATGAACGGTGTCAGTCAGGGCTTTCAGCATCAGTCCCTTTTCAGTACCTGATTACCCACTGAGCACTTTCTGTACCACAGCACCGTCTCTCCTGCAGCACCAGTGACTCAAAATGGCTCCAGTCATTCCAATATCTCTCTTGAGAGATTCTCTTCAGGTCTGATTGCAGCACAGGGACATAAAGCTACAAAATAATCCTTCTACTTAATTTAAGCTGCCAACACTGACTCAAGTCAAAGGGGAGGTTGTCTTAGAAAGTTAAATTTGCAGTCTGTCCATGAACTATGGCTACATTACTCTGTCTTTCCTCTTCAATTCAACTGTACCAGTCTGATGTAAAACAGGGCAGAAGGAGGCAGTGATCCATCAGAGCAGTTAAGCACTTCTTCAATTTGCAGTCCCTGCACTCTTCAACTGGAGTTAATGTTAAACCTCCTCATATTTAAATTTATGGGTATGAGGCTGTCAGTTGGTCCTTACCTTGAATTTAAAGAGTTTTGACACCTCCTTCAACATTCATGTAAATTGACAGAAGAATTTTAACGTACAGTCCTAAAACCCAGCCTGCCCTACATAGTATTTTCAATACGAAGATAAAGCAAAGAGTATACAGGGGCTTTGATCTGGACAGAATGTCTATATCCCCTCCTAAGGAAATACATGAAATGAGTGTCCAATATTTTTTCTCCTCCTCATATCCATTCTAACTAGTTTTACATTGCTGTTGTTTTGCAGCCTAATAAATCACAGTTCACTATGTGGGGTGATGTAATGTCACTGTAATGTTCTGAGACAAGTGCTGGTGTGTTAGTTATGGAGATGAGGGTGTATAGGCAAGCACTCATTAGCCTTAACTAATGAATCCTCTAACAAAGTCACAGACAATTGAGAGGAGCACAAGTTACTGAAGCCTTCAGTCTTATTGCAATAATGTGGTGGGGTTTCAGGGAAGGGCTTTTTTATTTGTTGTGAGTGAAACTATTCACTGCCTTCCTTCCTTTGTAAGAGGCGACAGTTCCTGAGTATGTTTCTAAACTGAGCTGTGGTTTATGGGAGACCCTACTTTTACGTGAAACAAAAGCTAGATTTGCCTGGGAGTGATCTGAAATGCAGTCTCACTGTGCTGTAGCAGTAATGAAACAATGTGATCCTGAAGAGATATACAGGTGTACTTTTCTGAATATACAAGCAACTTCATAGCACCACTGAAAGTCCCCAAAAGCTAAATGAAGTATGTCTTTGTACTGTGAAAAACAATCACTCCCTTGAAGACCTCAGGGAAAGCACAGATGAGCTTTGGTTTCTGCAGAGGCTGGGAAACACAGCAGGTTACAGGGAGTGAAAGTACCATGGAAAGCATAAGCCACTCTTGTCTTATGAAGATTGTTTCCCCTTTATTTCATATTTTGCCTATAGTTAGAGAGACCTCTTCTCAGTGCATGCTTAGGTAGCATTTTTTCCATGCTTCTCTTTATGTGACTGGAAAGTTATATGTTTTCATTAAAAATCCTTCCTAATCAAGACAGTTTAT
>JAWWLV010000011.1:13864607-13921214 GCA_035041135.1 Platyrinchus mystaceus
ACAGGGAGTGAAAGTACCATGGAAAGCATAAGCCACTCTTGTCTTATGAAGATTGTTTCCCCTTTATTTCATATTTTACCTATAGTTAGAGAGACCTCTTCTCAGTGCATGCTTAGGTAGCATTTTTTTTCTGTAGATACAGTGATCCTCCCTACGTTCCCACTCGAAAAATGGCCTCTACAAGGGGAGGATTTAATATTCACATTCTATGATTACATGCTTTTTTAAAATTCCTTTTTTTATTCCTTTCAGAAATCAGCAATTTTTGTTCAAATACTTTTGGGAATCAATGGGTCAGTAAGGAAGAGAGGAGGCAGCATCTTTTCACAAACGATGCTGAACAAACTCAGGGTAAGAAGCTTCAAGAAACTTCAGGGACATGAGAGCAAGTCTGGAAGCTAGAATCCATGTTTTCTTGCAGCTCAGAAAGTTGTGAAGAGTCAAAAACTAATCCTGGGAGCAGCAGGCAGCTTGCAAAGACTGTCATAGCCTTGTGCTACTCATTTACAAACCCATTGTATTTCCATTTCCTTACTTTGCTGTTTTGAATTTCCCTTATTTCCAGAGTTCACAGAGTTAGTCTGTGAAGGTCTCCTTCAAAGCTCTACTTGAATATGTCCAGGGCTATAAAAACTTGGACAAGCATGGAAGGTTACAAAGCATTTCCAGGGAGCTCTGTCCTGGCAATGAAGGAAGAGAAAAGCTAATGGTGGCTCATAACACCAATATTTTCAAAAGGAGCAAAAGTGAGAGGCCTCACAGAGTAGGATTTGAGCACAAGAGAGCTGGATACAATTTCTGACTTCACCATGTGCTGATTCACTTAATCCATGTCCCAGTCCATACCTCCACCCTGGGGTGCAAGCTCTACTTTCTTGGACTTTTTAGTTACTACCATGACTGACATTGCTAATTTACTAATTGTTATTCCTCCAAAGCACTTAAAAAAGGGGCTTAATTCTTTTAAACCTATTCAGAAATCCAGTCTCATTTCCCCTCCAGCTTCAGTTTGAAGCCATGGAGTTAGCAAGAGCCATGGCCAAGGGGTGGTGAATTCTCCCTGCTTAACTGATCCTCAACACAACAGGAGGAAAGAACGAGTTCCCTGCACACAAGAATGTGTAAGAAGAGGATGCATTTTCCTCTTTCTGTCTTATTAAATCATAATTACACATCTAAAATAATATATTTTTCCTGCCAAAATAGTCTTGCTCTTAAGAATAGCAATACTGTTTTGACTATGGGGTACTAAGAACACTGTCGAGCTCTGAGGGAAAAAACACAAGCATTACCAGAGTGTATGATATGCCCCAAACAAGCAACCTTCAGAAAGCTGGCTGGCTTAGTATTAGACAATGTGTGTGTACAATGATTAGGATAAAACATTGCCAGTGTACATGGAGTAACATATCAAGTGAACCACATACCAGAATAAAGAAATGAGACTTCAGCATTAATAAAATACATAAAGCAGCATACTTCTAGCAATCTGGATTTCATTTGAGAATTTGAGTTAGAAAACTAATCCTGACATTTCATACTGATTGACTACAACTTTTTCCATGCTTCTCTTTATGTGACTGGAAAGTTATATGTTTTCATTAAAAATCCTTCCTAATCAAGACAGTTTATAACACAAAAGGAGAATTTAAAATCAAGTTGATACTTGGAAAAGTGGTTTTCACTAAAAGATCCTTCACTGCCCTATGCTTTAAACCATTTATGAAACAAAGTAGAACATGGAACAACTGTCTTGACATTCTGCTCTAAGGAACTATTCCTAGAAATATTCATCAGTGGGCAATGAGCCCATAGTCTGAAAAGTATAGGAAGACTGTCCCCTCCATTCCCCATATTCCTGGTATGGCAGACTTCACTATTTTTACAAAAATTACTAGGACATATTTCTTACAAAAACATAAATTAAAAATGAAATGTTAAAATCACCGCTTTCTTTTAAAGGACAAAGGGAATGACAACATCTGTCTGTCAAAGAAAAAAAGCAATAAAATCTCAATGGAAATAATTTATAAATTGACTGATTTTAGCTATCATCCTCTTGTTTTACAACCAACAGAACTGGAACATAATGTGGAAGTTGCAAAAAGGCCAAAGGAAACTGAATACCAACTGTCCAGTGGTTTCAGTTCAGGGATAAAGCAATGCTCCTGCTGAGGACACACCTCCCTAGGCTAGCAAAGAGCTCCACTTACTGGCAGATGCAGACCCTGAGTTATTGCTTCCCACTTAATTACTGAACCAGTAGTAAACAACAATAAATCAATTGCCCAGTTGATCAACCCAGAATAGAAGAATTACATTGCTTAAAGGTACCCAGTGACAGCTCACATACTTTCAAATATACTTCCTGGTCTGAAATGAAACCTTGAACAACTACATGGATGAAAAGTAAAGGGGCACTTAGGCAACGTGGTTGAGCAGAGTGAAGAATGATACCAAGCCCACTGGAGTATTTCCCCTGTCATCAACAGTTCTTGGCTGAGCTCCAGAACAAAAGTAAGGGAGAGAGATTTTTACACCACCAGTACTTCCTGTGAACCCCAGATTATTACAGTCTGGTACACTGACATTTTGTGGTAAGAAAATGAATCCAAATGATGCAGAATTTGCCTATGTTTTATTATGTTGTAGTGCCCAATATCTACAAGTTACAGATTTTTTCCAAGGCAGCATAATGCTGCAAAAAAGATGGTGCTTTCTGTAAATTCTTTTGTAAATGGCCTTTATGAATATTCTCCCACATCTTTATCTTTCATTCTAACGTTATTCTTTTCACCTCTACAGCAAAGTTGAATATGGCCAGTAATTTTAGCCAAAAATTAGTTCTTCAAAAGGACCTCAGCATTGACTCGTGTGGGTGAAATTACATTTTATGGTGTACAACAGGATATTTTGCACATAATGAATGACTGAAAATTATTTTTCTCTATGCCAGAAGGATAAATATATATATCACTGTTCATATTAATTTAGTTAAAAAATTAAAATTGATTTTCAAATACTTGGGAGGATCCCATGGAATGATGCAGTGATAGAGGATTATAGCACTTTGCTAGAAAGGATAATAATGACAAATGTTTAGGAGAAACAGAACAAGAACAAGAGATGAACCAAAAGTATTTTAAAGGGCATTTAAATTGCAAAGTATTTACCTACCATCAGCTCAAATTACACAAAGTACATACATAACTGGCAGCAAAGTTTATATGACAAATTTTATCAAGATCACAACGAAAACTTTTTTTTCAATTAGCCATCTAAATTGATTTGGCTTTTTTTTTGTGGCACTGTTTTTCAATCAATCAATGAAGGACAGATTGTGACATATTGTCAATACTTCACACAACTTTTTCACAGTCTGCTGTGTCACGGGGACTGCTGATACACCAGTGGAATCTTTACGCTTTAAGTTGATGCACATACCACAATGAACAGATTGTCCTGAATAAGCCACTGGAGTAGCAGTGCTTCAGGCCCTGGAAGCATTTAATGTGGAAAATGTATTGTGCACAGTTTCAACAGGCATTACTTATTCATAAGCTAGGTGCTGCCTTAAATTTGGCCTTTGTTTTTATCCCAGCAACAATGTGAAGGGTTCAGAAAGCTTTATTCCTTACCTTGCTCTGTTGAGTACTGCTCCATTCCAAGCAAACCACTCACGCTTTGGCTCATTGCCTGCAGGTTTCCACCATCAAAATGGCCTGTCTTGTCTTTTACAGGATTTAAGTTTTGACTTTTCAGACATACTTAAGGCTATTGTCACTATACCTGAGATCAGAATCAGTGCACAGATGGGAAAGTAATCATTTGGCCTGTTTAATTAGTTCCTTGGCAATACTATTATAAGTGGAAACCTCACTTTCTGATGCCTCAACTGGCTTCTGACATAAAAAAATATTGCTTTCTAAAAACGGTCTTTAAGGAAACATGCCTTTAGAAATTCATGTAACACTCTGAATTAGTGCATACAGTAACTCCTGCTGCATTACTCAGTACTGAGCAAGAACTGGTTTGGAGGAGAGCAAGTAAGTATACTAATTAAGCAGCTTTCACCACCCAAAAGAAGCATGCTGGCAAGATAATAAGCAACAACACAAGATAGATATGCTTCCTTTATTTGTAGAGAGGGAATTGTGAGACAAGTTCAATTATTTTTTTTTCCTACCAAATATTACACAAACCGCCTCTAGAGGGATCCAGGTTATTGCTTTTCTATTGAAATTCTTTAAGCTTGGTGTTTTTGTTGGGGTTTTTTTTGTTGTTGTCTTTTTCTTTCCCCTCTGTTACTTTTTAACAAGTGAATAATTCATTTAGAAATAATAATGTAAACATTTTGCATTAAAGAGTGGTAGAACCACGGAGTTCATCACCAGGATGGAGCTTTTTGAAAATCCAAAAATTAAAAAAATGGAGGGCAAGGTACACATTCAGTAGAAGTCCAGTGTCAAATAAATCAGCTCTCAGCTTATATCACATTGAATAAAACAAAACAAACCAAGGAGGTGCCCAGACATTCAGCTGCCTGTGTGGAAAATAGATGAACTGGTGAATCTGCACAATTAAATTAGGAATGTGATAAGAATTGGACTTATGTTGCTGGGGAATGAGTCAGTATTACCCACTTCAGTTCTCAGAATACTCATGAAAAAGTATATTGCTTCTAAATTGTTGTATCTGGCTTGGGCTTTGTTTGCCTGAGTTATTTCACCTAGTTAGAATTTTTACAGCTAAGATTTAGTAAAGCAGGCATATGCTTAGGAGTTTCAAGTTAAACTAAGAGCGAGAATTTCATTCTGTCTATATTCTACACATTCTGTATTCTGGGTTGACCAAACAATGGATATAACAAGCAGCTTTCAGACAGCTTCAAAATTTAGTCTGGTAAGCATTTTACTGAATGTGCACTTCACAAGTGATCAAATGTACGTAAAGTAGATGTAATCACTGCAGGCATGTGGAAAGAACTGTGTGTACAGGTGTGACAGGAGGCCCTAGACATGCTCTCTCTTTGCAGCTACATTTTCAAGTTCATATTCTGCAAAAAAAGCATTTTCAGGGACCCTAAGGCACCCATAAAAATGCTATTCTTCTGTTTGGCATGCCTGCTTCTCTGGCTAGACTCTTACAAACATCTACAGTTTCAGGAAATTCAGCTGAAGTCTTGATTCTTGGGGTCTCCAGGTTGCTAGCTCTCTGTATATGGCATGGAATCACTTTTTCTTTATTAGAAGAAAATAGTAAGAATGTTTATATATTTATATAAAATGTTGACCTTTAGTTGTTTTTGTTTGTTTTTGTTGGGGTTTTTTTTGGTGAAACAACAAATTCAGATTCTGAGTCCTCCCTCCCTCTTTCCATAGGCAGCTTTGGTTTAGCTCAAAGCTTTCCAAAGAAATGCACAAGAGCCTGAAAACAAAACATTCCAAACTTTTGTTGCACTCAAGCATTCGGGTTAGACAAGTAAAACTATAATAATATAAAGTACTCTCTTTCAATTGCACTAAATTTGTAAGCAGGATTCCCTATTTAGGAAGTTTATTCTGATATGACTTTTTCTAGTCAAGTCACTTAAGTTTTACATTGCTGGAAACATAAAGAGATTTATCCCTCCAGCCTCCTGCTAAGGCTTATGTGCCTTCTTGACACAAAAATTGCCACTGTACTAGAACAGTTGAATTAAAGAAAGAAGAAAATCATGCAACATGAAGTGATGTAAAACTTTCTTCTCTGTGCAAGAATTTGTTTTGCTCAAGGAGAAACTAGCATTTCTCAGACTGGAATAATACTCTCACACATATGTGATCATGTTCCCTTCCCTTCTCTTCTCATGGTATGGGTGATTTCTTGCACAGCTCCTTAGCTATTCATGCATTGAAAACCTAATTGCACCATAATTCCATTTTGCCTGCTGACATTTTGTTTTACTGGGCTTTTGTTTTATCAAAAAAACAAGAGATTGTATCTACTTGACACATTTCCACTTACAGGATAGGAGCAGAAAGCTTTTTCTCCTAATGAGTGTTCACAGGATTTTTCCAGAATACAAGGAAGTCCCAGGAAAATATTCTTATTAATTTAAACAAGTGATCAGAACACCAAACTTGGCACTTTCCATTAATTTCAGCCAAGAGCAGCTGTGATTCTGAACAAACTACATGGGAAGTGAATTCAGAAAATTTGCCTGATCCTGTTTGTTAGGCCAGATGTGACAAAGTGACTCAATATTTTTCCACTGCAGAGATGAAAAAAATTACTTTGCTTTCTCTAAGGCATAGTGTACCTTTGATAAGGTATGCTAAATCTCCCTCTTCTAACTGGCTACATATTTTCTTAAATTTTTAGTAATACCTTGCACAAACACCTGGGAGACTTCAGTTTAAACTAGTCAAGTAGTTCAAAAGTAGAAAAACACAGACAAACAGGCACGGAGCGACAGACCGAGGGACAAGAAGAAAGACGGGAATCCCATTAACATGGACACTGCCCAACAACTGGTTGTCTCAGAAAAAAATCAGCCAAATTTCACTGCTTAAATTTCAAGAACATGATTCAGATATTTTCTACAGCTGGTAAATGACTGCAAACTACTTTTTACTGGCTTGTCAGCAAGACATTTCTATTTCTTGTAATCAAGATGGACTGTAAAAACAATAAACTTGCATCAAGTAACAGAGATCAAGAAGCTGTTTGTTTCTAATGATTAAGTCATAAAAAGTGCATGGGAGCATATTAAACCTTCCACCCAGTCAACATACATTCTTTTCCAATAGGAAAAAAAAAAAAATGCTCAGCTGGTGGTGAAAATACTGTGAACCAAGTAGAATTGTGGACATTGAATTTAAAACAAAGGGAATTCATTCCTTCCTCCACTAGGACAACCATCAAATTTCAATAATGTCTTCTATGAAGCAGTGACTTCATGTCTGACTGACATGCATTTTGACAATAAACCAAGAATAAGTAAACAAACATTATTATATTGGGCAAAGGTAAAGCAATATAGCTACATTATGGCAGAATTTCCCACACAGCTTTTTGACACATTCCCTGGCATGACCAAGTGCATTGATTTCTATCTTTCTTCAATGTGCAATGTATATATACATACAATATATCTGGCAATTCAGGTAGAGGTATTTCCCTAATTACGAAAGCTAACTTGATTCTTACCCTGTTCATAGAGGGAGTAAGGAGTCATGTAGTCTGCACTGTTGTATTTGCCTGCAATGATGGCAGTTTGACCCTTAATATTACAATTGAAAAGGCTGCTGTAGAATTTTATATGCTCAGGGCTACATCTGCAGCTATCCTACTTTATTGTTAATATTATTGCTCACAAGAGAGCATAAAAAGAATTATTCTCAGCAGAAATGTTTGTATGTGTATATTTTCAGCTCCTGAACAGATGAATATATCAGCAGAGATTACTGCTGAGGTTATTTCAGTGACATCAATCAATTCTTGTCAGATGACAAAGCATCATGACAAAATGAAGCACCAGCGTAACCAATGGGATTTGTTTGGATGGGTACATGTACACTTAATAACAAAAGACATGATGCTGCAGCAAGTGTAAATGCTGCACAGGAAAGACTGCAGTTCTTACTCTGGAATAGTGGACAAGAGGATTCTGAATGCCATGGTTTCTAAATCTTTTATTAAGCATTTAGCTGAATCCACTATGGTTTCTGTTTTTTCTAACTCAGTGCTTTTAATTTAAAGAGGACATCTGAATTCCTCCTCTAGGTGTTTTGAGTTACCCTCAGGAGTTGTTTGCATTTTTATTATCTTCTAAAATTATACTGCAGAAAGTGTGTCCAACCTGAATTCAAACCACTGTCTCAAAACTGAACTCAGCCACTTGAACCAACTGTGACTGGGATTTTAAAATTATCTTGTTCCTCCTGCCATAATAGTACTGTTCACTTGGGCACACACAAAAATAAACAGAACATTTTTAATTAGCTCATCCAAAAGAAGTACCTCCTAAGTGTGTCTTCCCAGGCTCTGTTTATAATTGTGAAGGTTTCATCCTAAGGGGAAAAATGTAACTGTTTTCATATTCCTGCTATGCAGTCTTAAACTAATGAGTTTGCACTTGGATTTATTAATTAACATGTTTTATATTCTTTGTATAAGAAGCCTGTCCAAGACTCTGTTACTCAGAGTCTAATATGTGAAGATTTAATGCCTTTAATTGTCTACAACATCATGGTGATTATTTGGCTGAGCAACATACATCCATATCTTGATGAATTTTGAATGCTGCTGCAATTCCCACAGAAAATAGGTTATTTTAAGCAATCACACTGATTACCTCTATTAATATATCGAACTTGAGAGTGAAGCCTACAATTCTAAATTCCTTTTAGTATGAAGGTAAATCACTACCCAAGTTTTAATTGCATGACTCTTTCACTCCCCAAATTTTAACTGAATGACCTTCAGAACGTCCACCTTGGATCAAACTTACTGTCACAGTAGAAACAATATAATTATGTATGAAAGTACACATATAAGCTCATGTGGTCATTGGGTTGATCAGCTGCAAATGGTGAATCACAGAAAACCTAAACTGCTACACTGGAAATAGTTGCCAGCACTATAATGCAGGGAGTTAGAAGAAGACAGGTGTCATTTATGAGTTTTGGCAGGGTCTAACAACTGTCTTCATTAAAGTGGGTGAGAACAGACTCCATTGACTTTAAAGAACTTACTGAATTTCAGAGATGGGCTGGAGTAAGTAATTGAATTTAAAAGAAAGATTTCAGCTATTGCCTCTTTTTCAAATGTCTGGTTTAAGTTCTTTGTTCATATTATTAGTGCACTTAAGAGGTTCAAATGAAAAAGACAATGTTGACAGAATGTCTTAAATAACCACATATTTCTTAGCTGTTTTCCAATGTTAAAACTAAAACTCAATACAAATACATCAGAAGGGAGAAAAAGAAACTAAGCATGATAAATATTCTTTGCCAGTCTGCTTTGTTTCTGTGATGTGATGATTTCTCATAGAAATAATGTGTCTAAAAAACCATATCTGGGTAGCATTACATTGGATCAGTTTGATTGTTGTAGCACTATAGCTGAAGGCTGATCAATATCAAATTACCTTGAACAAAGTCAAGCCTACAGAACGGTTGGACCATTGCATTGTGTTCAAGGTAAAGACATAATTTGCAAGTACAAATCAATCGCCTTTTTCATTTGCCACCTCATCACTGAACCTGTACTTTATTCTGAAATTTGGCTTCAAAATTTGATCTGTTATTCTGGAAAAAGGAAACACAAATCACAGACCTGCTTCAACATTAACACATAACACGAATTTCATATGTTTGAAGCAGTCTTCTTTCAATAAATAATCCTGATCCCTCTTGTCTGAGGTGCTTATAAGAGTAGCTCACCAGGTCACATTCAGGCACTGAGGGCCTCTAGAACCTGCACTATTGCACGTGGCAATTGCATATTGGTCCAGCTGAAGGTAAATGAATGTACACCAGATTTTTCCCTTACTAATTCAGCTACTTTAGCACTTCTCATCTGGATGTTCCAAACTGAATTTTAACTGAAACTGACCCAAAAACAAAGGACTCTAAATGTGGGCTTTCCATGCCATTGCACACCCACTTCTGGGAGGTTGGTTTAGGCAGTCACTGTGCTCAGCCCCCACAACAACCATGTTTAGGAAGCTTCCAGATCTAAACACAGTCTTGAAATAAGCTGTTCATTGCTTTGTTAGAGTTTGGGTGTTCTGTATTTCCCAGGATTAAGCCCATCATAGATACATTTAATTATCCTGTCTCAAATTCAATTCTATTATTAAGACAGACCCAGGAAGCTCTCGCTGATAGAAAATCAATACAGGTGATACATCCAGTCACTTGTTTTTTGCATATCTACTTCATGAGGAATCAACACTGCCATGCTTGAGTTTGACACATTCATAGTGAAACAGACTTCTTGGTATAATCCTAGGTGATACAGTCATGTCTTAAGTTTAAAGATTGAGATTCTAATTATTCAAACAAGAGCTCTTCCAAAACTTGACATTACAACTGGAGTGAAAACTGATTTATAATTAATTGTGATTTAATGATTCATAATCAGTCCTTATACTATTTAAAACACTACTAAAAATAGAAAATTATATAATGTTCAGAATTATTACAAATAAATATATTATTTGGTTTCTTACTCTCCCTCCTTCTTAATTCCCCCAGCCCCCCTCCAATGAAAATGATGAGTATAAAAATGTTAGATATTAACTTTAATTGCAATTCAAGTCCTCCCTCACTTACTATCATTTGGAAAAATGTAGTATTCAATGTGGCAATGAATACAATTTGGGGCAGGGGGAGCATTTATCTTACTACTTTTTGTATGTCATTATTACAATTGCATAGATCTCTATTCCCAATTTGCTCACCTATTAACATTTCACAATACTTTTGATTGCACTGCTCATTAACAAAATAGTGAACAGTCTCTCACCTGACAGCTTCTTGTTGCAAGATCTTGCATAGATCAAAGTATTTTTGAAATGTTTTTATGAATGTTTTTAGCAGTTTTACAACTTTTCTCATGCTTGCACTGGTAAGAATACGGGCTATCAAAGCCCTGGATTCAAGCACAACTTTGTTACAGATTTCAGCCTTCTTAAACACCTATTGTTTTTCAAGGAAAAATTCAGAAATATTCCAGTTGTTGATTGAAATTTTTGCCATCAAACTGCATCTATGGAATTATGGAGGTTAAGTTTTACTCTTGGTAATTTGAAGTTGTTCCTCTTAAGACAGACGTGGGATAAACTGGCTGATGAAAGTCCCTGTGTCTCCATTTTGTAAGACTAGAATAGGCAGCAGAGAGACCAGTACCTGCAGAAGGTAATTCTCATTTTAAGATTTAGATGTCTACAGTTAGGTGAGATGAGACCAACCACCTCTCTTCCACAGTAGCTACTCTCAAGCTGGGGTTTCAGGTATCAGACTTTCTGGTCAAAGATACAGCTTTCCAGTAGTTCCTGATACAGCTGTGAAATTCAGAGATGCTCTGAAGAAACAGGTTGTCTGCTCTGGATCCACATCATGTGAAATATTGGAGACCTCCAAAAGCTACACATTGCCCATCAAAGGCTGTGCAGTGTGTACAGTCCTTGGATGCTACATAGAACACATGTAGAGCTCATTTGATGGTGTGAAGTTCACCTCTCCCAACACTCATGCTTAAGAAATGAGGATGGCCTCATCCAAACCATCATCTAATTTCAGTGTATCCTTCCTTGTATTTTTACATTGATTTTATTATTCTGCACTTTCTTAATATGAGGATTTAATAAAGGCCCTAAGTGAGGCTGTCCAATGTAGGTATTTCTCATTGGTATTTCATTCCACAGACTAAATAAATAAATAAATAAAACCAGTGTCTGGACTTGGCAATGGGGTATCTGAAACCTGCTGTTATGATTAGGGTGTCTTTCTTCCTCAAGCAACCTGGCGTTTGTTACACACGGGTCAGGCTATAAGTCAGAAGATATTGGATGACTGAAAAGCTATAGAGAACATAAAATAATGTGGCTTCAGCTTGAAGAATCACAGGCAGAAAGAAATTAGGGATGGAAGGCTTATTAAACTGTCTAGTTCAATCTCTGCCAGTATGGGATTATTCCCTGGAATGTATTTTACAGCACATTATCAAAAATTGTTTCCATATGTGATTCTGCTCTGGAAAGAGCCTATAAAAGTAGTCTGGTACAGTGCCATTCTGACTGCATCCATGATTTCTCTTTCAACTGGATGAAGTTTAAAGACATATCTTTTTCTTATCAGTTGAAGACATCTGCTCTTTCAATCATGCACACTATCACTTATAATAGATGTTCTGTGCAGCACCCTTGCCTTTATTTGCATTGTGTAACTCCACATCATGCCTCAGCTCACTCTTCTTGCCTTAGGCATACTGTGATGCAGGGAAGAGGATAGAGGTAACAGCAGAGGTATATGCTTTATCAGATATAAAGTGATACAGATTCTTTGTATTACGTACATGTGCACTGAGACTTACAACATTAATACTGTATCTGCCTTCCACAGCTACTCCTCTCCTATTTCTGAGACCACAGGTTCTGAAACCTGACCCAATGAATCCTTCATTATTCTCGACTTCCTTCTGATATCACTACTGAAATTATTCAAATATTACTACCACTCTCCCCAAGAGACCTGTTTTTTTGATTTAGGTGAAGGAACAAGTTGGTTACGTGAATTCTGAAGCTGCTGAGATTATTATTCTGCCTCATAGTAAGCTGGTTTGCTATTAGTTTAGTGCCCCTTCATCTTCTCTTTGACCCTAAGTGTGATCTTTTCATTTTTCTCTTTGATTGTATTAATAACTCTTTTCTTTTTCCATTTCACAGTTTTAAACTTCCTTCTAGGACTTGAATATAATTTTGAGTTCCTTGATTAGTGACCAAACAGGCCATATGGTTTTACTGGATAAGATTTATCTTTGTCAGTACGATAGGATTCATTCCAGGCTTTATGTAAGCAGTCGTCCTTGCTTTATTGTCAGTGTCCACACTTTAAGGTCAGTCAGCCTGGGTGTGGGGGAATGATGCTTATGCCTGCTGACTGCAGGGACAGATCCATGCCTATCAGATCCATCCTGGATTTTCTCAGGATTCTCAGCCAATTAGCTGTTTATATTTAATTTTCCCCCCTATTATTCATCAGATTCCTGTTCTGTGAAAGTTATGCAACTCCTAATTTTTATGCGGATTTTAAAACAGTCCCAATTCTAATGCCATCAAGCTGCTTTTTAATTATTCACAACCACAGGGTAGTGTCACATTCTCACCACCACCAGAGGATGTCAGCAGTTTTGTCTCCATGACTTTAACAAAAATCATGCTTTTTTCTTCCTCAATCATCTCCACTTGCCTGTCAACATTAGCCTTTCTGAGGCTCTTCACAATGCCCTCATGCTGTTTCCACACTGTGGCAGGCAAGCAAGCACAAAGCATAAGACAGACACCTTCTGGAAACCTGACTTGCCCTCTCAGCTTGAAGGCTTCCTGCAGACAGCCTGTTCAGGCTCTCTGGTGCAGTAAGATGCCAGCAAATGTACGATGAGGGCCCTGAGAGATGCACTTAAGCATGCCTATATTTACACTTGCTGGTTCTCTACAACCAGTCAGGCTTAAAAATGTAGTGTAGGTATAGTGGTCATTACATATAGATTCCCTGTCACCAAAGCAGAGCTAACGCCTCTTCAGTTCACTGCAATCATCTTCTCTCACAATCACAACAGCATCTGTGGGAATGGAGTACTCATAGAAATCCCACTTCACAGAAATCCCACTTTACACTTTCCTACTGTGCTTTCTAGGCTGAAAATTCATCTTGTCTACTGTAGTTTCTTCTCCTCATCTTTTGTATCTTACTCTGCCACATCTTATATATTTTACAAATGAAAAAATAACTTTGTCAGTCCTTATTCTTGCTGCAGACTGTACTGCAGCCTGAGGCTTCCAGATGCATTTCAGAGAGAGAGGGCAGTGTTGACTGCAGCAGCTAAAGCATTAAGCAAGACACCCTGGGAACCTTAGCTTTATTTTTCACTCTGTCACAGTCTTGCTGAAGGACTGTGGCTAACTCCTGGGGCCTCTTTCTGCTTTGGTTTCTACATTTTTCATACAAAGATGAATTTTTCAGGTTGGAAAAGACCTTTAAGATCATCAAGTCCAATTGTTAATTGAATACTGCCAAGTCCACCACTAAAACATGTCCCTAAGTGCCACATCTACATGTCTTTTAAATACCTTCAGGGACCGTGACTCAACCACTTCCCTGGGGAGCCATTTCCAGTGCTTGACAACCCTTTTTGGTTAAGGAAGTTTTCTTAAAATCCAATCTAAGCCTCCCCTGATGCAACTTGAGGCCATTTTCTCTTATCCTACCTCTTATTACCTAAGAGAAGAGGCCAACCTCCACCTCACTACAATCCCCTTTCAGGTAGTTGTGGAGGTCTCCCCTGAGCCTCCTTTTCTCCAGACTAAACAACCCCAACTCTCTTCATTGTTCCTCACAATTCTTGTTCTCTAGACCTTTCACCAGCTTTGTTGTCCTTCTCTGGATGCTCCACAGCAACTCAATGTCATTCTTGGAGTGAGGGCCCAAAACTGAACACAATACTCAAGATGTGGCTTCCCTGGTGCCAAGTATACAGGAGGATGATCACTGCCTTAGTCCTCAAGGAACACTCCAGGAACCTCCTAAATTGTTGTTTCTCTGCTGTGTTGCATCTTCAGCAGACATCTGGTAAATTGAAATCCCCCATGAGAACAAGGGCTAGAAATGGTGAAACTTCTCCCAGCTGCTTAGAGAATATTTCATCTGCCTCTTCATCCTGATTGGGTGATCTAAGAAGACTTCCACAATAATATCTGCCTTGCTGGCCTTCCTACAGATTCTTACCTATAGACACTCAACCCTGTTGCCACCATCATTAAGCCCTAGAAAATCAAGGCACTCCCTAAAATATAGGGATCACCTCTCCTTTCTTGCCTATCCCTTCTGAAGAGTTGCAGCACTCCAGCTGTGGTATTCATGCCACCAAGTTTCCATGATGGCAACTAAACCATAGTTTTTGCTGCTGCATAAGGGTTTCCAGTTCCTCCTGTTTGTTGCCCCTGCTGCATGCATTGGTGTAGATTTCACCACCTTGCTAGGAGGAGAAATCCTAATTCCTGCATGACCATTCTCAAGTACTTGCATGGTTTCTAACACATAAGTAACCTTTGCATCTTTGCTGCTGCATGGATCTCCATCCCCTACCTCCACTGAGATTGCAGACTCAAGGACATTGAGTGCCTCAAATATTGGTGTGTTGCCCCCAGCTTATCCCTAGGCACCCTAGTTTTAGCCCTTTTCCCCTTCAAATCCAGCTTAATCTCTCAGTGAGCTCTGCAAACTCCTGTGCAATAAAACTCTCCCCCTTGGAGGCAGGTGTACCTCATCTATTGCCAGCAGGTTGTGTAAACTGACCCACTATCAAAAACACCAAAATTCTGCCAGTGACATCAGGCTCAAAGTTTTACATGCTTCTTCCCTCATCCTGTCCCACAACTAAAAGTATAGAGGAGAACACTACTTGTGCTCCTCATCCCTGACAATATTGGCTTCCTTTATAAAATGCTTTCAGCCATGCTAAAGAAAAATAACCTGGAAGAGAAACACTATTATTGCTTGGCTGGTGCAGTCCATGCTCTTTAACCATCACAATCACAGGAACAGAAGTGTTATATAGCTACAGTGCCTGAAAGATGACCTACCTGATAGAGGAGGTTCCTCCTAAACACTGGAGTGAAAGGCTAGGAGCCATCTCAGAGTCTCTGGCATCTACACCACTACGGCAGTGAGTCCGCCAATACGGAAACTTTTTCAGCTTTCAGCTTTCCAAAAGCCTCCTAGTCCAAGAATTTATTTATTTTTCATGCTAAAAGGGAAAAAAGGAGAGAAAATAAAAGTTGGATAATATTCATGTTGCACATCTGTGATTTCTGTTTCTGATTTGGTTGCAATACTAAACTCCTCCTGTTGTGCCACCCAAAAAGTCTGGAAAATGTCCATTCTAATTGTTTTCCCTAGGTTATGTTGAGTGAATGTTCAGCCCCCTGAGGTTGAAGTGTACTGATATAAATTTACTGTGATAGAGCCGCACTGCTGCTGATTGTTGCAGAACTACCACTGAGTAGTAAATGCTTCACTGCTCTGTTACCCGGGGGGGCTGAGCATTAACTACACTATTGAACAGCAAATGCTTATCATCCCCTATAATTCAAACTATATAAATCACTGAAGAGAGACAATGTGCCTGCAGGGAACTCACATGGTCTATAAAAATGTAAAAATCAGAACTATATTTAGCTGACAGAGCTATGCTTAAAAAAGAGAAAGTATTCAAAAGATAATCTCAGACATTAAACTCATCTTCCTTTCAATCTACCAAAGCTTTGGTTGAGTTTAATCTTTCCTGCAAACATTTTCATCATTAACAATATTTAAAAAAATAAGAATAGGAAATAAAAGCTATTACTCTTCTCTCCCCTCCATTCCCCAATCATTCATGCAGCATATAGAATGACTGCTTTTAAGCCCATCCTTAGAGCAAAGTGAAACACCAGTATTTTTTCTTTACTGAGAAAAAACAACTCTACTTTGCTTAAAAAAATAATAGAAGGTTTAAAATATCTTGGTTGTAAAACATATCCACTGAAAGTAGAAGACACAATTTGGTTTAAAGACAGTTTTTCAAATGTAGAGCTTATGTAAGGTTCATTGCACTGAGAAGAAAGGCAAGTTAAAACATTCCTCCAAGGAACCGTACTGCAACTGAGGACATAAACTTTCATTCCTGGATAAGCAAACACTTAATATGAAGTGGACACAAGCAGTTCCACTACTCTCAATTAATTACTCATGGCTGTGAAGCTAAATACACATGAGCATTTGAAGCATCAGAGAACTTTATAATAAGTTGGTGCTACATATTCCTTAGTGTATGCATAAAATCTGTTTTCTGTTTTGGCCTCAACTATGCAATAACCTCTGGACAGGCCTCAACAGCCCTCCTGTATTTATCATGTATTCACCACTCAGTTTAATGCAGAGCCAAGGCCTTCAATACTATTCTGCATTAGAAAACAAAACCATCCCCAAACGTGTATCCTTAGAGAAATAAAACATGGTAACCTTTAATACACAAATGCAATTACAGAAAAAGACAAAGAGCAAAACCAGATGAGAAAGGCCTCAGGGGAAAAGTGGTATGGGGCTTTCTGAGTGCTCCATGTAGCATTCAGAGAGCTGATGAAAGAGATGTGTGAGAGCGGAGTTGGAATATGATCACAAGCAATCAATGTTTCAAAGAGGTCAGAATCAAAATCAAGTAAGAATACTAAAGCTTTAGTTCTTAATCCATGGACAGCTTAGTAGCACCCCACTAAGATCTATCCTTCTTGAAGATGTTGTTCTAGTGAAACAAAGAAGATTTTGATTTTTAATCTTATAAAAGATGATGTCATTGATGATTTGTGTTTGGGGCTTTTTCCCTACACAGAGAAAATACCTGTACTTGATTAGCATATGTGTCCTACCACACTTTGTGAGTTTGAACTAACCAAGAGTAATAAGGCATTTTAAACATAACAAAAAAATAATTAAACAATCAAAATATGTTTGAAACACGGAATGAAAAAAGCAAGGTATGGTTTACAAAGTGGCTCAAATGAAGTTAGACAGTCAGAAAAGAGTTCTTCCATCACACAGAGTCACTTGCATATGAGATTACTTTGTAACTATGAAGCAAATAATTGCCAACACACTTCAGATGTGTTATCAGGGCACATTATTAACAAGAAGCAACATAACAGCTTTCCGTATATATTCATCATGTGGCTTGAAGGTGTTACTTTCAGCTGTCTTCAGATGAAGAGCAGATAATTAAGTCTACACAAAATCAAGAAAGCTCGGAGGAAACCATTAAAATCTACAAAGGTCTGGTCTTCTGAAGACACCTATTTCATATAGTGAGTGGCTTTATCTTCTATGGGCTATTATATGTTCATCAGCAATCAACACAGAAGAGAGCAAAATATACTAAGAAATTGTAGTGAAAAATGCTTAATTTGGGATTAAGGGCAGAAAAAATAATATGATGCAGCAGTAGTTAAATATGCTGGCAAAAAGAACACTTACAAGTAATCCTCCAAAATGTACACCAGCTGCAGAAATCCAGATCAATTTAAGATGTTAGTCCCATAGGACTACTCAAGCAAAAATGAGCTCATGCTTCAGTATTTTCTGATCAGAGCCATATGCTGTACACTGGAGCATTTGCAATATTAGTACCTTGGTGTAAATTTCTTAGAGCATTATTGAATCTAATTTCCAATGCCCACAGTCAGCAAACTTCTCTCATTTCCCTTTGGAGATAACTCTGAAACTTGGATCAGCCTTATGTGATATTGTTCTGATTCTAAGCTTGAAAGTATTTTCCTCATTTGACTAAACACTGGACATCCATAACTTTAGGGGCCTGGAAAAAAAAAATCTGATGATGAAGAATCTCATTGATTTTAAAAATGTTCTCCTGATGTTACTCACCCGTTGGATGAGTAACATCTCATTTCCATTGCTGCAGTACCACCGGTGGAAAAGGATGGGTGGCATTTCACACCACTGAGGATTTGCTGAGCAGCCTACAGAGCTAAGCACCTGTGTGAATGCTGGCACAAACGTGATTCAGGTATACACAGACCCTTCCTCTTCTGGCATGTCATGAAGTCTTACGCATTATAATCAGACCTTCTAGTTTATTTGGCTCCCAAACATTTTTAGCTTTCCATTGACACAAAATAAATACCTTTAAGTGAAAAAAAAATTGGCCTCTTAAAAGTTAATCTCATTTGCATTATATTCAAGATCCACTATTACACTCCATGCTCATTAGGTCCAACCTAAAAAGAATATTAAAAATCTCATTATTTTGTTGCTAGATTTTCTACTTAATTACCACAACAGGCAGGTAATCATTATGCTGATTAATCAAGACTGAGATGTAAATAGCTCACATAGGGGTTAATAATCACATAATAAGAGTAAGCACTGTTTCTGTATAATTAAGTCAAATGAAATGATTTATACTGGTACAAACTTACCTCCAGAATGCAACATTTAATGATATTACTGTCTTTCCAAACAGCCTTACACTTTGCAAGCCTATGGTATCTAAAGGTTGCTTAAACTCCAAAACTTTTGACACTGACAAAATTTGAATTGAATAGGGTCATTTTGTTTCAAAATTTCAGTAATCTATTTGCCATTAATATTGGCTATTGTTAATTAAATTTTCTTTTTCAATAGCCCACACTTCACAGAATCACAGAATGGCTGAAGGTGGAAGGGATCTATGGAGATCTTGTCCAACTGCCCTGCTCAAGCAGGGCCATGCTTGTTGATTGCCTCCAGAAACTCTATCACCTGTGCATCATAATATTCCTGTAGGAACATACTGAACTCCTAATGTGGCCAGTGACAAAACTGTCATTGACTTTCTAAAAATAATATGTTTTTCTAACAGAGAGACTTTTATTAACTCATAATTGGAAGTGTTAGTCGTTTACACAATTGTGTAAGCACCAGCAGTGCTACATGTAAAACAAATTAAGGCATCACCAAATCACGTGCAAATTTAAAACAGTAAAGGGAATGGTTTTCTCAAGCTATAGGCATTCAAGGAATAGCTAACTGTTTTTAGATTAATACTAAAATAACTTATACTGCTGTCTCTATTAACTCAAATCTCTTTTTCAACTACAGGGAAGCAAATGGTAAGGTGCAAGGTCTTTATCCCTCTCCAGCTTACTATCTAGGGTAATATAATGTGTACGATATTTTTCTCTGACTCTCGACGTACTACCAGGGTACCAAGTATTTATGAGTTGGATGGTCAGTATTCCTGGATATATATTGTTGAATGAAGTTGTATTCAGATTTGAAAGCATACTTAAACTATTAGTGTCAGCCTTCCACCTGGCACTGTGGTAAAATATTCATTCACATAGCACAGCACCTGAGCAACAAATGTCAGAAATTGTCCATCAGAACCTATGCCTCATGAGCCGAGGCTTTTTAGCACTTTTACAAACTTGTCTCCTTTTTCTACTGTGCATTTTTCACTGTTTCCCATTATTTTATTAACACCAGCCTGATTGAAAGGGGCACAGGGAAAAGCAAGCATTCTGCAGGGTAAAAGGGAAGAGAAATGGACAGAAGCCTTTCTTAAAATGTCACTGCTCGTAAGGGGCTTGTGACACCCCAGAGTTATACAAGGCTGGCTTTTAAAGAGGTGTTGTTAAATATACACTGATCTCTCTCATATTTTTAGCTTGCTATTTGAACCCTCTCTGTACTATTTTCATTTAAAAGTTTTTTGAACTGCAGCTTGTTACAATCCTTTGTCATGTTTTACAGCCACTGGAGCAACACTGTCCTGAATCAAGACAAAGTAGGAACATTATGGCTGTCACATGAAGTTACTGGTATCAGACAGAACCAGTTATTGCTTTAGCAAAAAACCTCCAAGCCTTCTGAGCACAGCTTGACTCATTACAAGAACCTGCTGCGATGGTATTTGGGGTGCACATGTGCATATGTTGTTAGAGTGTCTTTTAGTCTATTTGCACATGCACTTCGATTGTATTGTCCTTTGGGGTCAGCACTCATAAGTCCTGAACACAGCTGCAGTTGTCATCTTAGAAATTGCATTTAACGTGAATGTGGTCATGACACAAATAGGCTTATTCTAGATTTTATGTTAGAAACTGAATAAACTTAGACACATATAAAATACAACTAATAAATATATATCTGGCTTTTGATGTATTCAGTCTAAAAATTATAAGAGGATCTACATCACAGGGTTTTTTTGGGTTTGTTTCCTGTTCACATATTTTTAGTTAGTTAAGACATTTTAAGACCACTGAGAATTACTATAAACACAATTATATGAAGTGTTATTAAAATAATTTATGCCTCACTATAAAGTTTCAAAGCTTTCCCCCCTATAACATATCTAAAATGTAACTGAACCATACGGAAAACATCAAGTCATCAAGTCCAACCCCCGGCCCTGCACAGGAGCATCTTCAAGAGTCACAGAGTATCAGTGTATCAGTCCGAGAGTATCATCCAAACCCCCCTTGAACTTTGCCAGGCTTGGTGCTGTGACCACTTCTTTGGGGAGCCTGTTCCTTTGTCCCACCACCCTCTGAGTGGTCTAATATCCAACCTAAACTTTCCCTGACACAACTTCAGGCCATTTCCTTGGGTCCTGTCGCTGGTCACCACAGAGACCAGCGCCTGTCCCTCCTCACGAGGAAGTTGTAGACTGTGATGAGGTCTGCCCTCAGTAAATGTTTAGCTATTGAACAACTTCCTTAACATGAGTGTGCTTTGATAGCATTTTCAAGCAGTCCTTAGGGGTTCATCTTTCTGGAGTCAACTACTTTGTCTTTTCTGGGCCACTGTGATCTCCTACTACCTGTCTTTTCTGGGAGGAGTGCTAAGTGCTCATTTTTTTAGCTGAAATATTTGTGATGGTTTGGATTGAAGGCGGTTCATGGCTGGGAAGTGATGGCAGTGATACTTCAGCAGCTTTCTCTGTGTTTTCAGAACGGAAAATCCTGAGATTGAGACAACTGCAGCAGTGAGCACTGAAAATGCTCTTAGGCCTTTCATTCCTGTGCTTTGTTCATCACTTACCTTGTCCAGCACCAACAGGAGCCCTGTTCAAACTGTAAATCTAAATCAGCTGTATATTGATCCCCGGGAGGTCTGATTATATTTGTCCAAAATAACAGGGACACGTCGCTTACTCTAAAGGCAACTCTAAACTTCCCCATCTAAGAATTTAGATCTCAGATTAATGAGTTCTTAAGTAACTGGGTCAGCCATAAATAGGGCTGTTTGCAAAGACAAGAATCTGTAAAGGTCATATTGCTAATATCACTGAGATGTATTGGAGTACTTATATCCCAGTTTTGAGGATCAGTTGGTTGCAGTCAGATTGCATCTGTTCCTTTTAAAGATATTCGAACTGAGTCCTCCAGAGGTTTCTTCCATGTAGTCCAAAACACAGAGTAAATACTTAGGGTCAATGCAGAACAGATTTTGTTTAAGTATGTCCTATGAAGAGTTGCAAAAACCAGTATTGATTTCTGGATGTTTACTTCAGGAAGGAAGAAAAGGCTTTTCTGGTGTTGGATATCTAAGGTATTATTACAGATAAGGGGGAAAAAACCAGGATCTGCTTATTCCAGTAGCTGTCCTATAAGGGATAAAATATTCTCTACAAATCTGGATGCACCTTAGAGACATGTAGGGACCTCTGCATTGTATCCCATTATATTACAGTGGCCTTTCTTTCCTCAGCTCTTACAGAAACACCATTTGTTCCATACTGAGGAATAAATTACTTACCTGGGGACTTCTCTTCTGCCTTGTCCGATTGAATCTAGTATCCCAACGGTCCTTGGGAAGTATAAACTACAGCAAACCTAAAAAGGATGTGATTTTGCAATCCTCTTTGCCTGAGCTTGCTGTGGGAATATAGGAAACATCAGCACTATAACACTGAATTGAAATTGCTCACTCCCTATTTGATTAGCTCGGTGCATGCTCTACATTCTGTCTTGTCACTTCCTTAGCTGTTCCATCAGGCTGTTAGAGAATGAGAATTGTAATGGTTTTCTAAGCCATTAAATTAGAAATAAACTGTATAGTATACTGCTGTCTTCATCAGGTTTCTGGAGGATTTAAACAACATAGTTGCACTCCTTATTTAATCTATGCAAACAAAAGCCCCTTAGCATTATATGCAATTAAAGTATGAGAATTTATTCCATGAATCTTAATGTAAATACAATCCTGCTCTGTCCTAAAAAAATAGCCCAGAATAATTTACAGCTTAAAGTTTCACATAAAAAGTTTCATGTTTTGAGTTGGGATTTTACAGCATGAAAACAGTCAAGAAATCCAATCAAGAGGAACTGAAGTACTCTAATAAGCCAGTCTTTTAAAATGTCAGAGGAAAGAGCTGGCAGCTAAATCTGAGCAAACACCTCATCAAGGATAGTTTCAGTATTTCTACTAATTTTTGCTCCTTATAAACTCTCCAGAAACTGACTGGGAAATTATCAAATGTAATCCTTATTTCAAATATGTATGAATAAACTTCTGCAAAGTCCATAGACATTACAAACTGCAAGGGAATGCTCATCAGAAAGCACTGGCTGAGGCATTTGGACCAATGGATGACTTTAATAAGACTACTCAGATTATATAACAATAAATTTAATGCATGATTAAATTTTAAAATTGCATGGTTTGGGTTGGCAGGGACCTTAAAGATCATCTAGTTCCAACCCCCTACCCTGGGACAGGGACACCTGCCTCTAGACCAGGTTCCCCAGAGCCCCATCCACCTTGGCCTTGAACACCTCCAGGGATGGGGCATCTACAATTTCTCTGGGCAACCTGTTCCAGTGTCTCACCACACTCACAGGAAAGAATTTCTTCCTTATATATAATCTAAGCCTATCTTGTTTCAGTTTAAAGTCATTCTCCCTTGTCCTACCACTCCAAACCCTTGTAGAAAGTCCATCTCCAGCTCTGTTGTAGCTCATTTAGGTAGTGGAGTGTGCTATACGGTCTCCCTGGAGCCTTTTCTTCTCCAGGCTGAACAATTCCAACTCTCCCAGCTTGTCTTCTTATACAGCAGATGTGCTTAGACAAAAGTTTAACTTCTGGAAAATGCAGTTTTAGGTTGATTAAATATTATGAGTGTTCAATAGACTTTGGCAACTAATTCTTCCAAAAAACTATGGAAAGTTTCTAAAATCAGACAAAACAACCACCAGCACAAAATTGAATGAAGAAAGTAAATACAAAACAAACTAAAAAATCCCCAAATAACATTTCAAAATACATTTCAACTAAATCAACTCTCTTCAGCCTCCCTTTGCAGACAGAATGAACACATGCTCAATTTGGGACAACATTCTTAAGATTAGTTGCTTCTAAACAGAATTATTGATAGGAGGCAATATTGCAATTCTGCCATACCCATAACAACAAAATACTTATTTTTTAGCTACACATACTACTGTAACAAACCCAGGAAGAGTCAACAATTTGAGACTTAATGAGGGGCTGACTACTTACTTGCTTAAGCTAGACAGCTCTGAAGAAGATGTGAACCAGGAAGGACATTACTGTATTTGTTTCATCTCAGACCTTTACCAATTCTTCCAAAAAAAGCCACCCTAAAAAACTCACAGACAGAGCCACAAACAAAATTTTGCAAACTGCTTTCTGGTATAAGTTAGGATATAACTGAGATTTCAATATAATTTTTGAAAATAAATTTCAAATTTAAAAAAGCAGTGCTACAAGGGCAAGATTTTTTTTTAAGATTTTGTATCTATGTTTGATTGAGATTGCACACACTATGGAAATAAATTGTGCTAAGCAAATGCCCAAACATTATCAGTTACTTTTGTTCTCTCTTGGTCATTCTTCCCAGGCAGGTTTCAGTCAAATCATGTTTCAGCATGCTGAGGGCTACTAGCTGAAGCATAATAAGGTGGTCTGAGTTTTTAACTGAATCTGCACAGATATTTAAATGATTGATCTTGTTTTTACTTCTCACTTGAGGACCTTTAGTCCTGGAGCCATCCCTGCACTTTGTTACTCTCCTGAATTAATTAATTCTCATTCCAATATTGTCTAATTTGTGAATGAAACACATAAGACACCAAAAATGCCTCACCAGGAAATTGGGTTTTTTGAAGCTATAGCTATAATTTCACACTGCAATAAATGTGCACACAGTCAGCATGGATGGGGGGGTGAGGGAAGCCCAAAATATTCATCATTGTGTGATGCTGACTGCTAGCTAGAAACAGAGAAAATGGTGCCTGTAACCTCCAGGGAGCTAGTTCATCATTAGATTAACCACCACTAAGGCAAGGCCATACATCATTAAAAAAGACAGGCACAGTGTTGGCAATACAAGAATAATAAGTAGAACAAGTTGCACTGTCACTGTGCGTGGGAATGCAGGAGAAGCCTTATAGATGCTGGTGAGGCAGGGAGGGTGAATAGGCAGTCATTACCGCAAGAGGAAAAATGATAAACTACATTTCTATTCAGCAGATGTGTCTTTGCTTATCAAGTTTATCTGCATCTACAGTATGCTATAAGAACTAAATACATCAGTTACTCAATGTCTAAACATGCTTTTCCAACATGAAAAATATGTTGCCTACCCTGATAAGAGCTTAAATGCTTTTCATTCAACCTTAGCTTTCTCTACCTCAGTTTTAATGACAAATAGCTATTTATGTGAAATATTTTCCAGCTAAGCTCCTTAGCACAACATTGCTAGGGAATACTAGAGCATGGATCTCCCTGTTCTGCACAGGAGTGCTGCCCTCAGGTACTTGATGTCATTCATTGTGACTAGTAAAGGCAAAGAGATTAAGTCCTTTTGCACTCAATAATTGCTTAGAGTATTCAAGGATGATATGTGTTTGTGTTTGTTTGTTTGTGTTTTTTTAGAGTTGATAGAAGGGGAAGATTTCATTTTGAGGGTTCCCCACAGAGACCAGATATTTATTATGGACAGTGCAGGCTCCCATGGCACCTGGTATTCAAGATCCTCATTCTTTAGTTTATTTCAGCCTACCCCTACTTTTCCCTTTTGCTTCTAAGTTTCATAAATTGAAATAAAAGTACATATAGAGAGTCAGCATAGGTCAACTCTTCCTTCTGCAAATTAACAAGCTTTGTACTATTCAACATCTAGGCATTTCTGCCTCCCACTCAGAGCTGAAAGGTCTTTTTTCTGCACACCCAGTTCATGTTGGCCATGGGATGCACCAGCAAATAAAAAGAGAACTAATCTCTCTCTTTTCATTCCTCTTACCAATCTCTGGATCTAAGTCTCAATCAGCTCTTGTTCTCTCTGTTTGATAAACTTGTCAATCTCACCATGAATGTACCAAAAGTTGTATATGCTGTGGCATGTGAGGTTCTGGGAGCCTTTCAAACCATTATTTTCTTGGCTCAAGTAAATGCAGCGTACAGAAAATATCTCTAGTTATAGCAACTCAAACAATATTTAAGTAGAATCTTTTTCAGCAGAGGATGAGAACTAGAAATCATAGTATGATGATTCACTTATTGATGTGAAAAAGTATATAAGTTGTATGCACGACAGCAATCCTATACTTAAGGGTACATTAAAAAATTAATACACCATCCAATTTCTCATGTCTATAATTCCACGAACTTTTAAAAACGAAGTATGTCTTCCTCTTCCTATAAAGTGTCATCAATACACTACCCAGTCAGTAATTTTTTACAGAATGGAGATAAAAATAAGCCAGCAAGCCACTAATTTGTTTCATAGCCTTTCAAAATTTTGATTTTTGGCAGAAAAATAACCTGCAGATTGTTAAATCTATTAGCACCTTCATGTAATACATTTAGAAAGTCGATTTTGATACACTGGCAAAAGCCTTCATCACTTGTATACATGATGCTGCTACTAAATTCTTCAGATTAGGGATACACAAGAAATGTGATCCTAATGATCTCTGTCCTGAATTAGGCAACTGAGCCCAGAGCAATGGTAACTGAGTCACCGGTGCACTGATATAAACCACAGTAGCTAACAATCTTGCCATAAGCTCTGCCCAGACAGTTCCCCTCTACACACTGTAACAAGGCTCTGCAAGGCATGATATCTCTTCTTTGTATTCCCGTGTTCCCCGTTGCCTCACGAGCAGACTACTGCACACTTCAATAGAGGACTGGGCCTAAAAATGGAACTCTGACTGAATAAAATATACTGAATTAGTTCAATCACTTATCAATCAAGAAATAGTGACTTACTGGTATGAATATTAACAAGCCAAAACATCTGGAGCATTAATGCAGATGGTGCAGACATACTTTTTCAAAAATATGATTTTGCAGTAGGAAAGATAATCAAGACCATTGGGTAACTGCTGTAGCTTTAGTAAAATAATAAAAACAAATTTTTTGAATATTCTTTTTGCAGTGTGGAGTGGCCTATACATCCAATTAATTTTAAAAATCAGAAAAGATAAAACACAAAAACACCCTTAGTAAGTATTCTAGAAAAAAACCCCACTTCTAATTAGAATGGCATATTATTTATGTATTTAGATTTTAATTGCACTGACTTGATATGCTCATTAAAATTATTTTCATTATAATCAAGCTTTTTACTCTTTTCCAACTCCATCAGACACTAATATTCTTGGAATGGAAAAAAAAAGGTTTTGAACAAAATGATGGCACCAGGCATCCCTGGAATATGAATGGAACCCTATTTCTTTTGATAGAAATCCTCATTGTTAAATGGATATTATACAGTTCTAAAAGCTTGCACACACAGACAGGGCCAGCCCATGGCCATTTCTTCTCTCTATTGCTCCAAAGCAGCCCTCATTAAGATATGCTCTTTCCCAGTCTCACACTGGTTCTTGCTCCCTGCTATGACTGGCCATGATTCCACAGCTGTTATCAGTGTGGGCCACGGCCCATTCCTAACTTCAACCATGCCTGGGGGTCTCAGGCATCACCTCCCCCTGCAACCAGAACATTCCAAGTCCCTGCAGCTGCTGCTCCCCTGCACTACTGAAACAAATCAAATGGAGCTTGATAGACCTCAGTGTCAGACCTTAGCCAGGCAAGGTAGTTAAAAAAAAGAAACAAGCTTGAAATTTCCCCACAATGCTTCAATTTTTAGAAATAAGTAAATGCCAAACTGCTTACTGTAGTAAGTTCCTTGTAGGTGTACAGTACTTAATAACTACCTCTTTGGAGTCAGTTTGTTAAGCTTCTTGCTTTTTTGAAACATCCAACTATCCTCCAAAAATGTGTAAATGATTTCTGAAACACTTTTTCTAGAAGATATAACAAAAACTTTTAATTAATTTCATAAACTTTTGTGTTAGCTTAGTTTCACTTCACTGGAACAAGTATTTATTCTCAATTTCTGAAGAAATTTTTAAAGAAATAAGGGAAAAATAATACAAAGTAAACTCACCAAGAGTAATTACAGATAACTCTTGGACCACAAGTCTTTACTACTATAATTAAAAACATTAAGTATTTTTTCCTCAAGAATTCAGTTATTTCAGCATTTTGGATCTTGAATTATAAGTACCACCATGACAACACTTTATGCTGTTTTGCCATGTTAACCCATCTGGCTCACTGAAGAAGGTTAAGTGTAACTATTCATAGAGCTATTTCCTGCTAAGAAGCTGGTGGTGTAACTAGCATTTTCTTCCTCAGGAAATTATATTCATTTCTCTTTCTTCCCCTTGCAATAAAACATGCTATTTTTACTTGTTTATTTCTGTTCATTTACAAAGCAAAATACAAAAGAGCAATTTTGGTAATGTTTTTCCCTTTCTCATAAACAGTTTGATTTTATTTTATTTAAACAACATCCAAATTACCGCACAAAGAATATATACTGTAAGAATTTTAATCCAAATTAAAAAAATAAAGTTGAATGTTTTCATTTTTTTATATAGCGGAGCTATAAAATTTTTCTGAAAGTTAGGAAAATTCAGATCAAGATTGAGATTTTTAACCTCTAACTCTTCCCAAAATATCAGGAAAGCATTCCCCAGCAACGAGGTTTCAGCATTGTAATATTCTTTTGCTCAGAATAGGATATAAACTGTTACACACACAAATACACTACAAATTTCATGTATTCTTAATAATCAAGAATCATTCTGATCTGCCCTCTCCCTGACAGTCTTTCACTTTTCACCAAAACACAGGTGTGTTACTGCTGGAAGATCATTGTAATCAGAAAAACTGACCCCTGAGTATTCCATTTCCCAGAGTTTTTCTTTTGGTTGGATAGACATGAGCGATGCATGGGAAGGATGCTCACATTTTGTCCCCTTTTTTTTTTTTTTTTTTTTTTTTTTTTTACCAGCTTGTTTAGAGCACAGTGCATGCTTACAAGGACAGTTGCAAATTAAAAAATTTTTAAGGTAATTCTCAGCAATGGTAGGTCAGGTTACTAAATTATTCTTAGCCAGACTTCATTCTGCCTAATTAAAATATATAAAAGTGCCTTTTTTTTAATTTTCTTTCTTGTACATACCTGGGCTACTTGTCAATGTCTTAGAATAAGCCTGACTTAGTTGTATGTGTTCTGTGTCATACACTTACACAATCAGAGCTCTTGGACTGTAGTTCACAAGGTCAAGGCAACTTATGGTTATGAGAAGTTCTAAGTGGTACAACACAAGAATGGGATATTTCACCACCATGTGCCCTTCCTATTCTCTTGATTTTTATATTAGAGTGCATCACAGTCATAATGTCTTCTGTCTGTAAGACATGGCCACTATCACTAGCCTGGACACACATCACTGTGAGTGGGCACTGAGCAACTCTATTTTGTCAGGAAGTCAAATAACTTTTTCATACTACTTACCCAGCAAGATTGAAAGGATTTATGATCCATCCTATTGAAATACAAGTTACTGGGTAGAAAAGGATGGTGCTGTTTCCTCAACTTCAAAACCTGTAGAAAACCCTTTACAGAAAACACATATAAGCAGTTTGTAATAAATTTTAGAGAAAGGAAATTATTAAATAGGTATTTGATTCAGAGTTACCTTTAATGGCAGTATCTTGAAATCCAGCTGACTTGCTCTTCAGTGCAAACCTGCTGAACACAGCAGTGTTGACTTAAGCAAACCACCAAACCCCTTAATTGAAGGGATGTCCTTCACACACAATGGAGAAGGTTTTAAAGACGATTCACAACTGTCACTCCCAAGAGAGTTTTTTCTCTGAAATCACCCATCATCTGTGCTGATTAGTGCAGGCCTAAGTTCTTTGGCAACGCTGTGCATCTCTGGATAGCTGTAAACCGAAAGGCCACATTAAGTATAATCATTACCAAAAGTCCAGGATACAGTGCAATATAGTAAGTTCAAGAACACATTTTACCAAATTTATGTCAATGTTAAAGTTTTCAAAAGAAATGCAAAAATCTGTTCCTGTGTATTTATAATAAATATCTGTGAACCCAATACCCATATTTTCCTACTGCAAATGACATAGAGCGCTCTTTCAGTTTAATTTCTGCTTCTACATCTCCCAAGGAAAGACTTGCTCAGTAGTTCTCTCACTGAAAATATCCAAGAAACTATAATATATTAAGACAATATTCATTGTGTATGAATTATAATTCCTCTGAAATATACTGCCTTAATAAGAGGAAATTATTGCATGGTACAGACAAAAGAAAAGAAAATTAAATAATTGGTTTTCTGTGTTTGAGTATCTATGTTCCTTTGTATTCATTCAATTTGACTGTTGGTGGAGTTAGGATTTCATTACAGAGTGAGTTATTAGTTCTAATAAGATATGACTGAAGCATTATTTCTGGTTTGAAATCCTGTTTAAATGATGTACCTTATGAGGATAACTTTTAAGGGCTAAATCATCAGGGAAAAATGTTAAAAAAGTAAGTCATTGTACTCAGAAGTTAAAACTGGTTCTTGATGCAGCCTGAGCAAGGGCTTGCCTTTAAGTTCATCAGACTGACCCAGGAGGTGTCTGAGTGGCAGCTGCTTTCTTGCTTCTTGCTTCTAAAGGTGCCAGGTAGACTTTCTGAGATTGGTCAGCAAACCCTGCACCTCCTGGGAGCCAGTGTGGAGCGCTAGATGGGGAAAAGTTGAAAATATTTTCATCTATTTCACACGCACAGATTAAAAGATACCTAGCATGTGATTATTAATACAAACAAGTACACTCTCATTTCCTTTTACTTCACTGTGTGTATCAGTCTAGCCCATATAATTTAGAGGGTCTGACATCTATTGCTCTGATCTCATTTATCACCAGCCCAAGTTCATTTTAGAAGCACAGATACTCAGTGTACAATTTTTACTGTAAAATTGAATTTGATTCTTGTGACAGAGTAGGCTTGTTGAATTTACGATTTAACACTGAACATCTTTCACCTTGGAAGTAGCTCTCCTGCTGTGAAAACGAGGCATCTCTCTCATGAGGACAGTATAACATCATGATACAGATGCCCATCCTGTTAGACAAGGTCATGCCAGTAGAAACTAAACTTAATTTTCTGAGCCTTTCCAACACTTGGCCCTATTTTTCATTTTACAAGGATAAATATTGGGAAATACTTTATCCCAGTGCAACAACTCTCATTTTGATCAGTGAAACAACAACAAAAAGTGTTTGATGTTCAATTCAAACTGCCTGAGCGAAACAAAATGCAAAAGGCTGCTGAAGACACGTTACTTTTCCAATTACTGGTTGCTGCATTGCCTTTACATTACAGAAATGAAACAAATTATCTCATATGTATTTTGACTCTTGATTATGGGTATTTCATTCAAGACTGTACTTTTTGACTTTCTCGAATCCTTTGTCACTGGGTTCACTGCTTTGCTCTCCCCTTAATCTAACCACTGGAATTACTCCCAAATTCTCAAAAGAAACTACCCTTAAATTGGTTTTAATTAATTCATGTTACACAGAAGCAGGAAAATCTTGCTGTTTCCGTCTTGTCTTCAAATTTCACAACCAGCAAAAGTCTGCAAATCACATCATTCTATGCACTTCACAGCAATGTTTACACTTCTGAGATAACAAAGTTCTGCACACAACCCTTTTGTCACTCAGGGAACAGCATTTTCACTCAACCAGTTACAGAAGCACTGATGGGTCCACCTGGCTCCACCTCTGAAATGCAACAGAAGAAGTTGCAACTCCTCATTTCCCAAGAAAAAAAATCCCCTGCATTTCTCGCTTAATGCCTTGCCTGCCTTCCTTCCTTGTTTTTCCTCATCACTATTTGCAGTCCCCAACCAGCCACAGCTCAGTTCCTTCATGCAGGAAAGCAGGAAGCACCATCCCTATCTGTTGCACCTTTTGTAGCTCATATTCCTTCTCTAGAGAAACTCTGCTGCTGCCAACTGTTAAAGGTACTCAGTAGTTTTCCAGTCAAAGTAAACACTTGCAGGCTATAATTACAAGCTGTCAACAATCCTCTCAGCCTTAAGGAACCGAGACGCTGCAGATTAAAGCTCCTCAGATCTATTTGGATCCTTTTACAACCCCAAAAAGGGAATGAGTTTACAGCTGGGGAAATATTAGCCCAATTACAATTTAAAATAGAGTCTGTGTGCTCCTTGGACATTTGAATGCACATTTCAAACCCACATTCACATGCTCTCTTAATACTAAATTACAGCTCTTTAGCACTTCTGCACTGCTCTAGGTAATCATTCATAAGACAACAACAATATTGAGCAAAAAATGCATGATGCTTGATGTCCAGGTTTATTCTCACTTCTAAGTTCATTAACTTCTCTGGTTGCAAGGAATATTAGAGCATCATGGACCATATGATCCATAGCATAAAAAATCAGCAAATCACCAAAAAAACTTGCAAAGGCTTAGCCCAAAGACTCAGGCCTTTTTTAACAAAGAAGTAGACAGCCTGACGTGCTACTGATGTATTTATTCTTTAGCTATAAGAATGCATCCCTGAAGGAACTTTGGTTGACTATGCTATTGGATCACAAGGTATTACAAGCAAAGGATGTATAAACCTGCATTTTTCTGGGAGGCAATAAAAGATGATTATACTAAGGGCTCAGCTTTCCTCAGATTTTTTTTTTTCCCCTTCCTCAAGCAGTTCAAATTCTCTATGTCCTACTGTTGTATTCTGATTTCTTTTCTACCTACTGTATATTTCTCTCTTACTAAGAATAAATCACTAGAAGAAGCTAGTTTGAAAATGGCTTGGACATGTTCTAGCCAACAAATCCAGTGTAATCAGCAGGCTTGGATTCTCAAAGTTGAAGGTTTATTTTAGTACAGCATGCCATGTTTAATCAGTTTTACTAATACTGCACTGTACTATCTGCTTTGACAAGAATATGTTGATCATATTACAGAATGATTACTGCTAATGGAGATCTTTTAGACAAGATTAGATTTTGCTTCTGTCCAGATGCCTCAAAGAACATTATTAGTTTTTGGTGTCATATTTTTGTAACATTAATATGATCAGCTTATGGGCTTGCTCATATGCTATAACTGCAGCAATTTATCTGACAGTTAAGCTGTCAGGACCATGCAGCATCTAACCCAATGAACACTGCTGCAATCTGCATCAAATTAGGCACTGCCTGCACAATCCTACCACGGCTGTGAGGTGACCAATGAATATTCTGATGAGCTCTCAACCTTTAAGGTTCAGCAACTTGAATTGTGCAGTTCAGTAGCTGTTTCCGAGAAAGCTGATTACTTCATGATAATATCCCTAACAGTGAATTTGCATACTTTTAAAGGAATGTAGGTTAGGGGTTTTTTTTTCCCCATAAATCAGCAGAATGGGATTCAGAGTTGTGCTGCTCTGACAGCTAATTAATGTGGAACTGTAGCCCATTAGTATAATAGCAGTTGTGATAGTAGTTTTTCTATATACATACAGAAAGGATAAATTATTTTGATAATAAAGCACTTTTCTGTCCTTCTTTCAAAGTTAGTGGGTTTCTACAAGTGCATTTCATGACCTGTATTTACCAATTAGACACAAAAATAATTATGAAAGCTGAGAAGCATAAAAATTAGTTTTAATACATTTTGACTGGAGAGCCTTACAGTATCAACTAAGCAATACTATTGCCCTTAAGTTCAATACATACTGATATGCTCTCTGATGGTATACTTCATTCCTTTTGATAATATGCCTTTAAAAACAATGTCCTTTAGGGTCCAATGGACCATGAAATAGTCTCTACAAAAGTACCAGCGGTGCCAATGCTGAGACAAACATTCATTTCAGCTGTCAGCTTTAAGGACTGTGGAAGAAATGAAGCACATTTATTATATACTGATGTATTCTGACTAGATAATCCTTTTCAGTTGCAGGCACTATAAAGACAAGTGCAGATTACTGTGGGGGAACATTTTAAAAAACATCAGATGGGCTGAAACAGTTGAGCTTCCAATTTCACAGTTGGATAATTTGCCTTATAAACTTCTATTTAAAAGAAAGTTTTACTGGCACTGAAGTACGCTAAGTAAACAATCTATAATTTGAAAATGAGTAAGTTAGAGATACTTACACAGAAACTGTATCTACTAATGCTATATTTGTTAATTAATGTTGGAGTTTCGTTTCCTATGCTGCTGCCATTTTCAAGGGTTTTTTCTTAGATAACCACTGTCATTGCAGTTCTGTAAAAATTTAGTCCTTTGTCACCATTTTATGGCACTTTGACAGCATGATTATTTCTGTACAGATTAATCAACTCATCCTGGAAACAAACAGGACCTCAGGATTCAGAACAAGATACTTAAATCACAGTATTTCCAGTGGTTTGTATTGGGACCGCTGCTATTTAAAAAAAATGTTGGTGACCATGTTGGTGGGCAGTGGGATCAAGTGCACCCTCAGCAAGTTTGCTGATGACACCAAGCAGTGTGGTGTGGTCAACACGCTGGAGGGCCTGGACAGGCCTCATCACGAGGATCTCATCAAGTTCAACAAGGCCAAGTGCAAGGTCCTGCATGTGTGTCGCAGCAATCCCAAGCACAGATACAGGTTGGATGGAGAGAGGATTGAGAGCAGCCCTGGGGAGAAGGACTTGGGGGTGTTGGTTGATAAGAAGCTCAACATGATCTGTCAACGTGCACTCACAGCCCAGAAAGCCAACACTGTCCTGGGCTGCATCCAAAGCACCATGGGCAGCAGGTCAAGGGAGGGGATTCTGCCTCTCTGCTCTGCTCTTGTGAGACCCCTCTGGGAGTGCTGCATCCAGCTCTGGGGTCCCCAACATAGGAAGAACATGGATCTGCTGGAGCAAGTCCAGGAGAGGCCACGAAGATGATCAGAGGGCTGCAGCATCCTTGCTGTGAAGACAAGCTGAGAGAGCTGTGGTGGTTGAGTCTGGAGAAGAGAGGGCTCCAGAGAGACCTTATAGTTCCTTCCAGTACTAAAGAGGTTCTATAAGAAAGCTGGAGAGGGACTTCAGACAAGGGCATGTAGTGACAGGAAAAGGGTTATCGGCTTTGAACTGAAAGAGTATAGGTTTAGATTAGATATTAGGAAGAGATTATTCATTGTGAGGGTGGTGATACAATAGCACAGATTGCCCAGAAAAGTTGTGTATGCCTCATATATGAAAATGCTCAAGGCCAGGTTGGATGGGGCTTTGAGCAACCCAGTCTTGTAAAGGTGTCCCTGCCCATGGCAGGCGAGTGGAATGAGATGATCTTTAAGGTCCCTTCCTATCCAAACCATTCTATGAATCTACTATTTTGATGCATTTTTCAATGCATAAACTTAAGTAGAAACTTAATTCCCATTTGAAAGCTGGGAATAGGATGCAAAAGGCCTACAGGATTTTTTTCATTATGTGGTAAATGGTAGGAGAAACTATCAACAGATCTTACCTGGCTCCTGGATACCAACAGTTGACTTCAGCCTGCTGAGCCTGTGCCATCAGGTATCTTCAGGAACACTGAAAAGCAATCAGTCAGATGCTACCTGTGCCTGAAGGAAAAAAAAAAGCAAAAAAATTAACTAGAATCAGTCTTTTTTTAAAATGTACTTTTTAAAAAATCCTATCAAAGACCAATTACAATGTATTGAAAATTAGCAAAATGGAAGCATCCTAAGAAACCAGGAAGCAGTGTAATGTACATAGCATGTGATAACAACAGAGCATCTCCTCTGTTGTGCCCTGTCTTGCTAAGCATGAAGTTTTCTCCAAAATTCAGAGAATGGAAAATACCAAAGTACAAACTAAGGAAGAAATCACCTCTACGAGGCTTTATGCACATATAGCTGTGTGATACTAGCACAAAAAGGAAATTGTTGGCTGATCTAGTCTTCACTATAAATGTTAATGGATGCTGTTAGATACAGTATTTAAGTATTTAAACCACCAGGAGTTCTGGTATCTGAACACCTGTACATTTTTCTAATTTAGAAGAAACAGTTCATACAAGTTTCTTTAACTCAAAGTTACAACATACAGATAACCAGGCAATTTATTAAATTCTGATGAAATTTAGATTTATTACCTCTCTTGACCCCTTTTAAAAAGTCTTTGAATAGGTAATTAACTATGTAACATATAAAAATCACAAGTCAAAACTTCTATTAAAGAGTGGGTTTTTGACTGTTGCGAATTTTGTCTTTGAGAGAGAGCAGAATTGACTAGAAACAGACTGCAGACATCTGTAATGGCACAGTCTTGCTACATGGTGAAAAGCACATCATTTTCTAGCTTCTCTGCTAACACATGCCCAAACCAAGGCAACACATCACCACTGAAAAGCTGCCTGGATCATATGGTTCATTTTGCTGGCAAGCCACATTTCATAAAATGCAACGTACTGCAGTATTTTACCTATGTATTACTATTGCCTTTATGCACTCTGAGATCACACATTATTACATATGAGAACTGGAAGAACTGAATGTCATTCATCTACATACTGACTAATGCATTCAGAAGCTAAAATTTCCCCCCTCTTTCTATCAATGCTGAATTCAGTTACCAGCTGCCATCCTACTTCAAAATTAAATTGATGCAGTGATCTCCCATTGGTGTTCATATAATTTAGATTACTAGATTTGGGTTTCAGTTTAAACGAATTTCTAGACAAGAGCTTCATAAAGAGTTTAGGAGTGGTTCCTTTGAAACCAACTAGAGGCCTGAGAAAATGCATTTTACCTGGAAAAAAAAATTAAAAGGCAGTTTCTTTAAGGAAAGTTTGGATGTTAGACTACAAATACCTAAGTTATTGTAGTTCTGTAGGGAAGGATGCTCATACCATGAGAGGCTTTGGTTTGCAGACTCAACAGATAAGGAAATCAATTACTTCTTTGCCATATTATTCTCCAATGCCCATGATGATATCTTTTGGCAATGTGCAAGACATAAATGTCACAAAAAATACTGATTCACATTATTTTAATCTCTACTAAAGAAGACAGTATAAGAAAAAAGGCAATATTATGACAGGCAGCTTAAAACTTTTAGACTTTTAGCAGAAATATAAATTTCCTGACTCTGTACTTTCACAGTTTCCTAACACTCACCTGACAGCAGCAACAAATCTACCTAAAAGAAAATCACAAGTGCTCATTGGAAGAATTAAAGGTTTTTTTACCATGGAATATCTTTCAGAGATAAATATTTATCATCCAGTTTGAAACAAGAACTGCCTTTTATTTATAACAATTTTATTAACCAACTGAGATTGTTACCATGACTGCACTGAAATCAAAATTAACCTTTTTATAGTAAAAATCCTTTGCTTTAAATTTACTTTTTAAATGAAGTAAAATTAACTTTATAATTATGGGGTGGGATTAATGAAAACAGTGGGAAATTTTAGGCTAAGATCTGGCAATTCTGTGTAGCACTGTCCAGTTCTCACTATAAGCATTTGTAAAATGGGCTTATTTTTTACTTGGTGCAGTGTGTGTGGTGTGGTGAGGAACACACTGAGAGAAAACAATTTGTTTTGAATATACCTGAACAAAACTGCTAGTTTCGTTTCTTATTCAAATGCAATAGTGAAAACCCCCACATTTGAAGTTGACAAAATATCTCATTCTGTCAAACTAAAATGTTTTTTCCAAATTCTCTGACCCTTTGAACACTGAATTTAGTTAAATGTTATTTTAGAATGTCATAGCAAAAGTAAAACTTGAAACATATGGTTTCAAAATGTCAAAACAAAATCTATTTTATTTTCTGTTACTGAACATTATTTTTACTTTGTTTAGTGAAGCCTCAAAAGGCATTCAAATTATTTTGAATACGGAGCCTGAAATGGATTTTTGTGAGAAACTTTAGCTTCACTAACAGTTTAAATAAATCTACTTTACCAGTCTGGTTTTCTGCATTGCATATTCTCTCAGTCAGGAAAATCTCCATGATGTTTATTTTCTGTACCACTCTCTACATGTCATGAAGCATATGTTGTCAGAAACTGATTGCATCTCAGACTGACAGCTGCTTTGCTCTTCCAGTTCTCTGTCGCAGAGGAAGATATCTACCATCTAAGCAGAGAAATTCTTCAGTAATACATTTGGACACTTGCCTTTAGAACTTAACTCTGGGGTTCAGTTTGCCTGAAATCAGTATTCTGATTTCCTAATAGGCTACTCTTTTAACTTTTATAGAGGTAGATAATTCTAATCAATATTAATCTCAATTCTTCTGGGAAGCTGTATCTTATGCCACTCAACTCATAAATTAACTCCTTCCTCTCATTTTATTTTCAAACCTTCTAGCAAAGCTAGAGCTACAGAGAGCGTACTCCATTAGTATACACATGTAAACTATTAGATTCTTTACTTAACATCATACAGCACCACTCAATGGTGATTCTTTATGAACCATTTCTTTATCACAAGAATGATACATAGGGCTGAGGCAGAGAACGGTATCTTACAGGTGACCTATTGACAGGCTTCTCCACAGTTTCACATTAATTAACATTTCATATGAACACTTAATATTTGTAATCCAAGAACTGTTGATTGCTCTGAATTGCAGGTGCTATAGTATCATGATTGCAGTAATTAAAACAATTAGGGTTGGAAGAGGTATAATTAAGTTATTAATATACACAGTCTTTGTTACATGCAGAACACAGAGCTTTGTGACAAGCTGATAGAAACGAGGGGATAACACTGCAAAAGACTAAAATGACCAATCAGATCAGAAGTCAAAAATGTGCCTTTTATAAGAACTGTAAAATTGTTACCACTTAAACCAGCACAGACACTTGGGGATTTTCTCCCCTCCTCCCTTTTTTTTGTTTTTTTTTGAGTGTATTACTTAGGATCACACACTTAGGTGTCTGTATAGGTCACAACAAATGTATTGCAAATGAAACAAAACATTCTCTTTAATAAGCCCAGCTCTTCGTCATGACATTTCCTCTCCTGGGAAGGTAACCAAAACAATTCAAACACAAGTGGTTATCAGAAAAATCTTAGGTTGAAGAAAAGTTCTTTAACGGGGTTAAGTTTTTCTCTGCTATGGCCTGACAACAGATATGGCTTCCAATAATCAAGGTGCAGAAGTAAAAGCATTTCCTGTTTCACACAGACTGCTAGGTATTGGTATCAATATGACCCATATGGTGGAAGATCATTCCAGAATGTCTCAACAATAACCAGCATAGAGTCTAATTAGTGCTTAGTTTGTTCAGTGATCCTTTCAGTACAATGTAAACTAAATTCTCTCCTCTAGAAGCTGTATTAGCTTTCCAAACTTTAGGTTATAAGATAATAATCCTGCTTTATTTAATTTTTTTTGTTCCATTTTGTTATCTTGGTTGCATTCTCCTGTAGTGATTCAAGTAATTTTTTGCCACATGTTGGAAATTACCATCACTAACCAGCATGTTGATGTCTTCTTGTTTCTCTGTGTGCACTCTACATCTGGAAATGCATTCTCCATGCTTGTTTTGGGAATGAAAAGAATTGGAAGCAGGCCTAACAGTTCTGCCAAGTTTTCTTGAGAAGAGTTATGCAAATATATATGGGTGACAAAGAAAGTTGTTCAGAAAACCTTAGTTTGCACAGCTGTCTAACTGGAATACAGATCTAGTATTTATGGTATTTATGGTTTGGTGTTTGGTTTTTTTTTTTAAGGCTTGGCCTGTTCTGTACATTCAGTGTATTCAGCCACCTCACTCCATCAATAATGAACTGAAAACTACCAAATTATAGACTGCTTATAGAATATGTCAATTCATCATCACTTTTATTTTGGTACCAAAGAGGAAAAATATAGATTTTGAATATAGGCAAAACAAATAAGGTCGGTAGTCATATGACTGTTTTATGTTGTGTCCTGTAGGCCACAATTCATGGATATTTACTTTCTTCAAAGACAGCTCTAAAGTACACAGAGTTTTCTTTCCAGGCTTCAGACTGACATATAAAATCTGTCTGTCTCTGAATAAAACTAACTCAGATTTTAGAATGCATTAGATGAAGTCATGTTTTCCAAATATTAAGGTAATAATTATGAAAATTATTTTTAAAGAGATCAAATTGATCTATAATTTTGTCCATGTTGATACAATGGGTTTTTTATTAAAGCAGTAAGACTAGAAAAAAAAAATGGAAGTCAGTGATTTTGAAAACTGATAGATAAATTGGTTTGCAAACCAATTCTGCTCCTGCTGAAATAAACAGGGTTTTGCCACTGTCTTCACTTAAAAGAGGATTCTACCGCTTATCTGGGAGTAAGACTGTGAGACTCCTGTGAATTGTAGAGAAAGAAAAACTATTTTCAAGATACTATTAACTTTTGTTCTTGAATTAAAGCTGCTTCATTATGAAACACATATGTATATGTGTGCATATTTATATACATATATCATATATACATGTGTATGTACATACTTTTTTAATATATATCTATATAATACATACATGTGTGCATATATCTATCTAATATATTGATAAGACTGATTTATGTGTCAATATGAAGACAAAACCACAAATATTTGAACAAACAGAGGGAGAAAAAAAACCAATTAGGATATACTGTGTCTTGAAACTGATTCTATTCTGGACTGGTTTTTGGCAGAGCTACTGACACTGATTATTTCTGACTCAAAAGTTGTGACCTCCACTGTGTCCTTTTTCTGCTGGTCATACTGCATTACAATTGCTACAATAGTAGTATGGAATCTTATAATCTATAAATAGCAAAGTTTTCTAAAGGAGTACAATTTTCATGTTTATGTTGCATATTTCTGAGTATCATTTGTTTACTTGCTAATTTTGGGCTATGAGTACTTGTCTTTTCACAGCAATGTTCACGCTAGCTTCAAAAACTGACTGTTCATGCAAATAAAGCAAAGGGGTTTTGGCCTTTGATGTCAAATGGTACAACTGCTCTTATGATTAGCACAGACTTTTAGCTATCCTGCCTGTCAAAAATGCAAATACCTTTCCTTATACTGCTACATAAAAACTCCTCTGTATATTAAAATACAGTTCAAACCCAAGCCAATCAAAAATTATTGCAGTTCAGTGGAAGAATCAATGCGATCTGGAAAAGAAATTCCATGTTAGAATTTCAACCATTCTTTTTCAGTGAAAATTTTTGTAATTCAGCAGTAGTTAAAAAAGAATTCCTCCTTCCACATACTTAGAAAACATGAAAATACTAGAAAAAAATAACATATTCCCATTTGAGAAGCATCTGTTACTTGAATGTGTTTTGGGGTGGAGTAATGATGCATATGTGGGACTAAAGGGACCATAGACACCTTTCATGTGTATCAAACATCATAAACCTATATAGTAAAAGTAAAGGAAGAACCAATAACTCAAAACCCTCTAATTCCAGTAAACGAAGTCTTGCAGCACCCCCAAAAATCTTCCCTCAGTCAAACATGTGGCTAAGGAACATCTGACATGCCAGCTGATAGAATCAAACTGCTTTGAGACGACAGAGAAAATCAGTATTTTACAGCTAGTGCCTATGCTATATCACATACTCAGCCAAGTGTATTTTGTGAAACTGGAATGTATTCATGAAAAAAATGTGTTTGCAAACTATAGCAATTTCTGAGAACCTCGAGAACATGCTGTCAAGACAGCATGTATTATGAAATATGACCATGATAATGGAAGATCCAAAGCAGAAAATGACATCCTTTCAACTACTGGAAACCCTTTTCTGCATTAGAAGATGAATCAATTTTCAATTTAGGTTGGCTTTTTTTTCCCATACAGTTTCTGAGCATGTAATGTTGAATAATGCTAGAATAAAAAAATGTGTCTGAAAAGAATTTAGTGGTCTACCTTTACCTTGAGGTGTAATTTTCTACTGAATTGAGGTTCTTAAGATAAACTTTAATCTCTCAACTCTTTATTTGTCATTGACAAGGAGAAGCAAGGAAAGAACAATAAATCCCTGTTTGTAGACATAGGATAAAATGAAACTACTCAGGCATTTACCTTACACTACCAAATAAGAACTTCAGTTCCTTGGGACCATTTTCTGGACCTCTCCCTCTTAGTTATCATGCATTTGTCTAATAATTCACTTTTAGGTCAGCTTAGAAAATCGCTTCTTACACGAAAGATATTAAAACCTTGTCCAGATTGTACAAGGAGCACTAGGAGCTTTTTTTCCCCTTTATCTGATATAGTATTAAAAAGAATGAATAAGTTTCGGAGATACTCGGATGAGTATTTAAAAAGATAAATCTGCACTGTAATTTCTAAATTCCTGTTTGCCTACTACAGGAGGCAGTCAGAGAGATGCATCCCACAGTTAAGCTGTGAATAGCCTATGTATACTTACAGTTTCCATTATCAAAATACCTCAGAGTCTTTACAGTTCCTGCCTATCCAGCAGAACAGCACTAGTTACCCTCAGCTTGCAGGCAAGGAAATGGAGCCTGAGATTACATGTGATTTACTCAAGGTCAGAGAGGAAATCTGCATTAAGATTTCAATTCAAGTGTTTTGATCTCTAAAATCCAGCTAATTCAACCATTATACTGTCCTTTATCTATGCAGGCTATAAAGTTGAGCTCATCCCTGTAGCACTTTCTGAATTAGAAAAGAGTAAGAACCCTCACTAACAGTAAGTTAGAGTGAGAACCCTCAATCTCTTCCATGCACATATGCTGCTGGAAAATAAATTACTGTAAGGCAAATTGTTGGATGAGAATAAAATGTTCAGATGTGCTGTAACTTGAATGTTATTCTTCACATATAAGCCAAAAAACCCCCAAACAAACCAAACTAAAAATAAAATAAAAAAAATATACTCTGAATACTCAACAGACTCTTGGGTACAAAACTATCCAATATCCAATTCTACAGATTTGGGACAGGGACTGACTGGATTCTGTAAGAATTACAGCACAGCTGACAACAAAAGCAAACACCACAAGGCAATAAGTTGTGATGTCCTTGTGATTTATCCAATTTTATTAAGCCTGTGAGTTTCCTTCTTATTAGTCTGAGATGAATCAGGACCTTGAGCAAGATGTAGTAGTATTTTTATAGTCTTCAATTCTTTCTTGGTTCCCTCAGGTTTCCTTGCAATTCTAGCAAAAAGGATAATTTTCCCTTCTCAGTACTTTACTGGCCAGCCAACCTCTGGACAGTCTCTGTATAAATCTGCCCAAATTCTACAGAGATGTTTTCCTTTCCTGAATTTTGTGGCCAGATTTTTATTTTTACTGATATTTTCCATCTCTAGGTATCATGGAAAAGAAGTAAGGCTGGAGAAGGCACTAACTTTGCCTTTGTGGAAAACCCTAAATCTGCCTATCATGCCTCTGGCTTGAACCTCAGAACTCTGTTGTAAGAATGGTAATCTTGTTTTTCCCTCCCTTTGGGGGAACTTTAGGCAGATTCCTTCCAGCCCAGTACTGCTGCCAGAGCCGGGAGCAGGATGTTATTGCAGACTGTCCTCCAGTGGAGAGGACCAGAACTGACAGCCCTGAGTTCTGCTTGGTAACTTTTCTGACCAATTTACAAACCCCAAGCTTTCACAGCAGCAAATTGTGCATTTTATTCTGTATCTCATTCTGTCCCTCTGCACACTGCCAGGTTGCAAGGGGCTGCTTGGGATCACCGACAGAGTTGCAGGGACCAACTAATTAAATGGTGCCCATTAGGGCAGCTTCGGGAGCCTGAAACTTTTCCGCTGGATTTTCATGACACATAAACATAGAAGATGTCAATGAGTTGACATCTGTATTATCTGTTAATGTCGAATGAATAAATTTAATGGAAAAGTATACATTTTAAAATGTATAATTTGTCTTCTTTTGTTAACTGTAAAAAAAAATTTAAACACCTATACTACATTTCAGTCTAATTCCAAGCACCTTCTCAGTCTATTTGATTTTCTCAGAAGCAGAGGTAATCATGGAGGTTTTACCACTGTAATTGGTGTTGCCATATAGAAGCACCTGAGACCTACTCTTTCAATTTAGACACCCTTTTTGCACATTGATAATAATTTCCAATAATCTCATTCCACTATAAATAAGGTGTCTATTATTCAATTTTTACCACATGACAGAAAAACAGGGGACTTTGCCAAACTAATTAATGTTTTTCTTATCTGAAGTCCCAACAAATTAACAATGCATGTAAGGGCCTCAGTCTGGCTTCTGACAAACACAGAAGGCACAAAGTCATTGTTACAGGGAAGAAAAGGAAACTATGAGACAGGTGCTCTATAAAGTATGTCAAATGTCTGTATAAAGCAGAAAGAATTCTAATATGTTAAGATCAAGAACACTGCCCTCAACTAATCATCCAACTCCAAAAATGAAAAGGTCATCAATTAGAAACACTGCATGTATTTTATCATCTTTCTGTGATAAAGAAGTGGGAGAGAACTACTTCAGGAATTGTGTTAAAACCATCACTCAACCTATTAAAAAAACTATTGATGCAGCTACGTGTCATTAGTGGCAATTAGTGAGAGGTTAAATACTGCATGGTACAGTGATATTGTGCATTAATTGGAAACCACTCACGAGAAAAGAAAACTCTTACAAAATTAGATTTGTAATACCAGTATTTCAGAATAACTAGTCCGCCCTTAAATGGTTAGGTTCCTTGAAAAGAAGAGGTAAATTTTTGGTGATTTTTTTTTTTTACTAATCTTATTTTATATTTTGTATGTATAAACTTACAGAATGGAGCAGAAGTAGAATTGTAAGAATAAGGCTCTCCAGTGACCTAGAAGAGAGAAGGGCAATTCATTCTGAGGCAAGTGGATGGGTGACCAGAGTAAGCCTCTGACATACTGGACTGGGTTCTGACTCATGACAGTCTTCATGTACTTGCCCTCAAGCAGACATCTTTTATCTCAATTCTCTACCTATAAAGGAGGAGAGGTAGTAAAACCGATTGGAAAAGACTTACTATAAGATGCCGAGGACTGTGCACACGCCTAAGTAGATATTACAAGCAGAAAATGCCTATAAATGTACTTCAGAGCATCATTCATTCTAATCAACTCTGCTGTGAGAGCTGTAGCCCTCAAGGAAGAGGAGAGGTAGGGAGTCTAGTTGGCTAATGCAGAAATGCCCTGCAGCCTGTCTGCCAGGGCACTGCAGTGCAGAGCAGGCTGACTGGCACAGTTTAGTCGATCACTGCATAAGGACACAAGAACAGTTCTTCTGGGCCAGATAAAGGTATCTCTAGTCCAGCACTTTGGTCCAAATGTTGGCCAAAGAATGGATATTTGCCAAGCAGATAGACAGCAATATCTTTCACAGAATGCCCTCCCACAAATGTGAACTGAAGTTTCTTAAACTGAGCAATGAATATGAATGATGAACAATTTGCACTTGTTTCACACCTAACAAATCTTTGCCTGAGACAGGTTGTTGTCATTGTACTTCACTAAAAAAAGAGTGCAGGACTGTTAGCCCAAAATGAACCTAAAATGGGCCTACCCTCAGCCTAAGATGTTACCATAGCACCTGGGAAGCTTAACATAACAGAAACTTTTGTCATGGTCTCACAGAAGGAACTCAGCTCTCATGTAAATGGACTTGGGCATTAATCTCCACGCATCACATCCTGGCTTGTAAAATAGGGATAATACTAATACTGTACCCGACTGATATGAAGTGCCTCAATGACAGAAATTAAAGAAAAATAAGGGAAATTGGCTTTTTATTTTTTGGCTGTATAAAAAAGGTAAAAATTTTTTTAAGAAGGTTTTAACATTCAAGTGACGAATTGTGTTAAGGACCTGTCTGCTTCACCTACATTCCATCTGTTGATCTGACTCCCCTCATAGCTTGGAAAAGCCTGTGCCAGAAGACCTCAAAAACAAAAACAAACAAACAAACAAAAAAATCCCCAACTGTCATCAGCTGAGAGGATTTTCTACTTTGGAATCCTTCTATAGAATTTCTCCACCAATGCGCCTGCCTGTGTTCCAAGAACAGCTATGTTACATTTTATAGAAATCTTAAAGACCCCAAAATTAGAAAGGTGTCCCATACTCCTCCAAAATATATTAGGTGGCATATAGAGAGCACATGAGGAACACACATTTTATTGGATGCACTAATAATGCACTAAAGGTTCTGTCATTCATGAGTAATTTGGTCATCAAAACTGAAAGGTCACAAGGTATTTGCTGGTTGCACATATAACCTCTACCAACTGTATATAAATGTAGATGGGTTTGTAGTTTTTTGTAGTTTCTGTTCACAAACTCTGAATTTGAAGTTATTCACTTATTTATTACAACATATTTTTCAAGTTTCAAAATTTCATGCAATTTCTTCAGACTTGACAATATCAAGCACTTTTCACCAACTGCTGAAACCCTCTGCCATCCATATCCTGCCAAACATAAGAAAGGCAGATAAACATGGAAGATGGAAATGAAATGGGAACAGATGGGCTTATCTGCAATTACACCTCTGAAAAGACTGAGAGCCTCACAGAGATTTATAAACATTCTGGAGTCCAGGCACTTGGCGATCATATAAAATGATCCTGAAAATGTTTTAAATGAGTAATTGAAAATAACAATTTTATGTGGAATACAGGAAACTTCTCAAATCAACACTGAACCATCAAGGAGAAAAAAATTAGGGACTCAAAGTGTACATAATTTGAGCAAGCAAAAGTGAGATTTCAGAGAAGTTGTTCCTGGCCCCAAGACTTCAGCCAAGGAACAAAGCAGTTGTTAAATAAATGCGATGAGATGACCTGACTAACAACGATTCAAAGGTGACTGATTGGGTCTGCCATTAGGATGTGTCAGTTATCTCAATTTTCCTCTGTAAGAAGGGACATAACTTTTCTTGGTCTGGTAACAGTTGCTCCATCAAATCTTCCTTTTTTGGACTGAATAAAACTGAGCAAGTATTCTGCCATCCTCCTCCCTTGCTTCTCCCATTAATAGTATTGTTTTTCTTCTGTATGTGTTAAAGGAGCAGTTATGCATGAGGTAGTGAGTTCATCCCTGTAAGGATAGAACTGCTTATCTATTCTATGTTCAACTGCTCAGTGGAATTAACAATTCAGGGAATATCTTGAGTTTATATCGCCACTTTCACCCAAGTTTAAGGCCTGCTCAGTTGTAATGGCTTTCTTTCTAAAATGCCCCTTTTTCTCAGTAGAACATCAAACAGCCTAGACAGCAATGAATTCAGCTTATAAAGTGTTGGTCATGCAATAAAGACAGAAAAGTATTAAATAATATAATTTGTATAAACTGAATTTAAAATAGCAAGCTCTAGCTATACAAAATTTCATACAGCAAAGGCTGATATCCCCAAGGCAGTCATGGCTAACAGATTGATTCACAAAAGTCTGAGTCAATTTGCTAGGAATCTAAAAAGAAAATTATAGCCCATGCCTTTGAACACTGCCAGCCAAAGTAGCTGAACTGAAAAAAAATCAGGAAATTTCATCAGCTGGCTTCTAAACTGAATGAGATGCAGGAGATGCTCAAAATGGAATTTCTCCAAGGACAGAGGTCAGAAAACATCCAAGCAATAAGACTGAAAAATTTTCAAGCAATAGAAAAAATATTTTGAGAAGCAAATTTTCTAGGAAGTAGGAATAGAAAACATTGCCATGCCAGCTGTCAATAAGTGGTAACAGCAAGACTACTTGTTTACCCAGTAACAACATTTGCAGCAACACATTTCCATGCTTTTCCCAGCATTAATCAAAGTTCTGACCTCAAAGTAATTGAAAAACCTTGAGAGACTTTGTAGGGAAAAGAAAAGAACCCAAACCTCAGCTCCAGCAAGGACAATGAGAAAGAGAACTACCCTGGTGTGAAACAATGACTTATATCTAATTTCTCCAAAACTGCTTTTTCATTCAGCCATGGAAAGAACTTTTCAGGCTAAACAAACCTAATTGACTTAGTCTATAAGGAATAGCATTTAAAATAGAGAAAAGGTTACAGGTTTTCACAAGTCAACTTATAAAACTTGTATGAGAGACAGAATTAATAGATGTGCAATGTTTCTGCTCTGCTCTTTTTCATTAAGCTATGGGTAGGGAGGACTGGATTTTCTAAAAACAACTTGAAAGAAAGTCCAAGATTAGTAGTGTGCAGTGCTTTTGAAAGTCTGTGCTCAATAGTTTTGTGGGATAAGAATTTCACAGAAATTTATAAAACAATACTATATTTATAAAACAACAATAGAAATGGGAATCAAGAAAAACATCATAAAATAACCATTATTTGTTTCCCCTCAAATGTTTTAATTCTGTAAATATAATTCTAGCCTAACTGCTTCAAGCTTTGTGTGCAAGCTACAATCTGGGTTCCATTTCAAGGTGTTCTCAAATGGTCAGTAATGCTTCCAATTCAACAAAACAAGCACAATGTCAAATGCCATACAGTCTTATTTTCCTGAATACAAATCAGAACAACATGAATCCACTACGACATGATGAAAACAAACCCCTCTATTTCTGTGTGAAGCCACTAAAATCAATTGATTTCTGTATTTTCATTGCCATTTAAAAATGGAATATACAAGTGAAGACAAAAAAAGACTTTTTCCAGCAAACTGATTTGTCGTGAAACTTTTCAGATTTCCCCTACAATTGTATGTCTATTTTAGCCTTATTCTCTATTCAGGTCTTTTGGAAGATGGACCAGTGAATTCATCTAACTTAAGTCTAAATACCCATTTCATAAAATATTTGATTATCTAGAGAGGGACAGGAGAATGAGGAGGTGAGATATCATAAAGAAATTAAAAGAAATTCAATTATCACCATCTATTTTAATGGTAATTTGGTTAATTTCTTAGAGACAGATTGAGATCTGAAAAGGTGTAAAAAAACAGACAGAGAAAGCCTGGAAGTTGAAGCTCCATCTAGAAAATAATACCCGCTTTTAACTGGAAGAGTTAAACATTTTCAGAATATTTTATCAAAAGGAATAGAATTTCAGAACTTCAAATTTTTAATTCTTAATTTCTAGATAGATGTAACATTGATATCAGAATTATTCAACCTATGATATACTGAAAGACAGACTCAATAATTACTGTAGACTCTAAAGCTTAAAAGTGATGAATTTGTTAGAAGAAATTATTTTGGGATTAGTGCAGTGAGGAAATTTGTAGTGCAGAATAGTAGAAAATGTACCTACTTCATCTGGGATCAGCTGTAGGTGTTAAAAATTACTTTTTCATCTATGCAATATTTTAAGAAAATATTTTGGTAGCTAAATCAGTATTTGCAACCATTTTTTTTTCTCTGTTGTATCAACAGTGGCAAGGTTCCTAGTCTTGTTTTCTTTCCACTATTTCTGCCATCCTCTCACTTGGTACAGCCTCTCACTTGGTACAGATCTCCTTTCTTGCCCAGTCACTCGTGCTTCTCAAGATCAAAACTGCCAACTAGTTCACTAAATTGTTGCAAAATACTCTGTGGTCTAAACATTTTTATTTCTATAATATTGAATCATGCAGGGAGCCTTCCACACAACATTTATTTGCAGCAAGGAAAATGCTATAAAGTTGCACAGCTATCCAAGCTCTGAGGTCATTCAAAGCAGAGTGGAATTAAAATTACACTGCCACAAAACCCTTCAGTAATGGTGGTATGGAAAAAGGGAGAGGAAATTGAAAAGATGGAAATGCATGGGGTATTTAGGGCTGAGGTTATCACCTCAATTACACAGAGGAGTAAACCAAAATGAATGTAGATAGGTAAGGTCAAAAAGTAGTTTGATATTTCTGTGGAGCTTAAAGAACAAAGAAAAAGGATTATTTGAAAATCTTTCCTTACAATTCTCTATTAAGTATTCTTTCCCAAATAACTAGACAATATAGGTTTAGCTACTGGAGGTGTGGGGATATACCTACATGCACTTCAAGGTGCTACAGCTTACCTGCCACCAGCAGCCCTACGCAGCCTCCAGGGCAAATTTTTATCACCATTTCTAGCTTCCACATTAATTTGCTCTTTAAAACCTTTATATTTATATTTTTATATATCCTGCATATTAAATTTCTAAAGCTCATTTTGAATGCATTTTTACGTGAGCCTTCTCCTTACACAAAAGGTAAAAACTCTTAGGAAGTTGAGGAAGATTGGAAAAAGGTGAGAAGAGATTGGAAAGATTCTGCTTCTACTCCCTTTTGCAGGTACTCTGGGGATAAAAGAAAGTCTCTATACCAGGTCACTTGAACGATCACAGTGTTCTCTCATGGGTACTACTGATGTTATTCCATATTATACCATGAACTAGAGGTCCAGTAAAATGGAGTAACAGAAGATTTCCTTCTTTCTCAGATCAGTCAGTGTGCTTCCGGCCAGTTTGCCCTCTCTTTCGTAAGTAAATACAATCTTGATTCTGTCTCTTCTTTTCCCTTTGCAGAAAAACATGTGTCCTTTTAATTAGGGAAGGAAAGGAGAAGGTTATCTTTTAAGCCTGTCATACAACAGGCCAGCCTGTCTAACTTACAAGGTCAGAAGATTCATAAAAAGGGAGGTTTTTCTTCTCTTTCCCAATGAAATAGAGTGATAAGTGCTTACTTGATTAAACCAGCGGATAAGAACATCTATTGTAATTCTTTCCTCTCTTCTCCTTCAGTTCCTTCCTTTGGCTCCAAGAGATAAGAATGGAGAACTTTTAGCCTGGCATTGATTCAAGCTTTGAAAGGACTTGCTGATTATGGACAATGTTCTTATTCAAATGAGCAGTCTTCCTGAAGAAAATACTAATGTTGCCTGACTGTAATGAATAGGATTTTATCCTATATTTTAAATGAATTTCCATATCACATGAAGGTATATTTATATATCCCAGTCTCTATTATGACTGGATTTTACACCGACTTTTACTAAAGAGGAATCTACAGCACATGAAGATATCAAGTTAGATCACAATTGCCCTGCCATAAAGAGAATGTAAATAGCCACAATAAAGGACAAGAAAATGAAGGAGTTTCAAATGTCACATTAAATACATTTGTATTTATTGACTAATTAAAAATTTATATACTCAATACAAATATATCTACGTTCTGCATCTAAACAGTCTCCTTTCTAACAAAAAGTCCCAGCACACTTAGCAATTTCATATACATAAACCATTTCATAATCTCTATTTCCTTACTGTAAAGCTTTTAAATTCCAGTATATCCCTTCTGAGATGGAAGAGACACCAGAAAAGCACAAGCCACCCACAGTGTTGATAAACAATGTATTTATACAGAGATATAATGATTACTTATTTGTTTATTTTCTATTCTTTCCCTAATAATTCCTAAAAGAGGAATTCTTCTGGACACTTACCAAACACCAAGCTGATACTTTTCACCAGAAGCTGATACTTTGCACTATCTACAACTATCTCAAGATCTTGCTTTCGCAAATTAATAAGCCCAGAGAACATAATTTTATATGTGGAGCTCAAGCTGTTTTCCTCTTCATCACTTTACATTTATTGACACTGAATTTCACCATTTTACTGCACAGTCACTAGTCTCAGGAAATCCTTCTGTAATTGTTCTTGATTTTTCTATCTTAAATCTCTAACAACAGTAAATAATACCACAGCACTGCTCATTACAAGATCACTACTGAATATGTTGAAATTCAGTAATACCTGCTTTTATCCTGCTATAGAAATTAGAATCTAGAATTAGCAATGGGGCATAGTCTCTTATACACAAATCTGCATTTAAAAGAGGAGATAGGGATCTTAATATAAATTATCGTATTATCTTTAGCTATAGAAACACAACTGAGATAAAAACAGGTTGATTTGGTAAAAACAAAAATATTTTAAGACACTTGAAAGCTTTTAATTTTTTTTTTTAAAGAAAGCAATTAAAAGCAATGAACGAAAACCAAAAAAGTCCATTTTAAAGAGTATATTACAAACTTGTTGCTTAAAATGTCTTGAAAATAGTTCTGGGATGATTTCAGACTGTTTCCACATTTTTATTTTCTTCATAATAGGTATTTCGGCTAATAGGCCATGCAAATTCACTAAGTGTCCTGGAATAGCTGGGTCTTTATTTTGTTAACAGGTTAAAAAATTTTGGTCAATTCAAAATGACTTTTAGTTCTTTACAACAGTTTTAGTAAATGCATCCTGCAGCTGCAATGTTACTGGATGTTCATTCGGTACATTTGATTTAAACAGAGTAAATGATAACTTGCCAGTAAAACACACACACTGTGTGACTACATATACAAGTACCTCTAATACTATTTAGAAATTAAAATGTAAGCAACTTTTGACTTGAGTAAAACCATATGTATACTAGTTGACATCTTTCTTTTTGCCTTTGCCATGAATCTTTGCTTCCAAAAAAATTCAGTCAGCAATTCTTTAAATGAAAAATGCAATTTCAGCAGTTATAAAACATTTTATGAATCTAAATCAAATGCAACTAAGAATTCTGAAAATAACTACTTGATAAATTTCATAAGTTTCTAAATGAAACATTATCTTTATGAATACATTTTGTTAAAACTTGTTTTCTATTTAATTCCCTATTTTTTTAATGTCAACATGACATGGAACATTTTTAAACACAGATCCTTTTTCCCTGGCTTTTCAACTTTTAAAAGACCTTATTTTCATGTCTAATTCTGATATTTATACTTTCTGTGATCCAAATAGACAATTACCTTAAAACCGAAAATTTTCAAGGAAGTGTAAAAACAGTCAAACTAAAGGCTAAGCAATATGAAAACACCCTGAAGAATGGAAAATTGTAACCCAGGCTTCAGGCTTCTTGAAAAGAGCTGAGCTATGTCACTCACCTATGGAGTTCACTACATGTGCTAAGTCAACCTTTTCCACCTGAAACTGTCCTTCGGATAACAACTGAGGATATGTTACATATAAAAAAATAAAATTAAATTTAAAAATCTATGATCAAGGTAACTTGATTTTGCAAAGATTGACATTACACTAAAATTTTTGCAATGTGTTGTATTTTGAGATCACAATATTTTAATCTTAAATGATAGATAGACTCTAACTTTGAAGTGAACTGTAATTTGCTTAGTGACACTTCAGACGGAATTCAGTTAGGAAACAGTCTCCATGTGTTATATTTTGGAGTTTAAAAGAAACTAGAATATAGCAAAAATCCAGTTTGAATTATAGAAATCTGAGCCTTTACACAGATCTATAGTCTTTACACAGTTTTTAAAAAAGAGAAAATTATATTTCAAGGGGCAGCTGAGAAATTTTTCCATGAATACACTATTATTCATATGCAAAAACCTCCAGCTTTTGTGACGCTTTAATATGTGAGATGAGTAAAATGCTAGATTATTCAAAATTTAAGAGTTCATTGGATCAGCTTTCTCAAAATGATGGTGCTTTTAATGAATAAGATTCAACTGCTGAGAATTTATTGACAAAATCATAGTTTATTCCTAACCACCTAAGAAAATAATTTCTTCATCTACCAATATATAATTCAATCAGAAACCTCAGAGAATTTGTTTATACAGAGCAGGAGCTGATGAAAATTGTTCTCATTATACCTAGATATGATTAAAATACTTTTATTCAGTATACTTGATAAGAGTTTGAACCTTTTTCTCAGTTCAACAATTAAAAAAAAAATCCCATAAAAGTGAGATCCCATAAATAGCTGAATTAACTCTTTTGGGTTGTTCTTAAAGCTATCTTTCATAGTTCTTAAAATTCAGCAAAGAATTCAGAGATGTCAGCCTGAAAACCACCTGAGTTCTTGGGTCAATGCTGCGATTGTGTTTAGCCCTGTTAAGAATCTGAGGCAAAGCCAGAACAGCAACTGCTCAAATGTTCATCAATCTCTGCATGATCTGCTAGAACCCAGACATGGCTGAAGTTCAAAATTCTTAATATGAGAACAAAACAATGCAACCCCACTGGATATAAAATGACAGGTCATACACCCTAAAGCTGAGTAAGGTTATGAATATAAAATATACTTAGTATGAACATCAAATCCTTTGCTAGAAGGTAAAAATGAGACAAAAATGGAGGTGGTGACATTTCAGTCACCATGCAGTGATCTGCTATAACACAGTATTTCAAATACAGATTATTTTCAGCGCTAAATCAGTCTTTAAAGATACAAAAGTAACTACAAGCCTTCCTTATACTAATCTTCCAGAGAAAACAATCCTTGCTTAGTCTCTGAGGCTATGAATGCAGGACTTTTTATTTCCATTTATTGAAATTCATGGAATTCAAGGCATATTTATAATGATTTGGCAGATTAGGTATAGAAGTCTCAGCTTACATTAGTTTTGGAGGAATTCAACTCAACACACACTTTACTAAGCAGTTCAGTAGCTACTGTCCTGTGCACCACATCCAGATGTGCAATTGTCCCTCTCTCTTGACAGGAAGTCTATCATGGAAAAAATCACGGAAGTAGCCCTGACTTTTCCAACAGATCTTCTCTATCTGGTGTAAGCAACCCAACCAGTCAAGAATGAGAGGGATGCAAAGGCTTTTTCAGCATTATCACTGGGACTTATAATTTCAACTCAAACCAGTGAATATCTTATGGAGAAATATATATATATATATATACACACACACATATATATGTATTTACAGCTCTGCAATAGTTGCCAAGTAGCACCTGTTGCCCACTAAAGTCACTTTGAAGTGAATGAATAAATAATAATCCTTAAATAAATATTTACTTCTCCCACACTAGATGTCCACAACTGGAGATATAACAAGCAACTACTACAAATAACGTGACCACATTCTCAGTTTTACAGATATTCTTTCTTCCAAGAGAATATACACCTATTCACACAACTGTTGCAAGAAAGTTGTCTATAACTTAAAACATAATTGAGCACTAAGAATATTTTTCCCTGCTACTGACCTTGTAGTAAACTCTATCCATAATTGACTGGGCATGTCTTTCTACCTGTAAACTCTAACAAAATATATACTTAACCCACTTTCTTTTTCTTTTTGAGCAATTCCTTACAATAATTTGTCATAGGGGAAAAAACAAAGACACAAAAATCTATGTTTTATGTCCCTTCGAAATATGCAGTTTTGCAAAGGCAGTAAACAAGTGCACATCTGACCTTATGTGCTATATGGCATGTAAACTAAACTGATTTCCATGAAGGTACAAGCAGAAATCGAAGACCCCAAGACCCAAAATAAATGTAACAAAGTCCCTTTCCCAGCCTGGTTTCTTTCAGACATATGCTTCATGGTTAACTGCTTTGGGTGCTACCTCTGACTGAGGCCTCTCCTACAGTGAGGGCATTTTAAAATATTTTTTCCTTTCTGATAGCTAGTACTGATGTCACATTCAACTGTTCCCCCAGAGAAGGCACTGACAGGGCCTCTCTCCTCTAACTTATTTGCTGAAATTAACTCAAGACACTGAGGCAACTTTGCCTCTGTTAAACACATCTGTAATTAGGCATCAGTTTCAAGAATTGTAGATACACAGACGTACATGAAAAAGCCTCCAGAGGAATGACAACTGAGCACTGGTGAGCACTCTAAACTACTGCTGTTTCTTTTACTTACACATTATATTGCAACCTGTATCAGTGGTTGCAAAAAATATTTCTTGCCTCTTAGAATTCTCAGCACTCTTGAAATAACTCTCTTTGTTACCTAAATAGGTCATCCAAACTCACATAAAACAAACAGAATTCTCAGACAACCTAGAGCATGTCTTAAGCATATACATGTGTGGCTACACAAATGTGTGTGCAAAAGTATTTTCATTTAAATACAGAATGATCTATTAAGAAGTTCCATTTTCAAATCCTCTTGGAAGTCAGTGTCTAAATTTTCCATGACTTCTTTCCAGTAACTTCCTAATCTCTCCCATTTACGGGTAAAGGCAGCATTCAATTATACTGATATTGCACAAGTGCTGCATTGTGAGTCAGAGAGATGTATTACCAGTGCATGCATATGAAAATATTAATATGAAGAGTATTATTAAAGTTCACAGAAAATAGTTTGTATCTTTTAGTAATACTGCATATTAAACACTCTTATAATGCACCATACATATAAAATCAATTTTCTCTCTTATAAAGGTGTAAGGAAAGTAGATTGAATCAATCTGAGCTGTAGAAACAGCAGAAGCCCATGAATTTCCAGGTGGATCAAGAACAGAATCCAGTTGTTTGCTGCTGGCAGGAGTGCTGTGACAGCAAAGCAGAATGGAAGGTAAAAGACACTTGTGATCTATGACTACTATACATTTTACTTCCTTCTAAAATATCTCTGAACGTTTTTTCATGAAACATGAACCACTTGGAATCAGAATGGCACACATCTGTGTTTGATTTCAAGATGTCCAAAGCCTCCTTAAGGCATTGGCCACAACTCCAACAAGAATGCTGGATATCCATATCCTACTGTCTATGACAGCAGAGGCATACAACGTGCACAGACAGCCTGATCCATCCAGAGATGCACACATGGAGCTGTGGAAAACCCACCTTGTTTCCTGTAAGTGGAAGGAGTGATGCAGCACAGGGATGTTCCCCAGCAGAACAAAGCTGCCCCAGCACGGGCTCCATAGCCCTGCACACTTCTGAGTTACCTGGGGTAACAAACCCTGATCAGGACCGTGAAAATCCACGGGAAGACACTATGTATCAGCATGGAACATTACAAAGTTGAAGATACTTATTTAAAGGGTGAGAATTTACCTTTTTCTGCATTACATTTTCTAGAGTACAGTCAACAAGACAATTGTGCATATCCAAAAAACAGAGAAGCAATGCAGGGAAAGTACGGGATTTCCTATTTCAGACTCCAGCATTATCTAGAGTTAAAAACTGCTGTTAACTAATCATAGAATCATAGAATCATAGAATCATAGAATCATAGAATCATAGAAT
>JAWWLV010000011.1:13931432-13963972 GCA_035041135.1 Platyrinchus mystaceus
ACTTGCAAGTTGTATTTATTTTAGATGTTCTTTTTCGGTTGCCACTATATTACAGAGACTTCCAGACAACTTGCATGCCATTAAGAGATTAAGGAATGATTTTAAATATGGAAAGATTTAGCATAGCAAAAAATTATAATTAAAAAACTATAAAAGCTTAAACATATTCAGAACAACATAAAAGACTGAATTAGTTTTGTCCTTTTCACAACATTAGTTGCTGATCTCAGGAGAAACTTGAAGTAAAAAAAAAACACTCAAGAATGAAGTTAAAATCTGAGTGTTTAAAAAAAATAATATATATATATATGTTGATACAAAGATGGATGCAGACACTAGAGAATTGTGTATAACTACCCAGCCAGCAGTATAAATATATTAACTCATTAGGTGTTACAACAATTTTGTGGCGTAGACTTGTACAGCTGAAGTGCTTTTCTATTCTCATTTGTATTGTGGTAATGCCTGTCTTTTGCAGTGAGTAAACAAGCAGGATTTTGCTTATGAAATTCTGAATCCTTTTTAGTAAAATTTCTTTTCAGAGAGACGGCTAACCAGCAAATAAGATGCCTCAGCTTGGTCACTATTAGCAAATTACAAACAAACCAGATCAGGAAACTGGAAGTAAATCCATCCTTTAAGTCCAGTTGGAATGTAATACATTTTTTCCTTAGTGTATTCAAAGATAATATTGGGGTAAAAAAAAGATAAGCTGATTCTGAACATTATATGTTTGTTCAAAGAAATGACTGAATGCCTTATTTTGTAAAAGGTGCATCAGTAAGAATAAAAAGAAAAAAGGAAAAAGATATAGAGATACTAATATACAACAGAAGAAGTTAATACCATCAATTTCTTGTTAGATATAACAGATGCTTGAAACTCATGTTGCTGTGTTTAAGCAGAGCTGATTTGCTTGTCTGCAACTCAATAGGAAGTTGTAGATTAGTTTTGTACTGTGTTGTATATAATCAGCTTCTGAATATAAGTCACATCTATTTGGAAGAGATGGAGAAAATATTCTGCTTTAGAACTTAGGAGTTCCAAATTACTCCAAAGCCTATGGTGATGAATGCCAACATACTCCTGCCTGAAAATAAGAACCTCAAGTTGCTGATGAATTTGAAAACTTTCCAAGATATTTGGAGGCCATCTACAGAGAATCTGTGCTTGACCTTGAGCAGAAAAACCTCGAGGAGGTATGTGTGCAGTGCAGTGTGCAGTACAAACTTCAGCAGCTGAGAATTCTGTCCTTTACAAAAGATGTGGGACCAAAATTACACACAGAGGCATGAAAAAAGTGGCACAGAAGCAGACAATTAAACGGACACAGAAACAGCAAAGTATTTTGGGCTAAGTTTCATAGCGTATAGGGAACTGTGATTATAAGGGATTACACTAAGGTGAATGGGGGATGAACACATAGGCCTGCAGACTAATTTTCACATACCTCCTCTCTGATGGTATAACATGAAATCTCTTGAGATTAACAAAAGGAAACATTGCATGTGGACAGAGCCCAGCTTCCTCTTCACTCCCAGTCAGTTCAGCCTCGCTCTGCTGTGGCAGCCCATAGGGGCTGGCTCCCTCCCCGCTCAGCCTCAGCACCATTCTCTCCATGAACTAGGGATTACAAGGCTTCTTTCCTCTGTCCCAGACATTCAAGAGCCATCACCTTTCCCAAAGCTCTGTGGAAACAGGCAGACCTGAGCTCTGTTTCAGTGAGAACAGCAATTTAACCACCCTTTTCTCTAAGTCGCTGGTAGCAATCCCAGCCTGGCATAGCTCAAAGCTGTTACTGGAAACCAGCTCTTTGATGTGGCTAAGCTCTATGAGATATGACAAGAGATTTTACAAGCTTTTAAATATTTTTCAAATGTGGAGTAAGAGACCTAAGAAGACAAAACAAGGCGCTCTCATCTTGCACAGCTCTCCCACCATGACCACTGAGAAGCTACATCACTTACAGAGCCAATAATGTCAGCAGATCTGCAGAAGCAGACTGAGGATCTGCTTCTTCCCCTGCAGGCTTCATCTGCAGCTGGAGTGGGCCTAATCAATAAACCTGCAAGATGGAGAGAGAATTTCATAGGTTCAAAGTACTTTTCTCAAAACTCCTTTTTTTTTCATTTGTACCAGCATCCCAGCTGAAAGTACAGTACATGCCTATTTTCTCATCATAGTTTTATAAGCTACAGTAGCCTGAGGCAGTTCTTTCCTCCTCCCTCCTCCTCAAATGGAATGAATTCAGCCACAGGGTTTGGCAGCATCTGATCAATATTTACTTAGCAAGACAATTTTAACAAGAATAAAAATATTCTTTCTCATACACTAGCTTTCTTTTTTTAAACTGGATCCAGATAGGACAATTAATTAAAATGCCTTGCAATTATTAGTTTGTGTGATATTTAGCATTTTAGATCCATTAGGCAAAAGCAACCACAATTCAAACCACAGGCAAACCACAAATCCAGCAGATTTTCCAGAAGGGTTCCAAAAGAGATACTTACAAATGTATCTTGCATGCATCAATGCTGTGAATGTTCTGCATGCCCTCTGCTCACCAAATTACATGGACAAAAAAGCAGCTGTTTCTGATGAAAGTCATAGACTAAGATTTTGGGTTTTAAAACAAGCTAGTTCCTAATATTTCAGATGTTTTCAGTCTTCTTGAGTTCTGCAGTACTGTGTTTCCCAGAGCTTAAATGTGGGTTCAGGAAAGTGACTTGAAACATGGCAGAGACTGCCATGCTTCACGTGGGAGAAGTGACTATTGAAATCTTTTTGAGCCCTTAGGAGCTTCTCCTGCCTAGAGATACGTTTCTTGAAGAACTTAGGGATTTATTGACTCATGTCTTATGCTCTCAGAGTCCTCATAGGTTTTTGCATCTTATTTGTTAAAAATAAACTGTTCTGCTACACTGCTGTAACAAATCTCTTTCAGAATAAGGGGTTTTTTATGCAAGGTTTATTGGAGCTGGAATGAAGACTTAAAGTCACAACATAACAAATCATTTCCACTTCTAGCATTATGTAATTAGAAAGAACATTTCATTTCAGTTAGTTGCCATTCATCTTTTTTCCCCCTTCTTGCCCAGCCAAAGCTGAGGATGTAATATAATTGGAAACATTAGTAAATATCTGCTTGAAAATAGATTTTTTGAAAAGCTTTTAGTCCAGATTTTTCTAAAACAAGGACTGCCACTAAGATAAAATAGGAAAGCATTAGAATACAGTACTTCATTATCTGATTTTCAGTCAGTGCCTAAAAAAAAGGCAGAAGCCTCTACTCTTTTTTCCTTCATTTACAAAAAATGTATCCAGTGCTATAAATGCTAGAAGATATACACTCACATAGAAGTATGTATCCAAATACTCATGCACATTTAAATTTTCTTACCTCTGTCACCAGGAAGTGGCATTCAAAGGACCTTTGCACATCAATTTCTACCAGTACAAGAGTGATAATTCATTAGTAGACAGGTTAAATTTTACTTTATGGCTGAATTTAATTATCAAGAGTCAGGGTAACCCTCAGTCCCTAAAGACGTATTCACTCTCCTGAGATTCCCAGGATGATGGGGAACAGACAAAGGAAGACTCTGTTTCCAAGAAGGATTTTAACATGGAACCAGAGGGGCTGAAAGAGGCAAATTATCCGAGAATCACTTCCATTTCTGACATCTGAGCAGATCATCCTGGTAGTTCAGTTCACAGTCCAAAGAAAACAACTTGAAGCTAAGCCAAACCTGCAGGTAGCTATTGCTGTTTCCCTGCATAGCACCTGCTTCCAAGCACAAGAGAATTTGTTTGCTTTGTATTTGATTACAATGAACTTGACTTTACTTCATTATTAAAGTATGGTTGGAGAAAAAGTAATTTCATCTTGGTTTAGGAAACACTAGTACACCCCTTAGGGGACTGGTGAACTTTATAGTACACAATTCTCAAACACTCTGGGAAAGATGTTTGAAGGTGCTAGACCTACTTGGAGACTGATTGTGCAAGGTGGCAGACTCAGGAGGAGACAGCCAGCCTTAGATTTGCCAGGCATTAAGCAAGGCAACGTTTGTAAACAAAAAACACAAAAGAGACACAAAAATCAGAGACCTCAGAAATTCATAACATACATACTTTCATTCAGAGGTTGTTTCCAGTGTATATATGCATATTTACTAAATTGTAGGGGGTTTTATTATTATCTCTACTACTGAGGCTTATTTAAAAGAAGGCACAACATTTAGAGAATTGGGCTAGAAAAAACACACAGTTTTGATGTTAAATGGATCTACAATTGTGTCAGCACAAGTCACAAATGCTTCATTTTCTAGAGCATCTTTTGATAGTTATTCTGGGTCAGTAGGATGATTTTTGCCATCCCAGTGAAATGAGCCATAAACCACAAAAGCTGTGTTCGCATTAATTTCAGAGAGGCTTCTCAAAGCCAGAGCTTGCCAATGTTTTGTGAGCAGAACATGTTCAACATGACAACACAGCAGTGAGTAGAATAAATCCTGTGGCTGACCTGTAAAAGATGGGGCCAAACTCCAGATGTACTGGTATCTTTCAGGTCTGACAGCTGAAACATTTAATCAGTGGTTTAAATATAGTGGTTTATATACATCTGATAAATAGGCTGTGGTCCTTGGTATTATTTTTTTTCCTTTTTCTTTCCAATATTCTGTTCTTAATTTTAATATTTGGTGTATTGTTTGAGGGGGGTGAACATGCTGACTTTATCTTATCTTTTAAAATGTGGCCTCATATTTATACTTTCTCCCAGCAAGAAATTATTTGATCTTGATGGTTATTTTCTAATCTGAAAAGCTCTTTGATACTTTCCTGAATGAGGCATCCAAGACTAAGGAATATGTGTACTGACAGCATTCATTCCAGTTAGAAGTCACACATGGAAAATGATTCCAGATATTAGAAATAATAGCTAATAGGCTAGAAGCAAGGTGACAACTTGTTGTTTTAGCAAACAAGCATGAACTCTTGCACTATTATCTCACTGAAAGATAAGTAAATAATTAGACTCAATTCTGAGAGACTTCTCCCACGCAAAGTTATCTGTACTGTTATCTCCCACTATAATAGCTTAGCAAAATAACTGTTTGCACAAGTGATAATGCAGACATTGCCACAGACCAATTTAGCTGGAGATGGAGGTGTTTCTAAACAAAAAACCCCTATACCTCATATCTTGCCTTTCACTGTGCTCTGGCCAATTTCTTCAGTATTTTCCCCTTCTGGTTTTGTTGTTGGTTAAAAAGTTACCACAATCGCACCTGGAGGAGACATGCAGCTATCAGAGAATCAGTGTTCAACAGTTACCTTATTACAATTTTTACAGCATTTAGAGCAAAATTAAAATTTTACTCATGAAATCCTGATGGAAAACAGGGTTAAAAGTCCCCTCAAGAGCTGATGTAATTCATCCCTTTGTCCCAGGGCAGGATCAGCAAGAGTATTTATGCTGCTTGAGATAGATTTCTCTCCAGTCCAGCTGCCTTAGTCTGCCCTTGGTTTCTGCAGGCAGTTACACACTGCTGGTCACCTGCTTCCAAGCAAAGGGACACAGCCCTGGTCAGCACCTGCCCCTTCCTAAATGGAGAAATACACTCAGCAGCTTAGAGCTGCACTTCTCAGGATGTGGTCACACAGCACCAGGGCTACATAGACCATACATTATGAATTCCTGCTCAGACCTGTTATTAGAGACTTTCAACAGTCAGAATTTAACAAGCTCCAGATGAAGCCCAGGCTCATGATTCATCTTTAGCCATTTCTCCTAATGCCATTTCTTGCTACAACATAGTCTTCCTCTTGGCCTGCCTACCATAGACATAAAAAAAGAGCTGTGTCTAAAGTCTTGGTCTCCCAATACTCAGCTCTTCCTTTCCCCAGTCCATGATTCTCCAAACCTTCTCTGTTCTCCCCTCTGGACTTCCCTAACAATAATGGCCAGTCTAAAATGCTGTACCTTGTGTGTACTCTTCCATTCATCCATCACAAGCTGATGAAATTTTGCTCTTCTTATCACAGCTATTGTTCACTCCTGTTTATAACCTATTATTCTGGGAGGTGGAGGGAGGGAGGGAGAGACAGGGGAGGCACCCACCTCGCTGATGCCACCGCCCCCCTCCTCAGCCCGGCCGCGCAGTCTGGAGGGGGGGCCAGAAGGGACTGAAGGAACTTTGCCACAGGGGCTCTGGCGATTCACCCGAGTTGGCTGGAGCTCGCAGTCCAGAGGCTGCCGACACTGCTCGCCCGGCAGAGGAGACGCCCCCGCCTCTCGCCCGCCACACATCGCAAAGGAGGAGGAGGAGGAGGACGGGGCTGCTTGGTTTCCGCCCCCAACCCCCAGTGGAGCTGGGGGGGGGGGAGGGGGCGGGCCGGACCAAGTACCCTAGGGGGCCGCACCCGGCCCACGGGCCGTAGTTTGAGGACCCCTGCTCTAAACCATCCCAGAACAAATCTGTCTTTTTAGGCTTTGCTTTAAGTCTTTAAGTCTTTCTTGGAGGATGTGGGCATACTCACCAGAAAAGAGACTTCAGTCTTTACTTGACTGCCTCAAACACAGAGTCAGCTTTCAGTGCTGTAATAAATGTTTGATTTCTTCTTTTCTAAATAAGGAAGAATCATGCTTTGCTCATGTGAAAACAAAAAGTAATACAGAAAAAACCCACATTAATTAATAAATAAATTAATAGTAAATAGTACTATTCAGTCTCTCTCTTACTGCCTTACCAAGCCTTCCTTTACAAGCTCAAGCTTTAGAAAGAATTAAAACCCAATTTTTTAAAATTTGTGACTCCCTGTAATTCTTCCTAGCTTTTATTAAAATCTTTACCTTTCAGAAATAATTGGGACAATTAATGGGCAAGTTGCAAATCTATCCATGCTGATTTTCTCAAAAGAAGTTTGGAACTTAAGAAGAAAAAAATCTTATTTCACAAAGAGATGGAAACAAAGGAGGAAATGGGAATTTTAGACAAGATGTTCCTTCACACCATATACAATAGCCCTTCCTGTTGCTGATTAGTCTTGTCAGTGATGCAAATACTTAGGACAGATATGCTCTCCTACCATTATTTGTGAGCAATTTCAATGAGATTTTGAGCAAACCATTACCTTCACCACATGTCAAAAGTTGTTTCACACAATTTTTTTGATGACAGCTTACATACCCCACTGCCCCCAGTTACAGAAGACATTTGAATACCTGCATGACCACCTGGTGTAAGGGTTCTAACACAGCTGCCAGAGTTAAAATAAAGAACTGATTTCACAGGGCAGGGGGAATACGCACAAACAAACAAACAAAACACAAAGGAAAAAGTCTTTCAGCTTGATCAGTTTGGTGCCACTAGGTGTGAAACCACAGCCAAACTTGTAAGATACTTTTCATTTTACCCTGAATTATGCAAAATTGTAAATCAAAAGGATTAAATATTTATATTTTTGCTTTGGACGTAAGAAACCAAGACATATAAGGTTAAAATCCTTTATTTCCAAAGCAAAACCTTCTACTTTCACAGGCAGTCAACTTGGAGAAGATGATACTCCAGCAGTGACAATAAATATTGCAATATTTTGACAGAATAGGAGCATTTTCCCAGAGTAGTCAAGTGGCCATACATGAGAGTAGCAGGCTGGTCATTTGGCATTGAAATGTGCAATAGAGGAAAATTCACATTCCAGTTCCTACTTCAGTCAGCAAAAATTAATTTGAATCCAGGACTCTCACTTTTTACATAGGTATTTTTACACCAGGATCCTTAGTTTTCTAAACAAGCCTTTTGCTCACCAAAGCAAAGGTTCCCCATTCTAGATCTCAGTAATATTGTGAAATTCCATCATGGACAGACAGTTCCTACCCTATACCAGCTTATACATGAGATGATTACATTTGCTTTTCCTGGTTGGGTGTTTTAGTCTACTCAAGGGACTTCTATAGAGTGATAAAGCAGTGGAGAAAAGAGGAGCTAGTTATGTGATCCATGAGTAGTCTAGTCTTAGTTTTATTGACCATACTGAAAATCCAATTCACTGATAGCAAACTTTCTTTTAGAGTATAAAAGCAATGTAAAGAGGCTACTCCTGAAAGGTTATGTCATTAGGGAAGAAAAATTGAGAGTAGTGAATTAACTCTAAATGCTGCAGCTTTAACCTATGGAACACTACTTACTGTGCACAGCACTGGTAGTTTAGTACACGTTCAATACTCCATTGCAGAAAAGACAGCTATGAAATTACAACCCAAATTCTAGCTCTCAGCATTAGGAAACACATAAGGTTTCACAAAAGACCTGATTCTATCTTTATACCTTCTCTGGAGCCCTCAAAAACAGCAGTAGGATTTGGAGCTCAAGGAAATAAAAAAAAAGTCTCTGAAGGAGAAAATAAGCCCTTAAGAAAACTACAAAAACCTGCAGGTCCCTTCCTCTCAAGGTGGCTGTTCCTCTTTAAATTGTTAATGAATGTGCTGCTGAAGGAAATAACTACTTATAGACATGATTAAATACAGAACATAAGGTCAATCTTGGATCTACCAAATATAATCTAACCTTAATGTTAAAAACATGACATATTTCTAATATCTCTGGGGAGGTGTTCAATAAAATACGATAACATTAAAAAAGAATGCTGTTTTGATTGGGTGTGACACAAGTATATTTTAAGGGGGTTTTTTTGGCCCTTGCTTTGGTCTTTGTGATTTCCAAAAGGTGTATACATTCAGGGTCATAGTAAAAGGAATGATTTATAGTCCAAATTCTTAATTTTCCAGTTCATTACCAAGTCCTCATTAAATTTAGTACCTTATTTTCCTCTGGCCAATGCTTTATCCTTAGTGCTTCCAATTTTATATAAGTATACCATAATACCCACTGAACATTAGAAAGAAATAACCATGTTCAATCTTTCTGAAAAACAAATCATTACAAATAACCCACAGTTCCCTGATATATGAAAGGGAAAAACATGAAAAACACACTTGATATCCATTAATCCACTAGAAAAGCATATATCTTTCCATTCAGATAATTAAAATGACACATTTGAGGCTTTAAAGAATACTATATCATTTCAAAAACAATAGGAGTATATTAACATGAAATTTAAAAAAATACTTCAGCATATATTCAATTTTTTTTCAGATTTATATTTTAAATAGAAAGAATTATTTCTAGATTAACTGCTAGTATTCTGGAAACATTAGCTCTCTGGTAATGTCATTATATCACATTTAATCATAGGAACATATATTTCAAATAAAAGGAACTGGTAAAAGAAATTCAAATACCAGTTAGGAAAATTTGACCTCTGGTTAATTTCTTCAGTGCAGAGAGAGCTCTTTAGTGATGATACTGTGCCAAGCAATGTTAGAAACAGGATTATTATGAACCTAGTTATTCAGCTAATTCGTCTACTTCAATACCAGCTACAAATGAATGTCACCACTGTCCTTAAGAGCAACATTCCAGACTTTCATGACATAGTGTAATGTGTGCACAGATGAAGAATGAACTCTAGACTCCAGTGCCCTATTTACTGACAGATTTGCCTCCAAATCCATCTATAAATTAATATTATGAGTCCTAAAATACTAGTGACTTATGAGACTAGCTGCATAAAAAATACTCAAGAAAAAAACTTCAAAATAAATACATAAAAAGAAATATATGTTCCAGATGTTCAAATTGCTACATCCTCTGATGAGAAAAAGGTAATTACTTTTAATGTTTTAATAGATAGTTAAAAAAAATAAAAAGAAAACAAGACACAAACATAGATGTCGCTGAACAAAAATAAGGCTGAAATATTGCTAGATTAACAGAAAAATAGCAGTTAACTGAAAGTACTGCATTGTTAAAACCAGTGACAAATGTTTTGAGGCTAATGTGTAACTAACTAATGCCATAATTTAAGCGGAAAAGGACACTAAAAATTAGGGGGGGAAAAACCCACAGAGCAAGTCTCTTGGAATCCTGTCTATAAGTTAAAATCACAGCCCGATGTAAATTATCCATCACAGCACTTGTTGTAGTCAACTATCGTAACAAAATGTAGAGGATGATACCTTTTCAAAGATGGCCAAGGAATTGTCAAATCCCATTCCTGTTGCTTGTTACTCTTTATAATGACTCATCACGGCCCAGGACTGAAAGAGAAGTTCCAAACCCCAGTTCTCCTGCAGAAATACCACACAGAAAATGGCTCCCTTTTTTTTTCATTTATCCTTTGCAAGTTCCAGCAAATTGCCTTTGCAAACCTCAGCTGTGGCTAATATGCAGCAGTCAGAAGGGAAATTCATGTGCTGTGCTGGCTCCAAAACATACCAAATTATATGCCATGACCAGTATCTTGGGTTCCATCCAGGATCTGATGAAAACTGTAGGTAAAAACCACAATCTAATATTTTCTCACCACAGATATTAATGAACTACTGGAAATCCCCTGCACTACCTTCAGAGGCTGAATGCGGCAGTGATACATTTTCTTTACAAATTGCATCACTGTAATCACAACCTGAGGGCAAACAGACCTGAAAACCCTGCAGCAATGAGAACACTTCACACTCATTTACACATGACACAGGACTTGCAGAGGGGCTCTGTTCTGGCCACAGTCCAATGCAGTCTGTAAACTGGAGCAGAACAGAGCCCTGCAGTCTAAGCATAGGGCTTGTGTCCTGTCCCCTCTGTTCCTTCAGCTATGAACACACCAAATGAGCAGAACAGCCTCGGCATACTCACAACTCATAAATGGAGCACACTAATTATCTCAGAAAAGTGAGAACTGCTTCCCCTGATGTCATTTCAGAGAAAATCAACTCACAAAGGTAGATATTCAGTCAAATTCACCATCAAGCAGGACAGTTGGCTATCTGCAGCCACCAAAGGAGGAGGACAGTGGCCAGTATTCATATTCTGTAATTTTTTATAAACAGCAATGTGTTTAACTTTTTCTAATCACAGGAATCTGCTTACCATAATGGCATTCCTGAACTTTCATTGATAAAAAAAAGTCTGAGAACTTGAACCAATAAAATCTTCAACAAATTTCCAACTGCTCTTAGTTATTATTACGTTTTTCTCCCTATGTCATGTCATCTACCCCACATCTTTGACTAAAGAACTGTATAAAGATGACATGACTGTAAAATTAATTAGTATATGTAGATATAGACTGAGCTCTTTTCTACCGCTACTGTTCCACCAACCTAACAAAGCAAAATGATGACACTGTAGATTCATTGCATAGGATGCAAAAATTACACATTACCCAGGGAATACCTATCACAGCAAACTGTGTTCTGCTTCTTGCTAGCAAGAACACGTACAGAAAACTGATTTAGGACAGCTACATTTGCTGAAGCATCACTATTTTTCGGTTTTCCACAGTCAGTTTCATACAGCTGAATTAAGGAATATACATATGCTTAAAATTCCTTCTTACTGAACCAAATTGGAAGACAGTCTCTGAAGCAATGTAATGTAAGCTGTGCTAGAGCATGACAAATTAAAATATAACCAAGCTTTTATTTCACATCAACTCTGTCTCTAGATGATGCTAAATTATCAACATTACTAAACAGAAGTCTCAACTAACTATTATGGGACCCCCGTCTGGGGCACTCTGCTTCCTCTCAACCATTACACCTAAAAGTCAAAGCCAGTAAGAAGTTGAATAGTTCACGTCAACTGCCACCAGTTTATTTTCTGCTTGTCCCCAGTAATGAACGTTTGTTTTTCCTGATGTGACTGTGAATGGCTCTGCTTTTCTTGTTTTTCATTAATCTCCGGCCTCCATTTCTCATCACTAGGTACCAGCTTCTGCTTCCAACTAACTACTCCATCAGCACATCTGTGTGAATTGACAGTTCAAGCAACATTCTGCATCTTCCCTTTCAAACCCTTTCTGTACACATTACAGACTTTCTGCAACATAGCAGCTGTATGATTTCACAGATTGTGTATTTGACTGATATCCTTTTTTTTTTTTTTGGGGGGGGAATATTTTTTAAAAATAGAAGCATTTTCCTGAAGTGAAAATGTACATATGAATTACCATCTGATAGACATGTTTAGCTGGAAACTCCTGAACTGAATTTCTACAATGACAGAAGGGATGTTTGTTTTTAAAATAAATGTAGTGTAATCATAGGATAATTTAGGTTTGAATAAGCACAAAATGTTATTTAGGCCTGTTCAAAACAGATTAGGTTTGTCATGGCTTTATTCTGCCAAGTTTTAAATACATCCAAGTTACACACCTTGTTCCTTTGATACACAACTCTACAGCCTGCAGAGGCTCATTTTCTCGAGAGCTTTTTACAAAGACAGACACCTCCAATAATTCCAGTTGTGCCTGTGGTGACATTGAAGCATCTCCATATATTATGGCTCAGCCCTCTCGATGCAGCTGAAAACCAAAATAGATCTTACTATGCGCAGAATAAAAATCTTATAAACATAAGGAGAAAAAGCTTTTGAGAACCTCCCCTGATGCAATCTACTTAAATTACAACAGTAACCTCAGGCACTCTACCTCATTCACACCTTGCTATGCTTCCACTCTCTCCTAATCTACACCTTGAATAGAAAACAGAAACAAACCTTTAATCAATAAACCACCATGAACTCTACTTTCACTGCAGGCAGTCATAGAAAGAATTCAGATCTATCCTTCAAAAAATCAATGTGACTACACTTGGACAAAATTCTTGAATCATCACAAGTGAATACATAATGTCAATGACTTTTTAAAAGGCCCGTATTCTTTCTGTATTCATATTCTCCCCATATCAGAGAAACATTAAGAACAAATTTGGTCTAATATTTCAGTAGAGAAATATTTTCAGTTCAGCTTTCAGATTTGAAGGTAAGAATTTTTGTGACATGTTACTGAACTGTATGCCTACAACAGCATCTTGGATACTACAGACATAGTTTTTAAGAAGAAAATCAAAAATGCTCAGCTTGTCATATTTTTATACTTTTGGGGTATATTAATGTGACAGATAGCACTATGAAATATCCTTTTTTTTTTTTCCCCCCTGAGCAGGAATAGACCATTTGTATGTATTTATGATTGGCTCCATTCCAAAGCTGCTAAGGTTTTATGTTTCCTCAGTTACTACCATAGTTATGGTTTATAGGTCTGTTTGGTGAAACTTATGGAATTATTCTTTCCATATAGTGACAGTAGCTGTAACGCCAAGAAACATAGAAATTGCTGTCCTCATTCATCATCATAACACTGACGAGCCCTGAACCACTTGATATCATACAGGATGTGACTTGCTTCTTCAGAGCTGCCACTGTGCTTAAAGTGTGCTTGATACAGCACTGGTAGGTCACTGACCCAAGGTACTCACACCCAACCAGGATGAAACTATGCTATTAGAGGATTATATGGGAGGGTAGCAACAGGTACATGCTTAGATAATAAAGATGAGAGAAGTGGTGTGTGAAGGGGAAGAAGAATGCAGATCACTTAAAAACCATTTAAATAAAATGTGCAGGTGATGCACAGAGCACCACTTCCATGTAGATATAGGAAGAAACAGGGACACATAAGGATAAGTTCAATAAAGCACTGGAAGCAGAGACTACATGATGAAAGAATAATGTAATCATGGAAAATATTCAAAGGAACAAGTGATGAGTCTGAAAGAATAGACACAAAAAGGCATTCTGTTTAGCAATCTATGAAATGGGATTTGATAAAGCACACATAAGGAGATTGAAGTAGTTCATGAAAATGCAGTAATGAAAGGTTTCTTTTAGTACTGGGGGTTTTGTTTAGCAGACAGAAAGAATTGTATTTTTGAGCTGTTTTGTGGTCAAAGCGAATCCACATACTGATGATAGTGTGCAAAAGAGCATACAAGTTTCTTCTCAGTTTAGTAAATAAAAAATAAAGCAAATCTGTCAATGGGAAAAAGGAGAAAATCTGTAGACAAATCACACCTCTCACCAGTAATATGAATTGTAAGAGGATGCAGATTCCATTTGACAGGGAAAAACCCAAGAAAATATATTCTAGATGATGTAAAGGATGGAAATCAAGTAAGTTTGATTTTAAAGCTTTTAAAATATAATAAAGAAATTTCAACCTGTGGTTTCAGTGCTCATAATTGCAGTTTTCCTAAAAAAGTTGGCAGATGTTGTTTACTACTAGATTCAATACACTCTGTAAGAATTGCAAATGCATGTTTCAGACTAGCTAGCCCCAGTGTGCTACACAGTGCATTTTTCCTCTAACACACATTATTGCACATCTGATGTTGAACTTGCGTTTAGCTAGTTTAATTACTCAAGCATGGAGAACACTGTCCATGGTAACCTCGTATGATGATAATTTATGTATTCTATCTCATTAGGCCATCAGGACTTGTGTGAACTTTTATAATTTTATTTTTAGTTACTAGAATATCATTCTCTGCTTAGAGACATAAAAAGAAATTAAGCGGCTTTTGTTGAAAAGTGGTGAAAGAACAAGTTTGGCTGAACTTGGAAGCCTTCTGCTAGTAGAAAGCCACAAGCTGACATAGGGGACTTCCAGAAAGAACATCCACTGAGGTATTGAGCTATGTAATGGCAGACATTTCAAGTTAAGCAAAACTTACAGCACATCTGAAATTAGATCTCTTAATCATCTGATGGCTATTAAAGTTGTTATAGCCAATACTGCATGCTTGCTAGCAGAGATAAAAATACTATTATCAACATAAAGAAAAACTCCAACCATTATGTTCATTCATTTTCTTGGAAAGAATAAGATGGATCACGGATATAGAGGTCTCATACCATTAAAACCACTATACTCAAATATGTTCTATCCTAAAAAATCCAATTTATATAGCCTTTTGTATGCCCTTATTCATAGTTCATATACTCTACAATCCAGTCTGAATGATCTTTATTGAATAAATTTACACTTACACCATTCATCTATAACATTATTATCATAGTCTCAATGTTGTCGAGCATTAATCTTACAGGTATCATAAGTTTATTTCAACAAAATCTGACTTTGCTAACACCTCTAAAGAAGTTATACGTTCAAATGTTGTTTCCTGAAATGAGACACCTGTCAAGCTAAAAGTAGCACACCATGAAATTAATTACTCTTCTAACTCTGATAAACAGAAAAAAACCAAAACAAAACAAAACTATGAAGTGAAAAAGTGCAGCACTACATTCCTACAGGCCTAAACCATGATACATGTAAACAAGCTAAAATTCTATCATCCTTATCCTGTCATTGAATAGAAAAGAACTGAAGACAAATTATTCACAAAGTAAGGTGCTATTTATCACTTTCTTGGTAGGTGTCTATCAACAAGAAGTTCCTAGGTGCCCATAATATTTTTGGGGTTATTCCATCTAGAGCACAAACTATTATCATTATTATTACTCCTAATCAAAATGGACAAAAAATATTACCCTTTAAATTTCATCGTCTCATCACTTGCCAAGTAAGCTGGACCACACTGTTTGGAACCAATGGAATACTGAATATCCCAATCTCCACTCTTGGCTTGAAGGAAGAAAATACTGATTTTCCAAAAGAGCAGAAGGAAGAGAGAGCAGAGAATTAACAAAAAATGTTACTCTGTTCCCTCTTCTACTGTCAGAAGTTGCATCCTATGTGCTGCTGGTACAGGCCAGGGTAAATTGCTCTCCCTCCTGCTCAAGCAATGGAAGTAGAAGTGTAATTATGATTCACTGGGTGACTCAAAGGAGTAACCTGGGCTGCTGGAGGTGCTGTTGGTGTGGGAAAATTACCTGTTTACTCAGTGCTGTGCCTGAAGACGCAATGGAATCTGTAAGTACTGCCCCTCAGTTTACCACATCCATTTTGCTGCTCCTGCTATGGAAGGGGAAAAAAAAAATCAGAGTAATTAGGTAGACCTGAGTTTGCAGTGTGTAATAGCCAGACTCAAATTTATTCCCAGGACAAGAGGAAAAACAAAACAGAAGAAAAATCTACTTTGCTAAATGCACAGTGAAGATATCTAGTGTGAGTTTATGCAATTAACTCAATTTTCCTGAATTTCTAAATGAAGTAGAATTTACTGTTTAGCTAATGCATCACAAGTATATATAACACTTAGGACAAATCATCATACACCACAAAATCCTGGTAACAAATATCAATAACTTCACTTTGTTCCAAGGCATTCCCACAATGGGTTTTAAAGTCAGCACAATGTGTACCCAGCAGCAGGTACCCAGAAAATAATGACTGATGTGCACTGGCTGGGTCAGGAAAAAAAAAGCTTACACACACAAGCACAGCCACTGCCCCTTCCCTTTCACTGTCAGAACTCATAGTTAACGTGTCTTCAACATTTTCTAACATTTCTAATTTCTAAAGCAAGAAACAATAGATTTGCAACATACACTGTAGCACACTCCCTGTTCTCTAGGTTATCTGGCTTTGCTCACTTTTTGTCAGGCAGCATGAAAAAACTGTGACAAACCCCCTAATAAATAAATAACTTGTATCACAGAGGCTCTTTCTTCTTTTTTTTTTTTTTTTTAATCCAGCCATGGACAGGCATACACACCAGGAGACTGTGCTACAGGGCTTTAATAATTACTTTTTTTCTCTGTTCCTTTGCAGTATTGGTGGTGGTGGTCTTTGGGATTCTTGGACCAACAGCAGACATAACAGAAGTAGCATTACAGATCATAACAAGTGTTTGACTTGAGGTTAGTTCATTTTATGCACTAAGAAAATAGAACCTCTTTGTGGATTTTAGTCTAGCTTTAAACATTTTGATTAATTTGGCACTGATGGTTTTTTAAAGTGGATGTTTTTCTCGCTCATGCTATACTTTTGTTCCATTAAAATAATCCTTTACAGAACACGATGATTATGATAAGGTCTGTCTTTGTGCCTGCATGTCTTGTTTTAGCAGAACATCTGAGGCAATTATTGTCTAAAGGCATAATAAATCTAGAAGGACTTTTTTTATTTTAGACATCTCAACTAGTTTTATTTTATTTAGTCATTATGCCTTCCATTCCTAAAGAATCACAGCTACTATAAAATTGGCAGCTCCAATACCACATTTATACAAAGCTTTCTTTTCTCTCTCTCTCCTGCAATAACTGAATGTGGTTTTGATGAGAAAGGTATTTCCACTAATATTGTCTATCAGAAAGCTTGATATGCTTAATAGAATTCCTCGAACTACTACTGCAGGACTTAAATTTTAAATGGCTGAGGACCATTTTAATTTCAGTCTTTTAACTGTTTGTTATTTTTTTAAGGTACAGTAACAACCTCCCTATCAAGACTGACCTACAGGACAGCATTTTTGTAGAATATGTAAATATACAGCTTGGTAACTTGCCAGAAAATGGAACTAACTACAGTGCTAAAACTTACTTGAGTCATTTGATAGACATTTATGACTGCAGTGGGTTTTCAAGCAGGACGTGAACGTTTACTTTAGTCTTCAGCTCATCTAGTGTAATATCCCCTCTTGACTCCATTTCCTTCTTGGTCCTGTGTCCGTCTGGCCCTTCTCGACATCTGTAATTAAAATAATTAGATATATAATTTTTTTTTTCTGTAAGGCTTTTATTGCTATTTCTGAGTGTGATTTGTGGTGTATTTCTTTACTGAGGAAGTCTATCTCCACATACAAAATTTTTGCAGCTCTGAATAGCCCAAGATCCCCCCTTGTAAGATTCCCCCAACACACACACACACACACACACACTCATCTGTTATGGTGCCTATTTATTTGTAGCTTGATTTTCTTTTATAAGACACATTGGAAACACATCTCATCAAAACCAACAAAGTATTAGTCTTTTATCCGTATTCTCTCTGTCATTTTTCATTAGAAAATTCCATCATTTAAGGATAAAAGAGAACTGCTTGAAACAGCTGAGGCTGTTTATAGCATTGTTATGTTGCTTTTGTCTGTTGCCTGTCTCATCCTAGGAACTGAACCCATTCATCCTCTCTAAATGTATGGGCAAGTTTGAGGCTTTTCACTTTGAGAAAAACACTGGCTCGTCACAAATCCACAGAACTTCTCCACTGATACACCAGAGTCAATAAAGTGCTCAACAGCAGCTGCAATTCACTGAAAATCTTTTGCCCTTTGGGCAATCCTTTGTGGAAGGGTGGACTTCATGTGATTTCCTGATAAACAACTATCTACATCAATGTCTATGTGCTACAATTGAAATATTTTCCTTTTGCTATAGATGACACACTGTGGTTGTGATTATTCTGTTGTCTCTCTTGCCATCTGTAAATGGAAGAGCAATGGCAATGTGGAAGGTTCCCATTACTTAAATCCTAATAGTTAACAAAGCTGGAATTGATTATCCCACAGCTGAAAAGATTTTCAGATTACATGCAATGTAAAGTATATACAATCTTTATAAGTGCAATATAGATTGACATCTCCACATATTTGAGTGTACGTATAGCTGTAAGTATTATACAGAAGCAAAGAGCTCCAGGGGTTTCCTTTCTCAACTACCATTCTGAATACAAGGGCCTTAAACACACAAAAGGTGCCCAGAAATGGAGCTGAGGGAGCAGAGTAAATGAGTATAGACACACTGTGAGGGAAAGGGCATTTATCTATTCTTCTTCAGACCAGTAAAAGAGGCAAACATAATTTAAATGTGACCATTATTAAAATACGGCTTACAGCACCAGTATTAGTTCTTAACATTATACATATTCCAAACCACAGAAATGCAGAATTCATTTCAACAGAGCATTAACAAAAAAGTATTATAGAACCCTTTGCAATACTTACAATATTTCTAAATAAAGTAGAATTCAGATGCCTTTTCCATTGCTTTATCTAAGCTTAGTTGTATCTGTTATTATCACTGTAAGTCATTAAAAATATCATGAATACACGAATACCGACACAATATTTCATATTTTTATTGCAACAGGCAGTGAAAGACATATTGGTCCTTTTCACTGGAGTCCTAATGAATAAATAACACTACTCCAATATAGAAAGAGTAATATAAATGTAGAATGATGTCACATATTAAATCTATATTTTACTCTGTAATCACATAGCATAAATTAAGCTAGTATATGGTTGTTCTTGTATTGTATTATACAGATATTACCAGGGTAGCTAAAAAGGTTTAGAAAAATCACATTTGGACATAACCATTAAACACTATGGCTTTATTACTATGGTTTAAAAGCCAGGCAATAGCCAGGATTCATTGTATTTGTTAGGAAGAAAGAGTCACTCCTCTGCTTTTTTGGTAACATGGTGGTGTTTGGTCAAACAGCATTTGCTTTTGATGTAAAATATATCAAACTGCTCTCTATATAGAGGGAGATAATATCTGGCACTTAGTAAAAGACAGACAAAAAGAACATAGGAGAGAGAACATAATTCAGCAGACAAAAAGGACATAGATCAGGCCAAGGAGAAAATAAAAGTAGAAGGAAAACAAAGAAAAGAAAAAAAAGTGAGCAAGAAAGAAAACACCAACATAAAAATTATATTTTTATGCTTACCTGCATGGACCATGGAAGTAGAAATATGATTTCATACTTAAAAGATTAGTCTTGTCATCATTCTAAAAACTAGAAAACCATGACTCAAAACCTGCCTGGCTAGAGCCCTGGTTTGCATATTACCTCTGCTCTTCACCTGCCACACCCCAAAAAGACTTTTAAAGAGAGCAAAAAGCAGCTCTGTGTGTATGTGAGAGATAAAGCCTTTTTGTCTTCTTGTGTAGCACAGAAAAGCAGCAGCCAGTTTTACAAACATCATTTGTGAGAGATTGAGTTGAACTGCATAGTAAACATATCAAGATCACTGGAATGCTAATTAAAATCCAAGGAACAAGGAGGCATTACTTACACTGCTGCAGAAATTGATCCACCTGTTGACAGGAAACATTCTTCCTGAAATATATTTCACATCTCATGCTGGAATTATGTCAGAAATTGCTTCAGCTCTTCTGCAACATAATCTGACCCTTCGCCATTGTGCCCAAACAAATCACGTACCCATCAGGTTAGAGGGCATGTAATTACAGGTGTGGGGGGTAACCTATTCAGTCTGAAGATGCAGCAGCTGGAAACACTGTCTTGTTGATATTTTAAAAAGTAAAAGAAGTCTTGAAGCTCTATGCAGGCAAATTGAACTAGTGAAATCAATATGTCAGACAGCTGTGGAGGCTTTTCTTTTGTTATGTTTTTATGACATGAGTGGATATTACAAGTCAAAATATTTTTGTACACACATTCCTCCAGTCAATATGTCTGCAAAGAGTGCCATATCTCACGGCCATCAACAGAGGGTTTGGCCAAAGGTACTTGGGCATGGACAAATTTATCCAACAGTTTTGTAAGGACTGTTCAAGGGACATCTCCGGTCTTCATCTTCACAGTATTAAACTTTTAACTGAGAACAGGAATTGGGAGAATAACAAAGCAAATAGTAGGTAGAATAAGCATTTATTCATTTATGTTTTTGCAAAACAGCCTAAATAAACTATTCATAAGGGAGCACACAAAGAGGAAGAAAGAGATAGAGAGATAAAGATGGAGATGATCCAATAACTGAAATTTTTTCAGAACTTCCAGAATGTTTAATAAAAGCATGTTGCAATTTACATCAAGATGTGGAAAATTCAATACAGTTTACACCGCCCAGAATTCTGGAGCTGCCAGCTCTGAAGGAATGGAGAACATAAATAATGTATTTACTGTTATTCTTGGTCTGCAGCTGATCTCCTACTGAGCACTGAGAAAGAGTTTCAGAGCCCTAGGAGACAGCTGGTGCTGTCTAGCATGTTTGACTGATTTTGTAAGCAGAGAATTAAAGGCATAAAAAGCAAAATAGGCATCTAAAACTAAAGATTTATTTTCTCCTGAAAGAAAACTTGGAAGGTTAAAAAGCTATGCAAGAAAGCACAATTAAGAATAATCTGTTATAAAGAATTATATTATTTGAAAATTAAAATCTCAAGTAGATTTTATGGAAAGCCAGGCATGCAGTTTTTTCTTCAGATAAACAGGGTTATGTTCTTAGCAATACATAATACTTTGCATTTGGACATAAATGCCAGAAAGCTAATGACTATAAAAGATTTAGATCACTTGAGATTGTGGATCTCAAATGTGGTACCATTTAGCATTCAGCTGCAGTTTTGTGAGACAAGTTCAGCTGTTCTTCAACACAACTTACAGGGAAGAAATGTTTTCAGGACCAGGTAGGTTTTCTGGAGCAGGCGCCAAACTCATGGGCTCTTCTGCTCATTTTGAAGAGCTAGTCAGACTGGAATTGGTAAACCCCATTCCTGTTTTTCAGCAAGCAGGCCAGCTGGAGGAAAAAGCATTCCTCAGGCTGCTTTCTCATCCCTCTGCAGACCATTTATTCCCCTTGTAGAATTTCTCTCTTTAAGCAAAGTAAACATCTTAAGCCAGAAGTATACAGTAGAAAGGCATACATCTGATTGTTCCTAGTTACAAACACAGGCTACCAACTGGCAGTTGTGATAATGTCCAAAAACAAAGAACTGGGTTGCAAATGTGCCTTTTCTCATAGGCTTCCTTAATTTGACCTGTAAAATGGCTAGAGATTAATGCTGAATTATGACTATCAATCATAAAACCTAAAAGCCAGTATTCACTCAGATGAACTTCCTATAAGGATGTTTAGAAATTAAATTCCTCTTTCAAAACAATTCCATTTCTTACCAGCTCATGACTCCTCTAAGACAGCAGGGGAGAAACTTTTATAACCTAGCCACAGATGTGGAGTACAGAACAACAAGTCTCTTGGTCCCGACTCTCCTTCTGCAAGGCAGCAACAGGCTTAGCAAATCATTTGGCCCATTTGGGAAAGGCCTGTTGTGCCAGAAAACTCAACAAAACTTTTGTCAGTATTTCATGTATCAGAAAAGCTTTCCAGGGGTGTGACTGGGTGGAAGTGTCGCGTTACCCTTCCTTTTCTTAGCCTCTTAAGCAGACTGGCATAGCCTGAGACAGATGATAATGATGGAGTTTCTTAAGTCTGATAAGTAAACCCCTCTGAGATATGAGACTTCAACAATGCATTTTACAAGGACTAAGTACAACAATAAAGCAATTAAATCATTGCATCCCATTAACTAACAGTTTTCAAAGATGAAACCATTTTAATTATGCCATTAACAACAGAAGTTCCAGCACAGTAATAACAAAAGTTCTAGCAAACTCACACAACCTCTATGTAACAGCTGATTTGGCAGAAACCCCTCAAAACATGTCCCAGCTTGAAAAGTAATTTCAAGAACTCAAGGAAATGAGACAGAAACTGCTGCTTCTATTCAGCCCTGAATAGAGCTAAAATGTATAAATCATGGCTCATGAAAGAAATATGGGGAGGAGAATCTCACTGCACCACAGATGATGAATCCTGGGCAGATAACCTTCAAAAGATGCACATATTGTTATCACTGCAAGAAAATTCCAGTGGAAAGCAATTTCACACTCCTTATAGGCCACTGTAATCAGCTAGAAAACGAACTAGCATAGCCCAGAGGACAAGGTACTATCAAACAGGGTCTTGATCCAGTGAAGCACTTAATCTTATGCTTAATATTAAGCACTTGAGCTGTTCCATTAAGTCACATATGCACAAATCAAACTTGTCCTGACACTAAAAATAACCAAAATAATTTCTAGCAAGTTATCTATTTATTGAATCCATTATATTGTTCTAGTCACATGTTGCCCAAGACAATACCTTCCGGTTACAAAACCACATGACTCTTTCTGAGAGTATGCTGTGGGCAGTTCTTTTGACGTGATACACAAATGGCCATTAGCTAAATGATAATAAGAATGAATATGGCCACATTGCTAATTACTATCTGCAGACTAATCTCACTTCTAATCTGACTTCTGGCTTAAATATACGTAAACCTTAAATCTATTCCTGGCTGATTTTAATTAGGAGGCTGACCATTGCAGAGACTTCATCTTTTCTCATGAATTTTAACCTCCTGTGACAAAACTGAGCACATTATGCTGACAGAATGGCTTCTGTGAAGGACCCTTGAGATGAACAAACAGATGAGGTTTTACTGATTATAGAAGGGTGCTGAGAAATTTTTTGGCTAGGATTTTAAAACATGAGGAACTCTGAGTATGCCTAATCTATTGTTTTAGCTATGTGTAAGGGAAGCACAGTTGGGCCTACAATGAGCTGTCTTGAAATAATTGCATTCAAAGTGATCAAGTCTTTAAAAAGAAAATTGAAGTCAACAATGAAATTCTCATTTGAAACATCAGATAAGTGGAGCACTTACAACCATGGCAAGAGGTCTACAGACTGTTAGGCAATAGTGAAAACATGAAAGAGAAATCTAGAGATTCAGAGAGGAGCCTGGGAAATCTCCTTTACCACTGATTTTTGCTGCTAAGAATGGGATCAGAGCAGCATCTTCTGAGAAATTGTTATACCCAGTAATCATGGATATCCAGGAAAAAGAAAAGGGATAAGCAAGAAATCATTTGCTGAACTCAACTCTGGATTTGCCTCTGAACATGAAGAGGCAGAGAAATCTACTTCACAGCTCAGAACGGCCAGACAAATAAATGAGCTTGAAGAACAGGTGAGGAAGGGCTTGAAAGCATTTTAGGATTTACCTGTCCTTACTTTGTTAACATCTAAGAGGGATAGTTGCCACAATGTTTTTACGCTGACTTGCCTTGCAGAAACAGAAGAGAAATGAAAATAAATGAATAAGCAGAATTACTGTTCATCTAGTTATTGACTGATGTCCTTTGTCTTCCTTTCTACAGTTTCAGTTTCTTCTTAACAGCTGAATGAAAACTAGCTACAAATTCTCAAAACCATTCACATGGCACTTTGAGTAAATTGTTATACTGACAATGTGATATGAGAGTATTAGTTTGTAAAATGTGTTGTTTTCAAGGTTTTGAAAACCAGACACCAAACTTCCTGATTAATAGGATCACGCACTAAAAACAAAACAAAACCAACAACAACAAAAAAAACTTGAACAACAAACAAAAAAATCAAATCAAACCAAACCAAACAGAACCCATTTGGGGAATTGCATACAAAATTAAAATACAATAAAAAGGGATCGTAAATTCTAAGATGATTACTAGCTTCATCTGATTAATGAAATGCTCAATGATACTAGAAGTTTTTGGAACATTCTAACAAAAAGTAGTGGAGGCAATGGAAAGGATTCAGCACTGCATGCAGACAACCAGTTTAGAAATAAATTCAGTTGGAACATTCTTATTTGTTATAATAAGACATGTTTCATCTGCAACTTTGCTTTCAAGATTCTGGTTTTTTGTTTTTAACTAAAACCCAACAAACTTATTAGACAAATATTCACAACCTGCCTGGGCTACTTTATGACAACCCAGTTGTACAGGGAAATTAGAGCAAGGCAGAAGTGCAGCTGCTTGAAAAGAGTGGGGAGAGAAATAAAAAAAAGATGTGCTTATTTCTTATTCAGCATTCTCAGCATAAAACTGCCTCATAAAAAAATATCTCTGCCTACAAATGCAAAAGGAGCACAGTAAGACACACTCTGGAGAAAGCACCCTTAGAACAATACGTTGAGTCACTTTCTATAATTTATATCCTTCACTGTATCAGCACAGAAAAAGGTTATCTGGGCAACCTGAGAATTAATTCCAGAAGATTAAACAAAGTTGCTTCTGTAAAAAGGTGTAAGCAATATTTTTAACAGATCTACATTCCCCTGTCATTGTCTCCCAGGGATTCTCAAACTACTTTGTAAACTGGGCTGAACTTCTGCATTCTTTTCTCAAAGAAAGGAATAAAAAGTAAAAAAAAAGTAAATATAATTTAATATTTCCCCTTGCAGTGGAGTTCTGATAAAAGTTAATATAGCTAGTGTATTTAGCAACCAGACAATTAAGTCATATATTTTAAGACTCTAAAAGTTATTATTTTTTAATTGTAAACTAGAGGGGAGATTACTTTTGTTTTTTCATTTGAGGTTTTTTTTTTTTTCTTTATGGTCAAAAAAGTGCTAACTATAGTAATTTCTTTTATTTGAAAAATAAAATTATCAAAATAACGACCTGATTCTAGAAGCTGGTTGATGAAAAGTAAAGATGCTAAGACTAATAATATACTCATGAGATTCAGTAGTAAAATTGCTACTCAAAAATTATCACATGAATATGTCTTTGGAAGGATTAAATACAGTTTTTTCAGATGAATAAGATTTTCAAGTTATATTAATTTTTACCTCTGATTTATCCTTCTTGAAAATGATCATAATTTCATTGAAAATCATATCCTTTTTTAAAATGCCTCAAAAGCTTATAGCAACATTTGCATGTTCTATTTAATTCTGATTTCTTCACAGCAATTTCTGTTGAGGTAAATTACATTTCTACTGAACCGCACAGGCTTAATCTTTAAAATCTTTGAGCTTTTTCAATAATGTTATACTTGGAATGACACACTTGAAAAAATATTAGATCAGGGTGCCATAAGAAATTTCATTCCTTGTGAAGAAACAGTAAGACAATGTGGCTTTGTTTGTGCTTTGCTCCTGTACAGTATTTCAAGTAAGTATTTAATACTGTGTTGCAAAACCAAAGTGAGATTGAAAGCCCTACTGTTATGGAAACTGGCATTAAATTTTCCTCTTTTTTTTTCACTCAGAAAGTCTTATTAAACAAAAATACACGGCATGTAAGGCAGATATCTTTTTTCCACTCTTGTTTTGATATGATAATCCAAAGCCAAAAACCCACTCCCATTGTGCCATGAACATAAATGCTTATCAACAAGCCCAGAATACAAAACATGTCTACTGATAGAAAAGAAGCTGTCCACAGAATCTCAAACACCACTGGACATTGCTAAAATGCACTGAAATAGAGTCTAAGGATCCTGATGAAGAAAACAAACCTTACTTTACCAAGTTTTATTGTTTCTTGTACAAGAACCAGCAAACATAGAATTTTAAAGTGAATGTTCACATTTTGGTGGTCTCCTAAGCATCCTATTTGTAGTCTCATTATAAGGGAACATCAGAGGTAGTGCAACAAGATAGTAGAGCAGACATATATTTTGGGAAACAATCTACCAGGATATCTAGTTGCTAGATTTATTTTTATGCTTCTCTAAGCTACAATAAAGAACATTTTTCCAATGTCAGTGTGTAGCACAAGAACTGAGAAGAACATACTTGGCTTTGAATCGCCTTCTTTCCTCACTCCTTTGTTGCACCAAGTGCAGGCAAGCTGTTTATTTGAACCCAAAGCCCTTTGGACAGTCTCAGCTCAACAAACAGATATGATGTATGGGTACTCACACTCCTCCTCATCTGTTGCTATGGCATTTTGCCTGCTCACAAGGTGATTGGACAATTTTGCTATGAAAGTCAGCACCAAAGATCAAAAGCTCTCCTGTGGAACAGTGCTGCCTCCGCCATCTGTTTTGCATGATGCTTGACAGGTCCTGGGAAGAATGGATGAGAAGGCAATACCATGTCATGCTTTTACCTATTTTTCCTCACTAGCTGACATTTTGTCTCACCTTTCTTCCACCTGCTACTTGAAAAAACGTGGAGAAAAAACAAACTTCAAAAGAGAAGAGAAAAAAACCAATCAGCCTCCCTCAGTCTGTAACTGAAGAAACTCACAGTGGTTACTAAACAGAGGTAACAGATATAATCATGTATATAATATCTGCTAGCACCCTATAGGAAACAATAAAAATAACCTACAAAAAAATTTAAGAGTTCCCAACAATATACAGTGAGTTGTGCACTCATACCCACACACACTAAATAATGTTAAAAGTTATGAAGAAAAAAATCATTGACAACCAAAAGCAGTATGAAATCTTTCTGAAAGAAAAGCATTGCAGGAAAAGTTGAAAAGATTCAGCAGCTTCTTATAACCAGATTTCCTGAGAGACAGGGTTGAAATACTTTTAAATAATTTTGAAAAGGACTAAATGAATGACAACAAATTAAATTAAATGTCAATTTACTGAGAATGTGTCAGTCAACTCTAAATTCAGGTACATAAGCAGTTGTCAAATGTTTGTTTCTTATCTATTACTGTAGAAATGTAGGAGGAAGGAAGATATTACCCTTCATTAAAAGATGGGAAGCAGGTTGTTTAAATTACAAGTTCTCTAACATTGTAGTTTTTGTTAGTGGGTGGGACAAAAACCCACAGATTCCTTTTCCTGTCTCAGCTCTTATTTTATCCTGCTATGCTAAAGACAAAATAAGTATGAGCATTTGAATCATATCTCATTTGCTTTTATATAAGAACGTTACAAAGACATCCAATGCAATTTGGAAGGTCTTCAACAAAAACAACCACTTTTTCTGAGTATACTCTAAACCACAATCCTGATGGAAATTTCCTATTTATCATTCCTGACCCTTTCAGATTCCCAAATGTTCTCTCTGTAGGGACTGAAATGAAGACAGAAATATTTTTCTCACCACAGGCAGTCACATCGTTTCCCCTCCCTAGGTGAGAGTGTTCGCATGTTACTGAAGGAGATGCCTGCAAATCAGAGTATAGAGGCATTTTTTGGGTCCAGATGAACTGTTACTGCAATGCAGCAGCTCCCAAGAATGTTCAAGGGAACAGCTATTATGAGGAAGCTCATATAGCTAGTCCTCCAAAGAACAGCCTCATTTCTAAATTATTTATACATGTTAATTTTTTCTCCCCATGCTGTTATGCATTTGAATTGTTTTGCTCTCATTTATAGCAGTACACATTATGGCTGAGATTTTCAAAGCCATGAATCCCTCAGGTGGCTCTCAAGATCTAAATGTAATCTCTTAGTTTATGCTCATTTACAGTGGATTTGCAAAGGAAGATGCTTTTTCATTCCAGAAAGCAGCTTATGCAAATTAGTTTTTGTTATCAGACGCCCATCCTTCAGTACTGTCATTAATTAGCAGACTGGATACTGTGAAAACTGTCGGTAGTTGTTAATTATAATGGACAAAAATAAAGACAAGTTTTCTTTGCCACAAAAAGTAGCAGAAATCACATAATAAATACATTTACTGCAAAATATTTCTGGTGGTACAATGGCTTATTTTATAGTAATATGATAATGAGCATAGATGGGAGATTTGATTAGTATTTTCACATGAAACACTGTAGTATATTTCACGTTAAACAAATGCCCCAAAATGTTTGGCAATATATATTGAGAAATGCAAACATGAGCCACAGTGTGACCCAAGCTGTGAAAAGAGTTGTTATATGTTGTTTCTGAGAATTACAACATCAAAATCATAAGACTTGTTTGAAGGAAAGATCCCATTCTTCTTTTTTTTCAGTAGGTCCTTTAACAATTGAATGAAAAACTAACATGCAGTAAAAAGTATAGCTCCTCAGCACCACATAAAAGGGTCTCCTTAGTTTGGGATTGTCATGGGCCAAAATTTGTTCTCAAAATGAAATCTGACAATATCTGCTTCAGCTCTTCTTCAAAACATTATTAATTGGTTAAATACCAAAATGGCTATTAATTCCATAGCTCACAATTCCCAAAATTCAAAGAATAGCACCTCAGAGACCATTTTAAACAGGTAAAAAGCTTAGTCTTGTAACTATAATTGCCATACAACAGATTTGCTGATTCCAGCAAGGAAAGGTGTATTTCTTTGTTTTGTCACTCTGTGCTCATTTATATTAATTATAGAAGGGAAAGCCTTCTTATGGGCTGCAGCTGATGCAAGTTTCAGATGCCAGATTAGCACCCTCCCTGTGTTTGCTCACTGTTTCCTGGTATTCACTGGTTGTCAGCTGCTAGCTGGGATTTGAAGGATAACCCATTCCTTGAATTAGGCAAGCCGCAAAGCAGCCTGCAGAAGTGCACATCCAGCCCCATATCCCTCCTGCTGCTTTACTTCTGTTAGTAGTACATGGTCTCCCTTGGCTTAGGGAGACCATGAACCCTTCATCCTTCCTAAACACTTAATTATCTGCTCCAATCTACAGCGTGTCTCAGAGAGAATTGTTTCTGAAAGTTTTCTGTTTCTACTCCTGATATGGATCATTTGAGCTCGTTCCAGTTACTGACCCTCTCTATCCTTACTCCTTTCTTTGAAGCTTCAAATCTTGCTACTTCGGCTCTGAACTGTTCTCACTTCATACTTTTCAGCAGTCATGATCTTCCTGTAGTTGATTTTTATTGACAATCCTGAGTATACAGAATTCTTCATAATGCTTCACACTATCATAACTGGGAAGTTTCATCTCAGACATCCCAAAGGGTAAGTCCAGAATGAAGGAGTGGTATGAAAGTGGAAAGGAGATTTGGTATATCATGAGATTTTCAGTAGTTCAAGAGATAAAAGAAAGACTGGGAAACAACTAACTTTGGAAATAAATATTGACACTAATATCTTCAGAAAATGTTAACTTAAGGAATCAGATAATGTTAAGCCTTTTGGGTGATTGGACCCTGTATTTGCTTACTGTAAACCTTGACTCCAATCCCAAGAAAACACAATTAAAGAAATATATCAAGCTGATGATACAGGTTTAGTCAGTTATACCCACTGTAAGTGTACACAGCTTTAGAAAGTAGGAATCACTACCATTTACACACAGGGTCTCAACATCTATGAAAATGGAAAGGAAAAGCTCCTTTTTTTAGAGAGGTCTTAGCAGGTAAATACCAAATTCAGTGGCAATATAAGAGCATTAATTAATATTGTATTGAAGCATTTAGTAAAGACAAATCCAAGAAAAACAGGCAGTGGTTAAGAGGGGAAAAAACCAGAATGAACAGCAATAAAATAATTAGGTAATGTAAAAGTCTTAACAGTTCCACTCTGGTAAAATATCTCTGCTAAATCAGACAGCATATCCTTGTTGTATTGCATTATCCCTGACAGATGGATGTAAAAAGACATTCAGAAACTAAGCCTTACTCTAAATCGCAGTACAAAATTGATAATATAATCAATACAGCTTCAGGGTACATGAAATTATCTGAATATATTAGTTGAATGTGAATTCACATATGGAAGAGTGTCAGGGAGACAAGAAGAAAATAAGTGTGAATAGTTTCATGCTGATATACATGCCTGTATAAAGCAGACAAATTGAGAATTAAACTGAATTCCAAAGACCCAAGAAGACAAAACACCGTAGAGAAATAATTTACTTATGCCAACTTCAGCTAACACATACATGAGCAATTTGAAATACTATGAAAAGACACACTATTACCATTTCAGTTTCCTGAGGCAAGTAATGTGATTTAGAAATGCTTAAAATTTTCCCATTAATCTTGCTGCAGAAAAAGAGGAAAAGTAAACACAATATTTTATGGTGTTTTGCAGTTATAGTTAAACTCAGAGAGATTACAGTATTCACTTGTTTACACTTTGTCCCTACAATTCTGAGTAACCACTCTCGGTTTTGTATCAAGACTCAAATTTTCCCTTTTCCCTCCCTACTGACAGTATAGGTTTTCCACCTCTTCAGCCACATGAGCTGACTCTCAATCATGTAACACTCCTTTATAGGTTTCACTGATGTGGCAGTGACCGTAAAAAACAAACCCCATGCATGAATAGGTGTGGAAGTACCTCCCGCTGAACTCCCTTCACCCCTAAGTAGGTGAGTCTCCAATTCTCATCATTCACAGCCATGGCTGTTCTGTTTCCAACAAAAGGCAACAGGCCAGCTGGAAGGCTCTCAGGGTTGGGATCAAGCTTACTGGCTGGAAACAGGACACACACGTGTAGGTTATATCTTGGATGGAGGCATTCTTCAACCATCACATTGGGACAGTGATGAATTAACATATTCCAGATTTACTGGAGCAAAGAGCAGGAGCATGGCTCTCTGTATGTTAGCAACAGACCCTTCAACTGGGAGAGAAGATAAACAGTTCTAGTCACTGAGCCAAGTCTAATTATATGTTTTACATTAAACTGCTACTGTCTCCTCTTATTCTGAAAAATTACACTGAAAGTAAGGCATATTTGAATGTCTGCATGGACTTTATATTTGCCACAAAAGCCTTCTAAGTGGTCTTGCTCATGGCAACAGTTGCATCTCAGTCTTCAAGTGGTGACATTTACAGAAACTGATAATCACAAACAAGAAGAGGCATCTACAACAAATCACAGTTTTTCCTGTGGGCAATGTTGACAGTGCAGTAAGCCTTAATTCACTCTCTTTTTTTGTAGTTATTTTTGTTTCCACACAGAGTACACTAATTTACTTCACCAGAGCTGAAAAATCTGTTTGCAGGTGCCACAAACGCTGCAGTGATGTCAGGAGAGAGACTGCGAGGTCCAAGGAAGATGCTATTCACAATGCTTCTGGCAGCAATTGGAGGAGGACATAGATCAGCCCATTACAGATGTTTGAGTGCTAAACAAAATGTAACAATAGAAACTATACTTCAGAAAATAAATGTGAACTGTCAGAAATGATGGGCTGGATGAAGCAAAAGCCTTTCTTTCCATTTATAAACTTGGTGATAACCACAAAGGGAGGGGGTAAATCTGGAGACAATGCTTATGTATGATGTGGCTCACTCATGAAAATGAATTCCCGTGCCACACACATTAAGAAATGCATTTTTTCTACCTCATATTGCCTGTTTTGGACAGATGACACAGAATAGCTTCAGGAAGTAAATGTGCAACTTAATTTTCATGAATCAATTACTAACTTGGAGTTGCAATGTAGCAGAAAAGTTGGAAGAAAACTCTTCTTCCCAGACAGAAATGTACGTATCTAATATTATTTCATAGTTCAGCAAACATGAAACTTTTTGATTATTTAGAATATCCTTAAAATCTGCACGGGAATTTATATTTTCATGAACCAATGAAAAATAAAAAATGCACTAAAGATCTGACATCTACTGGTTACCTTTGTTAAAACAGAAAACCAGTGAGGTGGATGATCTAGCCATGAAAGAAATACAGAAGTCTCATCTACCTTAGATGTGTATTTGGCACTGATCTTAGAGAATATAAAAGTCATTTCAGCTTTTCCTCTTCTCTGCTTTCTTCAGCAAAAATTATTTCATTTTAAAGACTTCTCCATGTAGGATAGTGTAATGACATTTCCATGGAAAAATAAATAAAATTCAAATGAATATAAATGTTGTTGCACCTCATTGTTATTGTCACAGGCAGCAAAATAAAAATCTGATAGGTTATATATAAGTATAGGTGACAATGAATTCTGCTAAATTACAGGGAAAACAACATATTCAGGCAGAGGAAATTAAATGTTAATGCAAAATAATACTCTAAAAGAAGTACTATTCTGGGCTGATTCCAACGGGAGGAAGTTCAACAAGGCCAAGTGCCGGGTCCTGCACTTCGGCCACAACAACCCCCTGCATCACTACAGGCTGGGGACAGAGTGGCTGGAGAGCTGCCAGGCAGAAAGGGACCTGGGGGTGCTGATTGACAGAAGGCTGAACATGAGCCAGCAGTGTGCCCAGGTGGCCAAGAAGGCCA
>JAWWLV010000011.1:13970557-13981490 GCA_035041135.1 Platyrinchus mystaceus
TTTACCTTTCAAGCCTGCGCAATGGATTTTTTAGGTGAGACACAGCCTGCGCTGAACTGAGCCCACCCTTTAATCCATCTGCTGGGCCAAGCAGGCTTGGACAAGATCACTCACAGAGGCAAAAATGTTCTAGACTTGTGCCCAATGATGCTACATCTTCCTCTTAGAAATATCTAATTAAAGTTTGAACTATACAGAGTAAATCTGGGCAAGTGGTATATCATTGTCTTATTTTTAAATAGTGGCTGTTATGAACGTTTTTCATGACACTTTTCTTCTGCTGAGTATCCATGAATTCTCTGATTGGATTTGCTAGATTTCTGTGAATGTCAATGAATAAATCAGAACACCAGATCACATTCTCTGAATTTTTGCCACAAAATTAACTGCCGATAATGAGTAGCAGATACTGCTTTGTAGTAAAACAGACAGATGGTCAGTTAATCTTAGGCCTTGGCAAAAACCAAATGGGAATATGACTAAAGAGTAAAATAAATGAACATATCAAATCCAGTCTTAGTTTGGATATGCAAATTAAACCCTATCCATGTTATTCTTGTCCAAATATCATGAGCATATTACACCAAGTAAAATTTCCCCAGGAAGAATTATCTCAGGACAGAATCAAACTGCTCATATTATTCCAGTAATCACTAAGTAGTATAAATAAAAATATTGGAAAACATGAGACACTTTAAAGGGAGTTGCCTTTTAAATTGTAAGTGTTCTCTAACAATTTGCTGACATGCTATAAACTATGAAATTAGACTTAATTTCATTTCTAAGAAGGTTTGAGAAAAAAAGGGATCTGTGATATTAAATATACAATATTTGTAAAAAGTGAAAACAAAGCAGTGTTTTCCTGCTTTTTCAATTCATGGAAATGTTGATAAAAAATACTGAGAAAAATTAAAATAGAAAAATTTTTTGCAAGTGCTCTGAAACTGAAGTATGACCATCAGATTGTTTTTATCTCTTCTCTCTGCTGTAAAATTGCAGACACCTATATAAATATGCTTCTTTACATAAGGTTTTTATGGGATTAGCCTCTCAGATTTATTTTTTTTAAGAATTCAAAATTCCATTTGTGATTTTTTTTCTTATTCATGGTTAATGAAACAATAAAAGTCCTTACTGTGAATGCAGTTGTGTCAATACAATGTAGAAGATGCCTTTGTGACAGTATGATTTCCTCCTGTGTATGTCAGGAGTAATGATTTTGAGATAAATATTTACTTTAAAAGGACTATGGACTTGTACCTCAGGTATTATACCCTATTTGTAGCAATTACAAATACACAAATAAGAATCTATAAAAATAAATCCAAAAACCAATACAAAGCTAAATGTATTCTTTACTTCTTCCAATGGTTATGTTCCAAGACAAAAATAAGATTATAAAACTATAATTTCAAAAATTTGAGAGTCCAAAATAAGAAAAAATAAAGTGAGGAAAATAGATGCAAATGACATAAACAAAGAAGGAATCTCTTAGGGATAATCAGAGAGAAGGAAATATTTGATGTTGTATTTGCAGAAAGCTTTTCAGAAAAATCAGTCTTACAGAAACTGGGACAGCTGAATGCACGGTCAGGTAGGCAAATGGAGATAAACACAAAGAAATGAATGAAACACACAGACACACAAACCCCAAAGCAATAAAATCCACAAAAAAAAAAAAAAAAATCCCAACAAACCACTATGGGAGACCCTCAACAAAGCTTTTCATTTGAGGACAAAAAAATCTATAGCCTACCAATAGCAGAGAAAAATGTCAAGAGAAAAGGAGTTATAGAGTTTTATATTAGTCAAGTTTTTTGGGGACAACAGGTTGTTTTTTAAAATGGGAATTACTCACAAAGCATAGGGATAATCCCATCTATCAACCAGGAAGAAAGCTGACATCAGGAAGAAACAGGGATTCTAACAAAACAAAAAATTACAGATTAACAATTCGAATTTCTCATTTGCATATCAAATGTTTCACTAGGTATATCTGGAATAAAGATTTGAGATTAAAAACTTTTGTAAGAAATAAAGAAAGTCCGTTGCACATTAACGGAAAAAAAATTAATAAAGTGCTAATGAGACCAGAAGTAATGGCAAACCCCTCATATGATTATTGAAATATGCTGGATAAATAATGCCAGATGGTATAGGTTATTCCTCAGGAAGCTGGACAGATAAGGGAAAATATAATCCTGGCCAGTATTTTTCAAAATAATATATGAAGGCCTTGGTCAGGATGACAGAAAAAATCTGCCTTCCACAAGTATTTTTTAGGAATATCATTTGTTTCAAAGTATACAAAGAATAATATGAAGAAAAAATGAATGGGGAAAAAATTACTATAAAACGTGTGCAGAACTTCCATCTTCACTCTCACTAGTGAGACAGATAGAGTCCTGATTAGAATTCAGTGATCACTGATTTTCCATAAATTGTTGGGAGATCTGTATTCCAGGTGGATTCACAAGAGGGAAAAGAAACCCCAAACTCAAGAACACACATTGTTCAAAGTTGTTGGTACATTACATTCTTCCTAGTTTAAAAGTATGTCTTAATTTGTCACTCTGTTGATTTAAACCAGCACCTGATTTGAACCAGACCCTCCCAAACCTAGGGATTCAGTCCCCAGTTTGCTGTGGGCCACTTCTTGAATACTGGAAACTCCCTCTCCTCTATTTCTGAACCACATTGGATCTTTATGCTCCAAATGCAGCAGATTGATAAAAGCACATAGCATCAGCAATAAAACTAATTCTTGACATTTTCATTGTTATGGCTGGAAAAGGCCAAGCAAGTTCTAGAGAATCCTCTTAATTCTATCCAGTCCATCTGACCAAACCGTTTTAGAATGAACAGTACATGGCACCCCTATTTAAACAATATTTGCTGGAATACTGAAGATTAGTTACTTAACTAATAAAGACCTACAGCAAAGACTAAAAATGTAAGGATATAACAGAGAAAACAAATGAATCCAAAAAGCTGTCACAAAACTTAAGAGCTTCATGTCAGCACAGATCAGAATTTCTCAGCTACCCAGGAAGCAGAACAGACTGCATTAATCTTGTTAAATTTATTGCAGTGTTGACACTCAAAAATTGACCCAGAGTATGTGTGGTCATTATCAAGTTCTACAACTGCCAACATATTTATGTTTCATTACAAATAAACATTATTAGCCAGCACGTATTTCTAAAGAGAAATTTCATCTGGCTTAAAAATCAAAATTAAATCCAACCAAAATGCACTTTATTTATGTGCTATTCTCACAGAAAAAAAAAATTACCATTACAAAAATATACCCCTTTTGACCAGGGTTTGAATTAGGAAAGCAATGATTAAGTGATCTCATCTTAGTCTCAGATGATTTTGGATTTGAAATAAGGAGAAAATCAGCCAGTCAAATAAGAAATTCAAAAGCAGACAAAGGAATGTATCTTACAGAGCCTTGATCTAGAAAGACCTGGACTGAAGTCTCAATCTTGAGTTCAAACATGGAAGCAGAGCATCTGACTACAAAAAAAAAATCTGAATTTGATTATTCTACAACAATCTGAATATTCGGAGAATATTTAGCAGTAGATTAGAGTGTGACCAGACTTTCTTACAGCACTGATGTAAAAAAATGGAGCCTGTCAGAAGGAAAGAGGAGAAAGGTGGACAACAGTCAGCTCAGGAGAGCAGCCCTTGTACCAGTACAATAGGAATAGCATTTTGGAGGCATGCTGAGAGCAAGGAGAAGCCAGGAACATACAGTTCTCAGTAGTCACTTGGATAACTGTCCAGCCATATTTAACAGAAGCTTTGTGAGTTGGTTTTCTGAATTTGAGGAAAAGCATGCGGGCAAAGAGAATAATGGAAGTTAAATTTCTACCTGGACAAATTCACACAAAAAACATGTAATCTCTGTCCTTTTCTACTATCAAGGAAAACTGGGCACAGGATTTAAGGTGATGAAAATTTTTAACTGTGCACACTCTTTCTTAAATTCTTACTCCCTTCCTACATATTTAAAATTCAACCAGTGGCTGCTTTAGTAGTGTGTTTGTCATCCGATGTTGCCATTCAGTCAGATTTGCATATCAAGCAAAAGAGGTGGAGTAGTTTAATCACTTGTTCTGGCATGCAAGAGATTAATATTAATTACAGTCTTCCAAGTATCATTTAGCTTCTTAGCTTTCCTGGTGCTGATTACTTTGTAGCACTTTTGTGCAAGAAGCTTGTTTTACATTTATTTACAGCACATGAAACCCTGGAAACATGTCTTGTGTGTTCTGAATCAGAAGCCACATGATATATGGGATGCATAAAACATAAAGCTGGAATCTATTTACCACTAAAATATGCCCTTTAATATAGTCTTAGTATAGGCATATCTTATTTAAAGTCTCTGCACAGAACAACATGCAAGTCTAGAATTAACAAGCAGTTAATTAAAGTGCCAAAGTATATCCATCTTAGAGACAGAAGACTAAATATCCTAAATGAACTCAAGATTTATAAGCACTTTTTTGTCATTACCCTTTCAAAGCCTGAAGACACAAGGTAATGCCTGGCTCTGCAAGTTGGGTAGAGTATACCCATTTCTCTTCCTAAGTGAGTATTCTATCAGGGACTGAGAAAAAAATAATCAGACAAAACCAGCACTTTCAGCTTCTCCAAAACCAGTGCACAAATAATGTTTGGTCTGTTTAAACAGACACAGCAACAGAATATTAACTTCAGGGCGGATTCATTTCAGAGCAGTGGCATTTCTACCATTCATTTCCTAGGGAGTCAGAAAACATAACAATTAGCATGGAAAAAGAAAAATTAAGAGCTATTCTCAGTTGTTAATCTAGAGTCTATTCTATCATCAGACAAGCAGCAAAAAAAAATGCCTCCTCACCTGCATTTGGACTTGTCCAGAAAAACTTATATTCTGATAATGCACATGCCCTGGAAGTGAGTCACTATTAGAATATTATAGGAAAATAGCTGTATAGAACAAGGTACAACTTTCAGGTTAATGCTTTTAGGAAAGACATATTTTTTTTGTCCTCTATAAAGAAATCAACCAAACAAAGATCTCATGAATTTAATCCGAATCAACAATAATATTGTCGTTTTTTGACAATGGAAAAAAATAAATTCTAAAGAAAACAATATTTTGGAAAAAGGGAAGAAAATTAAATGCACTAGGGAAATTAGATGCATTAGGGAAAATTCATGGGAGGATTAGGAGAGAAAGTGAATAAAACTATGAAATCAAGTTCATTTTATTCTGAGAAGAATGTGCTACATAAAACATTCATATTTCACAGTTGAGGAAAGGAACTTCTCAGTATCATGCAAGTTTAGCCAATACAGAACTAAAATACCCAATCCCAGATAATGAAGTCTAAGAAATCATTTTAGGAGAACAGTTTCTAGCATTAGATTAAAAAATCCAGAATATGCAGTTATAAATAAAATCCAATGAGAAAAAGGTTTATGCCATAAATAAAAGACTAAAGAATTTTTCCCTTATACAGCTGAAATGTCAGCAGTGGAAAAAAAGAGAAAAAGCAATGTAATAAATGGGGGACTATACACCATATCTGGAGATATTGATGAGCTATGCATATCACTTTTTGAGACACTGCAGGGTGCAGAACTGGGACTTGGTGTAATAAAGGAAACAGTTCTCTATTACAGAGTGAGTAAGAAGGCAGAGGAAGCATTACCAGTATCATAATTTTAGGTTAGTAAAAGAAGACTGAAATGACACAGTAAAATAGAAAGGGAAAATGAGGTCTCCACCACTGATATCAACAAAGTAACATGAACTTCCACGCCAGTCCATCATCAAATGTGCTAAAAATGTCTATCAGTAATGACTGAATCTACCCATAAAAACTTCAGTGTTAGAGATTCTACAAACTGTGTATATTCCATTCCTTAACTCTGTTCTTTTAGGCTTTTCCTGATGTCTGTCTTGTACCTTTCTTACTGCAACTTAAACCTTGTTGATATCAGTGGTGGAGACCTCATTTTCTCTTTCTATTTTACTGTGTATATACCAAATTTTAAAAGTCTCACTATTTACATATATATCACAGAATATGCTGTGGCCCTGCCCAGGACTCTCCCCAAGAGTCACACCAGGTGCCTGAGAGTATCACCCAAGGGCCTCTTTAACTCTGTCAGGCTTGGTGCTGTGACCACGTCCCTGGAGAGACTGTCCCAGCACCCAGCCATGCTCTGGGTGCAGAATCGTTTTCTAATATCCAACCTAAACTTCCGCTGGCACAAGTATATATCCATTTGTGTGTATACATAAAAATATATAAAAATACAAATATATTTGGAAGCTACATGGAAATAGTATGTCACCTAACCAGGGTTCTTACAGCTAATCCTTGTCAACATCACTGGTTTCCTGTAGGATTCCAGATAGCTTTTCTGAACTAAAGCGTATATGCAGATGATTAAACATTGTTAAATTTTCCTTTTTTATTAAATTAGAGCATCGAACTGTTACAGGAAGTTCTCCTTGTTTTTCACCAATCACCAGTATTGGCAGAAAAAAACTGATGAAGCAATACATGAAATGCCAAAAATAAAAAGTCACAAGCACTTGTGTAAATTTTCTCATGCTCTTTTCTTCAACAATGCATGTAGAAATAAAAATAAAAATACTCCTTTATAGTTGTAACACATAAGAACACGTGTTTGTTGAGACGGCATGTTAAGAAGGCAGCTTATTAATTATTCAGACTGTTTGAAGTCATAAAAAAATCCATTTGATTAAATTTCGTAATCAATATAAACGAAATAATGCAACCGCCAGCAACACCTAGCTCGATGTTAAAAATAGTCTGTAAAGGACTTCCATTGAGCACATAAACTGCACTTGTTCCATCAGTGTGAGTTATAGCTACAAGGACAGCATTAAATTCTCTAAGGCATATCTTAATTGTTTGATGTAAAAGAAGCCCCAAACATCCATCTTAAGTGTATGGGTGTGCCAGTCTGGTGTGTCCTCACTCAGAATGTCTGCTTTGTCACCTGTATAATCCCAGCCTTACTATGAGTTTCTCACCTCTGCATAGTGTTGCCTTTGTAGCTTTGGCAAAGCAGAAGGTGGCAGCTCTGTCCATCTGCCAGCACAGAGTCCATCCAGCTTACGGTTAACTGAGCAATCATAGCCATGCTTTGAACTGTAGATGAGAATGGAAGGGGATGTTTCTGAAATGCAGGTCTCTGTTACTCTAACCACTGACACTGAGACCTAACATTTGGGACAAGAGAGGTACTCTTACCAAGCTAACTTCTTCCTTTCTAGCCAGTGCAAGAAAAACTCAAAAACATCGAGAACAGTTTTTGCCATCTTGCTTTAAATTCATTTTCATTCATTGCAGCTGTCTTTCTCAGAGGACAATCTATAGTGATTGTGTATCTACACCTGTCATACAGACTGACCTCACAAAACAACCATCTCCTACTCTACAACAGAAGTCAGATTTGAGTTTTCAGTGTGCAATCATTGATGACTGGTGTCTGAGCAATCAAGGTTTAATAAAAAAATGTCCAAGACAACTCTTCTTCCTCTAAAACCAGCAGTATAAATATTTAGAAAACTTGGTGGGTGTTCTGACTGAAGCACTGTGGGAAGAGAAAGATTGAGAAAGAAACTGGCAAAGATGATTAATGTAAGTTTATGAAATAAATAATGCCTAAGGGTTAGATGCTGCAAAGATAAATGGCCCCTAGAGGGGACAGACTCCAGTTACAGAGAAATGAGCTATCACTTTTGGATAGCTTAATTTATAAAAGAAACAAACTTCTGAGTCTAGAATTATTTATAGAGAGATATTACAAGAAATATGTCTAAGCTGTTAATAATAATGAAAGAGAACAAGGAGTTGTAATGGTCAGTTATCTATCAAGAGATAAAGTGGGATAAAACGTATCTTTTTTTTCTTAAATCAATAGACTGTCACACACTAGTTATATAAAGAGAATTTCAAAGGTTGGAATATTTATTCTCTTAGAATGGGTCAGATTATCATATTCATTGCTGATGGCAGTATGTAATTTTTGAAAGTGCAGCGCAATAGGCAGTAGAATATCAATGAGATCTGTGAAAATTACCTGAAATGCACATTTTTAAAGGCTGTTGATAATAATAAGACACTCCCCTAGTCAAAGTAAAACATGGAAGCAATATGCTGTGGAACAGGCACGATGCTTTTAAGTCAATAAAGTATACCTCAGTAAACGGTGTCCTTTGCTCTTCAAAATGAAACAAACCTCCCAGTCATGGAGGAGAGGCAGTGCACTTAGCAAGGCCAAGAACCTCTCACAGACCAAAACACTGCTGGCCCTATTTCCTTCGACATGAGAAATAAAGACTGAGGTAACAAAGACACCTTCTCCAGACCACAGCACAGCTGCAAAAGCCCTTGGCTCTTTCTCCTCAACATGTCCAAAGTGGGGTAGCACTTTGATAGTGAGATGATGTCATCTTTGTATGTGCATATTTCATGGTACATATTGCACAGATGCCCATGGACAGAGTGTTTGTTAAAAGAAAACATAATCATCAAGGCCTTGAGATAAGGTAATGCTTTCTGGGGGAATCAAGCCCCTCAAGCAGGATGGCCAAGTGCTGTCTGGATGGTGACAGGAGTCACCATTGCAGTGGTCCAGCTGGATCAGGAGAGATTCCCTCAGCCTTCCAGCACATCAGTTACTCTGGCCGTGTAATATATCTGTTGTGGAGGGTGATCTGGTCTAAGAAGATCACAAACAACAGTTCCTACTAAACTCCCCAGAGCAGGCCATCAGCCACCACAGCTTTCCTTCCCTGCTCCTCAATTCCCTACCTCTCATGGAGCTCAAATCCCAAGAGAAACAGGGATACATTTCCTCCAGGTAATCAGATATTTCCTCCTTCTGTCCCTCTGACTGGCCAAGGCTGAGATGGGCAGGGTGGGGGAGGCCCTGGGGGTTGCTCAGGGCTGCGTTGCTGCAGGGCAGCAGGGGAACTTGCTCAGTCACTCTTTCTTCTGAAAGCTACCCTGTGAATAAACGGATGGATTCAGCTCCTTAGTCTGCTGCATTTTGGAGCATTTAATTTCTTAATATATTAAAAATAAAATAATGAGTAGTTGACAAGTTGTTTTAGCATAATTGCCTAAGGTTACTACTATTCTGTCTGACAAAATTAGGGAGTAGTATAATCATTGCTGCAGGAAAAAAACAGACAAATTGGTGAAAGCTGGCGACAGGAAGTCAGTTCATGATAAAAATATTAAACCTGAATTATTTTGAAATACTCTTTGCCCAATATTCATGATTATTTCAATACATAATGTGCCAGTATCTGTCCATATGAAAATCTAAAGATTGAAAACACAATACAGGAACACAGATGTCACTATAAAGGACTTTACTGACCTTTAAGTAATAAAAGCATAGCCTTTTACTTTAATAGACTCTGCATTATTATAATTCTGTCCCGGTTAACCACAAAATGTGAGTTCTTACATATTTTAACCAGGTCAGCTGTGTTAGGATGAGGATTTTAAAACAACCAGAAAGAACTTCAGCAGATTACACAAATCATATTCAGGATTTGATACGTCTGAACTGCAAAAATAATTACTGAGTCCTTGTAAAGAACTTGTGAATGCAAAGTGTGAATGCAATGATTATATTAAAGTCAAATAATAGAAAAAGATTTGAGGATTATTTTTTGAGCTCCTTGAAGTAAATTTTCTTTTCACTTTGGAGGCAAGATGACTAGATTAAGATACATCAGAGAAAAAATACCTTGCCGGGCAGGCAGCCTCCAACCAGTCATCTCTGATAGCACACTCTTGCACTGTGTTAAAAAGCAGCTGCAAATGCACATGCTAAGGGAATCACAATCTTCAGCATATTCATATGCCTTGTGTGCTGCAGTAGGAAGGCAAAAGTTCAACTCTCAGTCAGATCAAACACATTCTTAATATTTACAGTTCCTGATGTTACCATTTGCCACACCAAACAGCCCTACTGGAAGTAGCCCTCCCAGTGATTAGAAAATTGAAGTAACTTTTAATCTTGTATCCCACCACACCATGGCTTGCATTAATGGTTTGCTTAGGCTACCCTGCTGTGCTGCATCACAACCCAGCACCACCTCTGTCACCTCTGCCAAACTGCTGCAACAGCGCTGAGAAACACCCTTATTAACTGGTGCAGGAAGAAAGAAGAGAAAAAATATGTTCTGATACAGAACAAATCCATACAGCACATATCTTTTGCTTCTGGAAAGTAAACACTACCATACTCTTATGGATGAGAGAATCCTTTTAATGAGAGTGTAATAAAGCTAAGGAATAAAACAGGATTTGGCACTTTGCTTTTCTGAATAACCTATATTTCCTGTTAAACCAACACAGCCAGTGAATGTATAGATTACAGAGATAGATGATTAGGAGCATTTCAGCCTGGGGCCAGCAAACTGTGCATTATTATATTAAAGATGAGATGAGGAATAGTGTTGACACAAGTGGTAGTTTGAGAGGCTTGAATACTATTGCAAATTCTGGTTGTGATGTAACTAAGTTGTCATTGTGATAATCACTGTATACACAGCAAAATAATCCACTGTTTGCAACAACATCTCCTAGATGAGAGATAGTTTGTTCATCATGGATTTGAGCTGGACACCCTTTAATGCAGAGCCTGAAAGCAGGAGTACTGCAATTGTTCCACCATAAAATCAATGAAAAAGCTATGTTCGTTAAGCATACGTTAAGCCAACTGTTTCTGAGGAGTCAAAAGCAGAATTCAGTAAATCTTCAGATCATAGCTTAAAAATTGAAACTGTGCAACAAAACTAGTAGACAAAAGTGTCATAAATTATACATTAAACTACCTGTCCGACAAAAAAACCCTCCCAATAATAAAT
>JAWWLV010000011.1:13982806-13995520 GCA_035041135.1 Platyrinchus mystaceus
AAAGAAGATGCTTTCATATAAAATACTTTTCAATATTCCACTTGATGAGAATCCAAAATCCTGCTATAAATTACCCTTCATGTCTCCCTCTCTTTCAAGCAATGTATTTTGAAAGCTTACAGCTTTCTTTAGCATTGTTGATATAACTAAAACCCTTTAGATTTGATTCTTGACTCTTAACTAGAAAAAAATGCAGCATAGTAACACTGAATTCATGTGTGAAAGATATATTAGTTAAGTACATGTTTTATTGGTAAATATTATGTGGCAGCATTAATTTTTTATGCATGGTAATTACAGAATTAATTTTTCTCTTCAACTGCTGATGCATCTCTCTAAATTAAATTAGAGAGAAGCCTCAGAAAATCTGAACTGTCACTACTTCATTGACTTTAGTAGGTCAATATTTAAATCCAGTACTTAAGTATCAGGTCAGTTGGTCTGTTGTTCCTATTAGAGACAACTAATGATGTTTACAGGGACCATGTGAAGGATAGCAAGAATTCCTCCTTCACACTATTTTCTCACCCAAAGGGTGTTTGGCTCTGCTGAACAACATGATTTTTTAAACAAATATTACAGGAAAATAGGTACTTGTGAAATTCTAGCATTTTAAAAAACAGCATTGTTATTTTATTTTTCTCCACAAATTTCAATTTAGTATGATTGAAATTAGAAACAAATACTGTAAAATAAAATTACATAATAATATTGAAAAAAACATGGCTAATGGCAACTTAAGGAAGAAGCTACACAATTTCACTATTCCCCAATTAAAGCATCACTAATATTAACACATTTCTAAGACATATCTGGACTTAGAAAAAAAAAATCCTAAAATATTTTAGCCAGTTCTAGGTGCCATATAAAAATATGATGAATTTCTAGCGAAAAACCATAATAAAGGGGAAAAAAACCCCTGAAAACTGAACTTCAGTGTTAGCAAAATAGTTTTAATTTAGAAATATGTGTTTGTCAAGAGCTTAATCTTTCAGAAATGTACATTAGTACTTCAGCTGTTTTAGCTTATTTGTGTTCTACTTGAAAATACAATGTCAGAGAAGCAGAAGAATCAGGGTTTCCTTATTTTAATTTTTAGATTCTACTAAACTTTACAAATACAGCAATGGCTGTTATACAGTACCGAGGATCAGACTTTTGGATTTGCACATCAGGTGTAGGAGACATGATAAAAGGGATTGAAGATTTTAGTTACAGTAAGATATATGGCTTAGCCAAATATATGTTATGCTGCAATTATATAAAAAATGTCACAGAAGAACCTTTATATAACTACTCAAAAGTCCACTAGCTCCTTGTTGCAGCTGTCTTTCTAAAGGAAGGTCTTATATATATATATATAGTCTTAAATCAAAACATAAACTTTTATTTGCTGTTGGAATCTTTTGCAGCTTGATTTTTAGTATTAAAGGATAAGCAACCACATTTTAAAATCCTAGATGAGACCTCTCCTGTCCTCTTTGTATTTTTGTCAAGCAAAAGTCTGCTGATCTTATTCTGGTGCAGCTGTTAGTCTTTTAATCTACTTGCATATTTCTTCCCTTTAATTATAAAAATGTGTCACGTCTTTAGAACGTTTTCTAACCTGCATTTACTCATTTCAAAATATATATGCATTTCATTTTCCAGAGTAAATACAAAATAAAATAAAATAAACAGCACTGGAAATTGCAAAATGGAAATTATGAAGCACATGATAATTAACATTCACCAAAATTGCAGAATGTGACATTCAAAAAGGAAGTTTCAAATGCCAACTATTTTATAATAAAAATCAAATGGAAGTATCGTCATTGGGAAAACATATACCTCTTGGTTAGATATTGTAAATAAAATTATACTTCAGTAATGTTCCACCTATGGGATAATTCATGCATTTACCCTAAATTAGGTCACATTAAACACATAAAAGCTATTTATAAGTTAACTGCAGAGCTACAGCTTACTTTTCTGTAGACATAGTAAAAGCTGCCTAGAAACTTGCTTTTCTGGTCAATCTAATAACAGCTAAAGGTCATTAGACAGTGAAGTTCTTTGCCTTACTTACAGCCTTCTATCACCAGGATGGTCAACGGTGCATTGATGGGAGCAGCTGAAATATTTCACATTGACTTGAAAGAGCTGTAGGTGTAGAAGCAGCTTCTTCAAATTAAAATTTAATTTAAATTTGGTCGTTGGTACTAACTTCATTAGAAAAGCAAGGAAAGAGGAGGGTGGTAAAAAGTCTACAGAATGCAGACTTAATTTTTACATATATCTTTTAAATGGCTTTGATGTGTTACAAAAAGCTTAATAACATCCAAGTTAGAGTAATTATATGGCCTTTCCTTTAACTACAACAGTGTTCCAACATACTGGAATGTTTTCTTCTTTAAATTTAATTTGAATAAAACAAACTGGTTTTGTTAGAGGTACTGAAATAACAAAGACCATGGTGGAGCCTTTCCATGATTATCTGGTTGACTGCTATGACATGATGAATAGAATGTAATTTCCAATTTCAAGCATCAGGCAACTCCAGACTTTGTGACTAAGGAAAATGGACAAGAAATGGTTACTTGCTTAACTTGAATAAGGTAGTCATGAGTCTTCTAGGGAAGACACAGTGAGAATGACATTCTATACAGAGTAGAACTGTATGAGACTGATATTAAATATGGTCATAAAACTGTAAAAAACTATATTAATGTTAATAACAGAGCACAAGAATACATCAGGAACCATGCAAGCTTTTGCATTTCACACACAACCCCACGCTGCTAAAGTATATCACAACTAGATTGAAAAAAGGCATCCATTAAAGAATTAAAAAGTCCGTATACTGTGTAGTAGGAAATTCTACACTTAATGAAAAAAGTCATAGATCAAAACAGAAGTAAAATGAATACCATTAGCTCAGCATAAAGGTCTAACTTAGGTATTTTAAAAAATCACATTAAGAAAATAAACAGACAAACCAACAAACCAGTGAGAAGCTGCAATCTTACAAGACAAACAAACAATAAAACCAAAAGAAAATCTAGTTTCAAGGAGGTCACTTCGAAAAATTGAATTCTGCAAGATACAAGGAATAATTTCAATGTCAAGTTCTTTTGTCATTAACTACAGAATTGCACATAATTTTTCTGATCATATTTTGAGAGACAAAGCACAAAAAAAAGTGAAAATTCTTGCAATTTTATTTCTCATCCACATCATCTGTTGTAACAGCAGGTATTAAACAATTGTAATGCATTAACACCAGCTTCCCTAATGTTACTTACTGGAAGTCACTAATGATACTACTTTTATCTTGGTGGCATAAGGATACCATAGAAATGGAAAAAACCTATGCTACATGAAAGGCAATGTTTTGAGCCAGAGAGAAAACACCATATGGAAAATTGTTTTGTTATGCGTCATCAACAAATAATTTCTAGAATATGTTAAAAGCTTCTTATGATTTAGAGATTATTTTTCTAGACACTCATATACATGCAGGCACTCCCACATTCTTGATACAGTTGAATTTTCTAAATTTTCTTTTAGAAAACAGAAAAATAGCAGCTTGGCCTTACTTTACATCTCCCTTGAAATTACTAAAATAAAGTTTTAGGGCTTGTGTAGACACCTGAAGAAAATAGACATATTTTCAAGAGTGTTCAGATCCCAGCAGTTCCTATTCTGCTGCAATGTTACAAATGTATTTTAAAATGTTGAACATTCAAATTCCATATCTAGAGACAATAGAAATACAGAATATGAAGTTCAACAGAGTTCTACTTGTAGGGTTTTTTTCACAATAAGTAGAATACAAATACAAAGAAAATTAAAGAAAGCTTTGTTTTTTCATGGAATATTATTTTTTTTCCTTGAATTAGTTTTGAAAACACCACAGCCATATAGCAATAATGAACCTTCACAAAATGATGCTCTGTGCAGGGAGAAAACTTTTAGTGGTCATAACAACAGTAATTTATTTGGAGCCAGAACTATTTTTGTTCTTCGTTGCCCCTCCTCCCCCTTTTTTTCCTTCTAACTTTGCTATTGGAAATGGCAAACGTTTTTTGCAAGTTCAGTGTCACCACTACAGGATGTTCAGGTTCATATACTTTTCTGATACTTCAGATTAGATTTATTGTCCTTTTTATGCTTCCCTGAATATGTGTTCTAACTTAACAACAAAAAACAAAAAAGCATTTGCAACCTAAAAAATAGCATAACCAGGAAACATGCAACATACAACTGTTTATTTATCATTAAAAAATTCTTAGAAACATTGTTTTCAATTGAGTGAATTCATTATAGTCTACAATAGATATTTACAGTAGCTCATATTGCAGAGGGTATCTTGGGATAATCTTACTTAATTTTTTATATGAATAGATTTTAGGCTGATTGTTACTTCAACCTAATCTTCTGTCACTAAGTGTAAAATGCTGGACAATGTCATTAGTGCAATTAATTAAGCAGCTAATGCATTGTGAGGAGAATATTCAATTACATCACATTGGAATTGCATACACTAAAGTGTCATAACCAGGTCAGTTTGAAACATTTGTATCTATCATTACAACATCATTCAGTGCAACAAAGAGACCGAACTAAATCATCCAGTGATTACTCAGCCACTAATTTCCTATTTCAGCCTTGTCTGACACATATCTATGAATATTATTTCTCGATTTCTTCCTTGAACGTGAATCCTATGTGAAGACTTAGAAGCAAATATGGCACAATTGCTAGATTAGAAAGGAAAATGTGGCTACATTTTAATGCAATCTTTACCAAGGAAGTCCTATTACATAGAACTGAGAAATATAGTACAGTAGAAACCTTTAGCCAATACTTCATACAGGTTTGAAGGCAAGCAGGTTAGTTGAATGTGTTCACAAAAACTACAAGAAGTCAGAAATCACGGAATTTTTAAGAAGCATGAAGATCAAAGAGGTTGAAGACATGCAAAGATTTATATACCTGTTGACTGGCAGGAAAGCAGGTTGTAATCACCAAAGCAAATATTTCTGCACAGCATTCAGGAAACTGATTTAGCAATGACATTTAATCTTTTACAGTTTATTCTGTATTACAAAATTGGTTTCTGTTATGTGTGTTACTTTCCCAGATTGCACAAGTAGAAGTGGTGGTTAAAAGTTTTCTGATGTAAACTTCTTCCACTCCAAATGTTTTTCCAGTAGAAGCCAATATTATTTGTGATAAGTGGACAGCTTCAAGTAACTTCTCTGTGTGTTTATTTCAATACTTGACTTCTAAGCATCCCTACTACCCACAATAAACATTCATGACCTCATATATGGCTATATTTTAATATTTTCTGTTTAAAATTTCAGATTCAGTTTTGGACAGGTAAAAAATACTAATATCTAAAATGTATATATATATAGAGAGAGAGAGAGAGAGAGAGAGAGAGAGAGGGAGAGAGCCCTAACTCACAGACTAATCATTTGTCCACCATTTATTTCAATTAAAGTGGGTTCCTACAGCTATGTGAGTGGAAGAACAGTGCAAGGACAGCTTTGCATTGTGCTACTACCAAGCTTTAGGGAGTAACATTTTTAACACGTTGAGGTGCTTGGTTTACTTGAAACGGAAAAAGGAAGAAGCTGAGTTTAGTCAATTCAAAACTGATTCTTAATTATTTCCTTCCATAGTTGATTTTATATTTTAACTAGATGGTGCTCTAAACTATGAAGTGTCAACTTTCAAATGCTTGACTCTTTTTAAAGCTCTTCAAATGCAAAACAACCTAACTAGATATCTAGCTCTCAGGAACACATGAAATTTTCCAGATAACATGTTTCATCATCTCTAATTCTGTTTATACAGCAGTCACTCCTAAATTCAATAGCTGTGAAATCTGCCCCTGATTTCAGGGGTAACAATATTTCTGCAGTCCTGAAGAGAAAATGAAGCATGTCTTGTTACCATCTTACCAAGTCCTGGTTTCAGTAGGTGCTAAGACATAGAAATATTTCTTACTTTCCCAGGCTTCTTCTAGAATACCAGCAGACAAAGTTTTTTACTTTTTTCTCTTATATTTCAATAATATGAAAGACTGGGATTACCTGATGTGCTCAATCTGGATCTACCCTCACAAACGTATACTGAAATGTGTCCAGCATATTTATCAACTTCCTCTGCATTTAACATGCAGATCAGAATACCATATATTTATAGCAAGCAGCTATCACAATCAGGATTATTCAGAGATTCCTAATTAAAATGTCACCTCATGACTCCTATGGTTGCCACGGCAACTCAGATTAAATAAAATAATCTGATACTACATCAGCATGCTTTGTTGTTTTTAATGTAGGTGTGTGATTGCAATCACTGTATTAACAACAGTGCTTACTTTATTAGCATGATTTATTTCTTCTTGGGAATACACCTTAGGAATACATTTTAGGCTATTTATGTTCCATTTAGATAGAATTCATTAAATCCAGTCACTAAGGACAACTACTTTTATGCCATATGACTGGCCTTATGACACTGAATCCACTTGGGTCGTGATGATTTTAAATTGCCATAGAATTATTTTTGTTCACATATAAATATTTTAATATTCTGAAGAGCCTTCCTTAGTCAAACATTTGTTGTCCAATTAAAAACACTGGAACTTAGTAGCTCAAAAATAAGAAAAAAAAAAGGTGCATTTTCCATATGATTCCAATATTCTATCTCTTCCTAAATATCTGAACAGAACTGAGTATCATGGCAAGCATTTTATATAAAAGTTGTGGTAAAAATTAATGGCAATTGCAATCTTTAAAAAATAGACCACATAAAAGTTAGAAGATTTATGGCTTTGTGGGTTATCATGCCACTACACTGTGCTTTTTACACTGTGTGACAATCTAACAGTTCACTTTTATGGAACTGACTTAAAAATAGAGATAAAACTGTATAGATGTCACAGAATTTACTTCATTCTTTATCCAGTGAAAAATTAAATGGCAGCTTCTGTGAGTAATAGAGAGATATGCATGACATGAAACTTAGTGATGGAGGAACAGTGCAGATGAAAATTCCTGCTTGGTACTTAAGTAACATAATTAGCAGCTCACAGCAGGACACATGAACAACAAGGATGAAGCTGCACAATAACATCAAAAAATAAAGCCTGAGCTGTTCATGGCATAGTGGCTTCTCCTGGATAAAAAGAAACTCTCCAGAGCTATTATAACCAAAAACACCATTACAGAAACTGTTAGACATGATATAGGTTACATTTTCTCCTATGATCTCATCTATGTTCCTTGTTCTTTAACTCTGAAGGATCTTATAGGTTGTCCTGATATCCACACAGATATAAATAATGCAGATCACACTGTTACCAACCACCAAAACATGGAACACAGTATTCATAGGAGAGAGAACATTGCCTGTCCTATAAACAACTGTTGATATGTGATCACATATTTGTCACTAAGGTAGCACCACACACTGTCAAAACTGACACACAATTATTTAGTTTATCATTACAGTGTTAGTTATTGGTGATCACTTAATTATGAGTCTCTCTTAATTTGGTTTTGCTGGTTGTTTATCCAGGTTATTATTCTTCTGCTGGTGTAAAGTGCAGATCACTGAAAAAGCCCACGAGGATTAGACCAGTGAAAGACCAAGCACAGAGAATTTAGAAATTTTTGCTTATCGAGATTTCTGCCTTTTTTTAAAGGGGACAGTTTAGCTTGTTGCTAAATTTCTCAAGACAAAGAGTTACTTACTAAGAGAAATGGTTAATTTTTCATTTCTCTCTAGATCCCTCAAATACGTAGATATTTTTAAATCTCATTAATACTGAAAATTCCACAGCAAGGCCACCAGGTGAAACCAGTGAAAACCTCCTTCACCAATAAATATTCTTTACATTATGATTTGGAATGGAGATGGTAAATATATGGTGCTGGTTGTCAGCTTGGAATCAGGTCACCATGGAAATAACAAAGGGAGTATCTAAAATTTGCACTTGCCACAGAATTTTTGCTTACTCAAACACTTTCAAGACAGGTTTGTGTAGTAAATTAACGCTTATCACCACATACTGTTTATTCAGTATATTTGATCAAACATTTCCATTGTTCAAATATCAATAAAATCTATGACGATTTGCTCTGAGCTTCAAATTTAATTATTTCACAGCAAAGAAATGTGCAAAAATTTCTTTGAGAGAAGAGCAAGTGCTCTGGAAATGAGAAGAAAAGAACAACATTTAATTTCTTCATCTATTTTAAGGGCAAGTAGAAACTTTAACTAGTTGCAGGGGGGACTATTATTTTGTAAAATGTATAAGCAATGTTGTCAACACCATGATCTGAAAATTTATTCAAGCTTAAACAGAAAGAGTCAAAATGAAGGTTGTACTTAAATACAGCTATATTTTTTCAAATCAGGAACAAAGATAGTATAGCATCCCATTTTTGCTGACATTTGTCTTCTGCAGGCTATGATCAGGTAAGCTTAGAAATTCCAGTTGGGGTTGTTCACTTCCTGTCAAACATCCTAGGAAATATTATTATGCATAGCACTTTTTACTATTTATATTTACAGGTCATTTGCTTGCTTGGTTTTGTGACAACTAGGGGTTGATAGCAGTCTGCCCTTCACATGGACTGATCTGGTGCTTACAGCAGCCTGAATACAGGCAGGAAGGGGTGTGGGGAGCTTTTGCATCCTTTTCAGAAGTAAGCAGTATATTGCAAACAGCATATCAAATACGTAGCAAATCCTAATAATTGAGACTCCAACAAGAAAAAATTACATTTATGTATGCAAGGCAAAGTTGTCAGTGTATTACAGACTATGCTACTATTCAACACACACAAGTAAGGTAATGGCAATTTAATATATCCTTTAAAGGTAGAAAGCAAACGTATGTCACATTACTCACACTGAATGCTGCTTTACTATACAAACTGACCAACTTCAATGGAATATTTTCCAGAGCAGAATCAAATTTTAGCTCACGGCAAACAATACTTAGCAAAAAAGAGAGTATTTTCTAAATGTCACTATATGTATTTTTAGGTGCCTCTTAGTACTGATTAAATGAAATTACAAGTTATTAAGTCAAATGAGATTTTCCTGTTATTCCATTCATTTGCAATGCTATCTTCTCTGTTCTCTGTTCACCTACAGTCAATCCAAACTATATTTAAAATAGAAGCAAATGGCTGTTTTCTCATTGTATTTCTGAATTAAGCTTGGAGTATGAACATCCCGTGTTCTGAAAAATCATTCTCATAAAAATGTCACAGTAACACAAATAATACTATAATTGAGAAGTTGTCACCTCTTCCCACTGACACAAAAGACAAGTACCATGCAGCAAATTTAGCTCAGTAGGAAGTACATGCACCAGCTTTAAACAGCTAAATTAGAGAGTTCAGGAATTAAAATAATTTACTTAAGTTTTTGGTCCAACTAATCAGCTAGCTTTTACATTCCACATCGTTGTGTTGGCAATACCTCAGCAGACCAAAATGTAAATAGTATCTCTCTGCAAACACTTTCTTCTGGTTTCCAAGAATTTTCAAGAAAGGCATTTGTTGAAAGATGGATCCTTCTGTTCTGTTTAACCCACTGTTTTATGGTTAATTATTCCATCCGCCAAAAATATAGATAGTAGACAAAAGTCCACACAAAGGGATTACATACCCATGTGAATCCTATGTCACTACGGAATCCATCAAGATCTGACCAGTACATCAAATCCTTTAACTTCTTCCAGTGCTGTAGAAAGCAAAAAGAGAAATAAAATGGATGCTATGCAGCATGTTCTGTACAGCTCATAACTTGGAATTTCTGAAAAAACTATTCTGCTGTGTTTGGAAAAAGAGTACAAAAAAAAAAAGAATAGAAAAAATTTCTAACCTAGAGAAAGTGGGCTCTAGTAAAAGCTATAGACTTGCATCTAAGAGTGGGGGAAAACAAAGTATGAAGCTTTATATTGTAGAAGACTAAATTTGGAAATTATAAGTATGAAATAAAACAATGAGTAGATTTTCCTTTGTCAAGGAATAAGAAAAGTACAGTCAAAAAAGACCAGTTACTGGAAATTAGACCTACTTCTCCAATGCTGATTTTTGATATCCAACGTGCATCTTCACAGAAATGCAAACAGAAGTCAATTCATGCTCTTCTGAGATAAAGGGGAGCTTTGCCAATGAGATGAACTCCACAGCCAGCAGAAAAATCAAATATTTACAAAGAAAGGCTTAAACTGTTCTGCCAGAGCCAGCTTCAGCAGGAGTAACCTAATTGATGTTAATAGTGCTTTAGCTGACAACTCACGCAAGCCCTAAGACATGAAACTGTATCATTTGTGTGTGTATGAGGATTTCAACATTTTCATTCTATCCTATTCAGCTGCTCCTATTTTTGCTCTGAGTAGTACTCTCAGTCTCTTTAACTGTGCAACTTCTTTTTTTTGTATAATAAATTAAAAGACAATTGTAATGTGCTTAGACCTTTTTTTCTTTGACAGAACAAAAAGAACTTAGGAATCTGCCAACACTAGGTAAAACACTTTGTTCCTTAAAATTGCTCACCAGGCTTCTCATTCTGAATGTATTTTAAATTCTCACTGACAGGCGACTTCATCAATGTCACCATAAGAATGCTGTTCAGCATTCATCATTAAAAAAATGAAAGGGAAGAAGACCAATATTGTCTTCATACTTTCTTTAGTCACTGAAAGTCACTTTTCAGAAGCTATTAACAAGTCTCCAAGCTTACTTTTTCACTCTCTTTCTCATATATTGCTTGAAAGTATTCAAGGACAAGTATCCTAATAACCTAAAGTTAAGTTTAGATATACTTGGATCCACTGAATGAGTTGCTACAAAAGAAACTAGACTGGGTGCTGTTTTCGGTTTGTTTTTTATTGTGAGTAGCACTAGTTAGTCTAATATGACATTTATGATCAAGACATGTGAGCAGACAGAACTAGATATTTTGGCTTACCAGAGGGCAGCAGATGTCCTCTGATAGATACTGAACTATGTTTGAGCTGGGGAAAAATAGGTGTTCCAAGTCAATGCTTAGCCAATTTATCAGACAATCTAAAGAAAGTGTAATCATTTTCACCATGTCTGATATGTAGATAAATAGCTATGTCAGTATTCTATGGGAGTCCTTCTCTCTTAAAACTTTAGTTATTGGGAGTAGTTTTAGAAGCATTTTCTAAAGAAGTCCCATTTCTCAGTATTGACCTCAACACATGAACAAGGAACCAACCTAACAACATTACTGAAAAGATGACTTAATATATCAAATTACTCAAAAGTCAGAATTTAAATTTTTAATTGAAGAGATGCAGTAATAGTATAATTTTATAAAAGACAAGTAAGTTTTAAGATTCTGGGAGACACTACTTATGTAGCTGTCTTAAAAGCTTGGGCCATCCTCAGATACAGCAGGTTAAAAGAATTGAAGAACTCCTTTCACCTCCATGTGAAAATCTCTGCATGAATGTGAGCTCGGTGTCAGAAAAGCACAGCATCATGGCAGAGCCCTGCTTCAGCACCTATTCATTAATAAACAGCTGCCTTAGAAATGAGGTAAGTTGATGCTTTTCATTGCCTCCACTTTGCCTCTTTTTTCGAGGGTAGTAAATATAGGAAAGTTAATTCCCTATACAGAATTGTTAAGTGTGTCATGTTTTGTTAAAATCCTACTCCCTTGATCATCCCACCACATGCATAATTCACTCTCCAGACTCAAATCTTACTTTGAGTTTAGAGCTCAAACTGAGTTACAGTGAGGAATTTCAGTTAGAAATTTTTTTCTCTATAGTTTAACTTCCATTGTTTAATCGAGGGTGTAGAGTAAATGTTATCAAATTCATTTAGTAAAGAGCAGAATACAACAAAGGAGATTGATTTGACAAGCCAGTAGTCTTCCCACTAATATATATTATACTCTTATCACTTTTGTCACCGGTCTTTTATATGAACCTCTTTTAGGTGAGAAATAAGCTGTCTGTATTTTTCAAACTAGACATGGTATATGATTTTCTTCTATAAACTCAGTGGGTCCATTTCTGTAAAGGCTGTCATGTCTAGCTCACCACAATAATTATGTTGAAAGAAATTGTTCCTCCAACATTTAAGCCCGTTTTAAAGGGAGCAGTAATATTAACAAACGAGTTCTGTGAATCTATTTTATACAATGCTCAAGATATTTCAGTCAGCATGTCTAATGCAAAGGAGATGTATCCTTGAATCAGGTTTGCAAAGTGTAACACAGTGTATTCCACAGGAAGAGAAATAAGTAAAGAATTTGTTCTACACCGCAGGCAGTGTCACTGTAGACATGGCTGATGGTGCAAAAGTACATTTTTCTTGCTATTATTTTGTGTTTGCTGGAATGTTTATGATTCTGTTTGCTTCTATAGTAATAGATAAATTTCATGGGTATCTTGCCACTTCCTAGGAGAGGTATTAATCCAGCTGTGTGCTCCTTGTTCCCTTTAGAAGACCTTCAAACTAATACTAATATTCCAACAACAGAGAGACAGAATTCCCCTCTCTGCTTAAAACTACATTGCCACATTATAGGCCCCTAGAATACATCATTTGGTTTGCAGAAGATTCCTAAAATGAACAAAAACTTCTGTGATTGTTACTGCAGTCTCAGACATTAATAAACAAGAACTTTGCAAAAGGCAAACTCAGATTCGTATTT
>JAWWLV010000011.1:13995620-14011868 GCA_035041135.1 Platyrinchus mystaceus
AGCGCAGGCTGTGTCTCACCTAAAAAATCCATTGCGCAGGCTTGAAAGGTAAAAAGACCTTTCCCAAATCTTCGCTCACAAAGATTGGCCACGTTAATCCAGTACAGTTTGCAGAAAACCAATGCAAAGCTTATGCTCATTTCTATTCTGGGCTCAATGGGCACTCCCATTTTTCCCTGTTGCAGTTGTTTCAACCTGTAGATAAGAACTGAGGATTCACTGCAACAAAAAGGGAGCGGGTGAAGGCTTGTGAGATCCCCAGAGTGCTCTGCCTTAGGCATTTACCTGTGGTTGGAAGAGGGTTGTGAACCTTTCTCCAATGTCCTCCAGGGCAGATGTGAGTCTGCATTCCCTGACAATAAATAAATATGGTAAGAATGTGCAGTATTTCCTCCATAACAGTAAGATTCATAGTCCTCAGTTTCTACCTACACTCCACACTTGAATTGTGCTATGTTAGTTCAATTTATAGATTCTCTTTTATTCTATACAACTTAAAATTCTCTTACAGGAAAAAAAAAATCAAACTTTACATTCATACAGAGCTGCTGAAATTTCTCAGCTGCTAGGTGCTTTTAAGTATTCTCTTATTTCCATATTGCCCTGAAATGGAAAAGAAACAAAATTAATAATTCATTTTAAAATGACATCAGCTTGTTTGTGAAATGCAAATTTCCTTCTGACTCCAGGGAAGTGTTATGCACTTTTGGATTAATGTTAGTTATTTACCTCTTCCTGACTCTGCCTTGACTTTTTTTCTCTTTGTCCTGTAACTGTACCTGCCTGTCAAAGTGCTGAGCTGCAGCTTTCTAACACCATCTCCTGCTTGTTTGAATTCTGCTATTTTCTTCTCTTATGCTTTGTAATAAATCTTTGCAAAGAACAGTATTCTAGGCAATCTTACTACAGCAAAGGAAGTATTTTCTGACCAAGTTTACCACCTTCCTCATAATCACATTTACTCAATTTCTAAGATAAGGTCTGGGAAACACAGCAAAGGATAAAGGGACCATTGAGCAAAACAAGTATTCTCTTAAATAATTCCAGTATCTATGTGAGGTAGCTGAGGTCAATAAAAAGAACAAATCCTAAGTTATCACAACCTGTACAGGTTGTGGCTTACTTGGGACAACTGTCAACCCTCTCCCCTTCTCCCCCACCCCACCAAACAGAGACTTATTTAAAACTGACACTGCCTCCCAGGTGAACCAAAAGTTGTAAAATCAGGAAATGAGCTGCATTTCATCATAGGTCAAGTCTTCTCAGAAAAGACAGGAGGAATACCTAGGGGAGTGTGGTCACAGTTTGAGACTTAGAAAGTTCTGGACATTTTCCCTTTCCAGTCCAACATCACCGTGCAAGTTAGGAGAGGACTGACAAAAACAATGAAATAACTTTTGGATTACTTTTGGTTTTCATTTAATTGATATTCTGCAATATAAATATTCTACTTTCAATGGGCACTCAATTCTTCTTTTTGTTTCTTTCAATATGATTTGTTCCAGGGTAATATTCCAATGCATAACGTGGAAACACCAGGGTGTTTCTAAAATGCAGTGCACTGCCAGACGGATGTTCTGGAACTTTTTCATTACACAAGGGCAGCAAAACACTTTATTCTGGCTAATTACAAATGTGCAGAGGCAGGCTATAGTGTTTGTAATCCTACACAATACAGTATTGCTTCATGCAGAATGGACCTGTTTGAACATAATGTGGCTGTATCCAACACATAACGCCACCGTGTCACGGTCATTCTCTTGGATCTACTTTAGGGATTTTCAGTATTTCTCTACTGCTGAAATACAGCTTTTTATACCTTTGTCAAGCATTTTCCTGCAACTTGCTGAGAAGTATTTGGTGTAATTCTGCCGTTTAAGAGACAACAGCAGATGAGATAAAACCCTGGGGATAATTAAGCATGGCTTTGTATAGGTTTGGACTGCAAGGTTAGATAGAGTTCTTGCTATTTGTATGATACTAATATTTCTCATTAAGTAGCCATCCAGCCTATGAAATCATATGCAAAAGTATATTTGTTGTAGAGCATTCTATTATTTAAACCTTTCTGATTATCTAGGAAAAAGCTACTGTTATTTGCTACAAAAACAAATAGCTTTCTACAGAGAAGTGTAGAAGAAGAAAACAGTAGAGGATTATATATAAACTTGCAAATAAAAGAACAAATACTTTATTTTAAGATACAAAAGAAATATTTCAGTAAAGAACTCTATCACCGGCATTTGACAGATGTCTATTTTGGGATCTGCACATATTTTCCTGTGAGTGGAGTCCAAACTTCTTTCTCACCTTCAGGACACTCTTTTAAATAGGCAGTTTAATTACTGTCTGCACTAGTTTTCTGGAGGGTACATGCACTCTGCAGTTGGTTCAGGAATACTGAGCCTTTGGCAAAGAGCAAGCATACAATTCTCTTTGGAATCTTGCCCCTGGAAAGTATTTCTAGGTATCTGAAGCAGACAACTGACAGCTTTATCAGAAGTTGGGAATTTGCCATGATCTAAGTATCGAAATTACTGAGTCTGTCCCTAAAATGCAGGCCCTTTCTGATGGGCAATAAAAAATGGCAGCACAGAAATTAAGCCAGGCACTCATTGGTTTTGAAGGCACATTCTTCAATAAATGTTAATATATTAAATTTGTCAAGTGTTAGAGGACACCTTTGAGGAAGCTACTAAGCTGTGTTTTACATCCAATGCTGGCTTTCCTCTCTTGTGAAGTTCTTCATCATTGAAACGAAATATTTTTGCATTCATTGCTTTCTGGAATTACAGAAATAATGAGTTCCTCTAATTTAACTCTGAACTCAGTCATGAGCAGAGCATATATCAACCTCAGCTCCCCACTGAGCAGTGCAGAGGTAACTGGATAGGTCTACACTGTGATGTGCCAGCAGTTCAGTGACAACCCCAGGACTATCTCCACTAAGTTTACCACATGGCTATAAAATCTTACCCACAGTCATGTGATAGGGCTTATTAGCTCAAACACAGCACCACACTACAGCACATATTCAGCATCTGCACCCAGGTGGCTTAACCTGAAGTCCACCAAAGCCGCCCCTGAACCCCTTTCCCAGCTAACAGGTGCCAGGTTTCTTTTATCATCATTTCATAGGGTTTTTTCACATCTACTCAGCAGACATTTATGAGGCGCCTCCCCAGTCCTGTACTCCCTGGTTTTCTAACATCAATTACAAAATCCAGCAGACACCGTGAATTACACCTATAACAATGATAGCAAGCAGTTTCTCACATCAGCTTGTGACCCCTGGAGAATGGTTTGAATCTCAACTGCTATCAAAAGTTTGTTTTATTTAAATATAACATTTTGAAAATGTTTATTAAGAGGAAAGCAGGTTCATAACACAAACATTTAGTTGCAGGCGGATCCGGAGTGTCAAAAACCATGGTAAAGCACCACAGAACTCTTACAGCCATTCACTGTCCAGGTCATCACAACAAAAGCAGATCAAGGGTCACAGTCATGTACCACATTCTCCTGCTCAGCAAAAATTTGTAGGATGAAGTGCAAGTATTGAAAATGTTTGTTTTTTTTAATCAAGTAATACCATTGCAAATATTAGAATTTATTGCATTAATTACATTGTCAAAAGCACCTGTTCTGCCAGCATTTAGAACTGGACACAGGCTGAGACATGAAAAAAATTACTTAAGCAGCACTTAAGATAAGTGCAACTTCCCAATGCCCACACCATGTCAACTGTCACATTGCTTTCCCACAGGAAAAACTTCACTGAATTTTTTTAATAAAAGTACAAGATAGATATGTATACCCACAACTACTTCAGCTAGGAAGATTTAATGCAACAACAAATGAAGTTCAGTGCCAAAATAAAATACAGGTCCAGAAATATTTGTTCAATTTTTAATACTGCTCCAATAACTATTGCAGGATATTAAGGAGGAAAAAGAAAAAGGAGTCCTTTTTTAATGTGACAAAGTGCCCCAACTATCAGCTTGCAATAAGGAACTCAACAGGGATTTAGCAGGCAATTGCCCAATTCTGAACTTACATTAACCAAGATTTTCTGAAACTTGGAAGAACATTATAAGCTGACAGTGGAAAGTTTAAAACACCCTGGGAAAATCTTTTATCTAATTATAACTGACAGAAGGAAATTGCACTGTACCCTCTCCTAACTGAAAAAGCAAGCAGTGACAGGACAAATAAAAGATGACAAAACGTGCATATCAGTTATTGGCACTATGCTTATCATATAGTTGATTTCCAGAAATAAAACTGGCTAAGAGGTTAGTTACGAATAATTAGGAAGTCTATGACATCTTCAAAAACAATAAAAGTGGAATAACCTTTCCTACCCTAGGATGGGAACTTCAAAAAATCAACTTACTGATTTAAGGATCAGTTATTGGAGATTAAAAAACCAGTAACTACAGTACTATAAAATAGCATTGATTCACATACTCTCACATTCCCTGGCAGCTGATATTTCTTTAGTTTGGTAGAAAACTCTTCTATTGGGTATATTTTCTATCCAGGTTTCATTTGGGGCTTGCAACATTTTAAGAATTCGATATGTACCACTGTAATATCAGAGTGTAAAATATAAGATTGCTATGTGTTCTGATAAAGTATCATAATTACTGCTCAGCTAGCCCGTTAAATCAGAACGACACTGAGCCAGCAGTGGGCCCAGGTGGCCAAGAAGGCCAATGGCATCCCGGCTTATATCAAAAATAGTGTGGCAGCAGGACCAGGGCAGGGATTGTCCTGCTGTACTTGGCACTGGTGAGGCTGCGCCTCGAATACTGTGTCCAGTTTTTGGCCTCTCACTTCAAGAAAGACATTAAAGTGCTGGAGGGTGTCCAGAGAAGGGAAATGAAGCCGGTGACGGGTTTGGAACACAGGTCTGATGAGGAGCAGCTGAAGGAACTGGAGAAAAGGAAGCTTGGGGGGGAACCTTATCGCTCACTACAACTACCTGAAAGGATGTTGTAGTAAGGTGGTGGTTGGCCTCTTCTCTCAGGTAACAAGTGATAGGACAAGACGAAATGGCCTCAAGCTGTGCCAGGGCAGGTTTCCACCTCCAGTGAAAGGGTGGTCAGTCACTGGATCAGGCTGTCCACCCCTGGAGGCATTTAAAAGCCATGTAGATGTGGCACATAGGTATGTGGTTTAGTGGTAGGCTTGGCAGTATTCGGTCAACAATGAGACTTGATGGTCTTAAGGGTCTTTTCCAACCTAAATGATTTTACAATTCTATAAAAGACTGCTACAGCACTGCTCTTGATTTTCCTTCCAAACAAAAACAGAAAGTAGCTGCAGCACATGGAGTGGTACAAATAAGGAAAAACCTCACCCTTCTGAATCTGGGTTACACAACAGCATAACATGTCTAAGGAGAACACAGCCTCAAGAGAAAAGCATACTTAAGGCTAGCACAGAAGAACAAGATGGCAAAAAGTACAAAGACAAAGCAATTCTGGTGACCTGAGCTATCCAAAGAAGAAGAATTTCCCTGGTTCTGCATCCCATAACCAAGAAAGACAAATATAATATAAACAATGTTATATGGAAATCATTGTGTTGTAGCTGACTACAAGGAAATTTATTGCTTTGTTGTTTATTTTAAAAATAGGATTGCATAAGAAAAGTGAGTTTATAAGCAATAGCAAGCCTGCTCCCAGGCAGCCTTGAGACATGTTTTCCTCACTATCTCCCATTGCTCCTTCTCTGTTTATAACAGAGTGGAGTCAAAAGTACTCAAGGCCTCTCTCCTTCATTAACATCTGAAAATTCATCTCCTTTCTATCTTCTCAGGTTCTCCTCCAAAGTCAAGAGTCATTTGAATGTTCCAAATAAGGAACAGCATTTTTAATTTTACCACAGAACACCACAGTTGACATTTAGAGACAATGTATGTGAAGGCAGCAATTACCCAGTTTGCAGCTCATATAAAATTTAATTGTCTATTATTTGAAGTTTACATAATGTTAACTGTTTCATACATATTTGGTGGACTTCCTTAAAAAGCACCTGCTCCAGAAATGAGTGATATTTTGAGATTACAGAACAGACTGTTTTGCATGTTTCAAGACAAATTAATCTGCGTAGTTATGACTTGGACACGAGCAGCTCTGTTTGAAATACAAATTCTCACTCTGACTCTCGAGACAAATTATCCTGAGACTGATGAGAAAAGATACCAAATTGATCTGTAGTGATGACTGAAGTGCTGACCCAGAAGTAACATTTGGGGCTCTTTTGCACATTCTCAGATTTTTAGATAGCTGTTCAATACAGAGTGAACAGTGTGGTCCCCAGCCTTGCTCACCCATTGTCCCATATGTATAACAGCAACAGTGGATCCTCTAGAGTTCAAGTGGATACCCTAGATTTGCAGATACACTATGCACTTCCTATTTTGTATAACTTACATTGCCACAACAGCCCACGTGGAAATGAAACAAGCACTTGTTTCAAACTGTGTCTCAGAAATTTTGCATTTCAATCCTGGAAAACAACTTTAAAGATTATATCATAAAAACACACTGTACTCTAAGGTAATTCAAGGGCCTGGCAATCAGAACTTCAACTGACAATAAGTAATTATAAGCTTGATCAATTTTGAAAATAAGGTGTGGGGAGTAACTTCAGGAGCTGTACAGAATATTTCTGTTAAACCCAACTGGGAATAGAACTGTTGTTGAATATATGCTCTGGATACTGTGACAATATCTAGAGCCTGGGAGGAAGTCAGTAGCATGTTTTACTTCCAATTCTGTACTAACATTGTAACTCATTCACACCGAAAAGGGGCAGATGAGCCCATAAGGTGTCTAGACACAGACATTATGCCTTGACTAGACAGTGCTGTATTGCCCTGCTCACAGATTAGGTCTCGTTATAAATATATTCTAATCAGCTAAAGAGTGAAATCACGTTGCATGCTTTTTCTCCACCAAAGACAGTATCAGTGCTCTAAGCACATCCAGTTCCATTACATGATTTCTACAGGGCCTTCTTCAGAGCTGTCATTAACATATCAAAGCCACCTGAAGCCAATTAGTTATGCAAAATATGTTTCAAAAATATATTAATAACACAGCTACTTCCAGCTTTAATAATGTTACAGGACAAAAAGTTATCTCCTACTTTAGTCCTTCATCTCTCTTCACTAAATAGTTTTATAGTTAAGGAATTACTCAAGGTTCTCTGAAAGAATTAATTATCTTCACCAAATAGGATGCTCTGCATGCTGTTTTCTTCTCTAGATATATTTTATTTTCTCTTTCTTTAATCCTGTTGTCATAGCAGCCACATCTCTATTGCTTTTGTGTTAAGTAAAGGATATTACTACACCATTACTTTAAACAGTTAACCTGAAAAAGGAATTTGGACATTCAGTATGCCATAAAACATCAATTTTTCTTATTTCTCTACATGACAGCCTACTAATTATTATTTATTCTTTTATGTGGTACACCAGTTACCGAGAAAGCCATCCTTGGTGACATGACTGATGTCAACAGCATTTCGGGGAAAAAGAAATTTAAGCTATTTTATTAAATGTCCACTAGTGCCACATATCTCTTCTCTAAAATTTAGCTGCATCTATAGAGGATGACAATTAAACACATGTTTAAGTGTTTCAGTAAATCAGAGTCATTGTGTTACAGATGCTCACTCATTCTCTCTTTGCTTTGTTTCCTAAGTCTTGCACCTACAAGGTCACTGTGCCGAACCTACTCAGGCAAGCAAGACAATAGGAGTATTCCTTTGCAATAGGAGTGCAAGTCTGCACAAAAATACTCTGGTAGAGAAAAGCTAGATACTTACTGAGGTAATTTGGGTGTTACTTCTAAACTCTAGATGTTGATGCCCTTACAAAATCACAAGCTGAGTTTAAATAACGTTCAGCACCACCTTAGAAGCTAACTAGAATCAGATTCAGTCCTCAATGGAAAGATTTAATAGCACATCAAATGCTGCTTTTGTTGTTCGCTTTGCATTTTGCATCCAAGATGCAGAGAGTCAAAGCCCTTTAGGCAAAGCTTTTTCATGAAATGATATATACATTGAAAAGGATAAATGCAATAGAGGTATTAAGGCAGCAATGCTTTTATTTTTTGGGGGGAGGGGATCAACATGCCAAATTAAATCAGTTTGCTTCCTATGCCTGCCTGATATAGAAATAATAGCTATTGACAATAGCTGATAACAAGTGGCACAGATAATATTATCTAAGGTTTTTTTCTTTAAAAAACAAGAAGACAAAAACTTATCAGAATTATTATTTGTCATGAAATAGTTTTCTATTAAAACATCAAAACTATGATCCATCAATAGCTAGCACATATATGTGATTCAAGTCACTAAAATTTAGTTCATAAGTTGTGGTGAGAAATAAAGATGGATGCAATGCAGAATGGGATATTCTCAGGAAAAAAACCCAAACCAACACAACACCAGGTTTTTCTGACTAAAGGCTTGTAGTAACACAAACTAGAAGCTTACTAAGTTTTGGAAAATATTGTTGTGAGCATAATTCACTATATTGTAAGTGGTTTGACTAATTATCCTTTATTTCCACTAGAATAGCTTCCAACTCTATGCTCTATATGTGCTTCCAGGACCTGATGCAGTGCCAACCAAAATTTAGAGAGGTACAAATTGATTTAAATGAGTTTTGTATAAAAAGTGTATCTTTGATTTCAGCAGAGAAATATAACTACACATAGAATCTTTAATTTAGTTCCCTTCATCTAGGAAGTCACATTCCTAACATCACAGATATGCAATGAAAGCACTTTATCACCAAAATAATCACATAATTCCCTTTTCGTCCTCGCCACCTATATATTTGTAGTTAGCAAAATGGATTCAAAGCTGGATTCAAGGTGGATTCAAAGACAAGGTGGATTAAAACAAGGTCGATTCAAAGACATGCTATAACTCTTATTTAGACCAAGGCCCCTCACACTATTACTGTGAAGAGGCACATTACACTGAGGTCAGACTATACTGGAACAAAACCACAGGCTTCTGCCCTCAAAACATAAAGAAATTAAGTGTCCCAGAATTCCATGCTCTTGCCTCAATTGCTTCTGTTTCAGAATACATCTCCTTTAAATGTTCTGTTTGATGTCAAAGGGCTGGAACAAACGATCACAGTTAATCTAATATTTTTATTGATCTGAATGGCTCTGCTTCTGCCCAAAGTCATATCCATAAATACAAAGAGAACTCTGAAATACTGAAATTTTTTAAGTTAGTTATGATCGACAAATGTTCAAATAAACTCAGAATTAGGCCCATTGAGTCAATAAAAACTGAATTGTTAGATATAAGGATTTTTTATATGACTAAGAATGCTAACTTAAGCACCTTCACACGTGGTCTTCCTCAACTGAAAGCTATGAGTAACACTGTCAAGAGGAGAAGTTGCCCATCCAGTTCTGACAAGTACACCTTGAAGAATTTGTTTAATTCACAGATTTCAGATTAGAAATTACCTTTTATTTATCAAGGGGAAAAAACAACTTTTGTACAAACAAGTACGAGTTTTTTCTATTCTCTAATGATGTATCTGAAATTATTATTTCTGAATAGTCCTTTCTTTGCTTCCTTCCTTACCTACCGAGGCACAGTCTGTACAGAGATATGAGAACCCTCCTCAGCCTCTGCAAGGGAAGGATCGTGTCCCAACCCCTGTGGTTCTCTCTGCCCCTCTGGGTACTGTGATTCCAAAGAGGTTCCACCATGCTGAGATATGGTACATAATGTTTTAGAACATTAACTTCTTACTATAGGAAGTCCATATACGTCATATACAACTTACATCACTAATTTATGTTGGCAAAAAACCAAACGTGAGTACATTAAAAGTTTACTAGAAATTCACACTTAGCACTCAGAACCAGTTAGGAAAGTTGCTGACTAACAGCCCTGTAGAGATGCACAAACTCCTCCCCCAATATAGTCCAATGCAAATGACTGAGCTGGTCTTTATTTAGTTCACACTGAAACCTGGCTGCCCAAAATGATAAACCACTTTTAGCCAGATGATGATTTACTGCTCCTGTGCAGCTGTAAGCTCCAGTTACAGAAATGTAGCATGCAAAAAGTGTAAAATCCAAAAGGTGTCATTGCTCTAGTACCAGCAAAAGAACTATTACTGTTATTTCAGAAGACTGCTGCCTTCAAGGTAATTAAAATCTGACAACTTTGTTCACTCCCTATTTAAGATGACTGAAGTTAGATTATATTACAGCCTCCTCTATCTCTAACTCCCTGTGCAGTATAACTCCCATTCAAAAATAAATCTTGAAAATATAATTGATTATCCAGGACAATTCCAGCTTTCATTTTCAGTAAGGAGCTGAGGTGGCAGACTGGGAAATGCTGATGAATACTAAACAGCCTGTGACTGACTTTATACAAATACCATGCCAACCCTGTCACACATTGAATTATACAGAAAGTAGAAAGTACAAAATCTATTTTAAATTATATGGAGATGAGCACTGTATACCGGGAGAAAAGAATTAACCAATTAATTTCTTACTCTCCAAAAAGCTAGTTTCCTTTAAATTTTTTGTATTTTTGACAACAGCATTACTCTAAGAAAAAAAAAAATCCTAAACCATTTAATCAGGTCTCAGACATACTTTCCTAGAAGATAATTGTCTTATGTCCAGGTAAGTCTTCTTAAAACCTCATTATCAGCTGTGAAATATTTCCCCAACATCTTGTGACACTTACATAAAAATACCAAATATTTTACTCTTTCACAGATAAGTCCTCACTACCGTAAATTTAGGCTTGCAATATATTTAGGAGTCTATGTGGAAAAGCTTGAGGTTATGAGCTGCCCAGATTACCTGACCAGGAACAAGCTACTTGTAAAAAATTTAGGATAGTTCAGTGAAGGGGGTTCTACTCATCTTGCAATGACATGCTGAAATACCTGATGGGATAAATGCAGCTAACACATTGGTAGCAATTTACTTTTTGCATTTAATGCTAGAGTCCCTTTTTTTATAATTTTTTTTCCTCCCTCTAAGTGGAAGAATAAAAAATAATTCTAAGAAACTTTTTCAGTGAATATGCTAATGATTTTGTCAATATGTTTTATTTGGACAAGTTCAAAATCAATTTGTTTTCTCCAGTTACATAATGGAATGGCTTAACCAGCAATGAAAAAATACTTATCCATTTTAGCAGTGTTTCATGGAAAAAAAAGTCAAAATAAACATGATCCTTCAAAATAGTTCAATTTCATCCAGTTAGCACTCACAAATGGAAAACATTTCTCTGCAGTTTGACAAGCTCTTCAAGGAATACTTTTCATCAAGTGTAGTCAGAAATAACAAGAACCAACAAGCTCATGGAGATGGAAGACCTATACGGAAATGTATCCCCTAATAGGTGGGAGCAAAGAGTTCCTTATTTTCTCGGTGCTACAAGGCTGAAAGGTAATCCGAGGCAGATTCCATAATGGGGAAAAAAAGGAGCCAGTAGACAAATGCTGGTACCAGCAAAAACTGGAAAAGTACTCATAACCATACAAGTAAACAATGCATTTGTTTTAAAGTATTATATAATTTTAAGACAGTCTTTTTGTATAAGGAAGTAGGGCAGCACAAAACTGAATATTAATATTGCAAAGAAACGATGCATCCATTGCAATGAACAGTACATGTATAATATTTTATTATTTTCCCTGAAATCATCCGTGTTCAGGTAAACCTTCATGAACCTGAATTGAGGCAGCAAGGTACTTAACAATACCATGAAGTGAGATCACCAGAGGCTCTCCTCCATCAGCTGCTAAAATCAGAGAGATTGCTAACCTCTAAACATAGGATTCAAGAACTGTCTCAAAACAGCAAATTAAGCACATTCTATGTACCTTAATTTTTTTTTATGTTTGGTTTAAATGCACACAAATTTAGGAAAAGGTACTTAAGTCACAGTGTTGTCAGCATAATAAGCACTCTCTCCATTATCATAACATTTTTCCTGCCATTGGTGATGACTCTTTGGGAAGAACTTCCTCATTTAAAGAAAAAAAATGGTGATGATGGAATGTATATAATACATTGATACAGAAATCTGTTTTCCTTCTCTAGAGATTTGTACATTCTATGTTGCACGAATTGCCTACTTTCAGAAGAGAGCAGGAGAAAATTAAGCAAGAATAAGACCTTTGGATGTCTGAAGTGACTGATTAGGCTGATTTGAAAATACTATGTGCTTGTATGTCCTGTGTCTATGAAATTAGCTTTAAAAGAAAAATGCCATCCTTCCTCAACCCCATTCACATCAAAATGATTCTCCATTGAGCTAAGAAATTTTACTCTGAGACATGAAATATTTCCTTAAAAACAGTGGAAATAAAGCTTTTATTCCATGACAGGGAAGGTTAAATTGAAGCACTCTTTGTTTATATTTGACATTTACAAATAGCAGAAGTCATACAGTAATGAAATAATAATGAAATTATAAATAGACTACTCTTCATTTGAATTGCAAAGTTGTGCTTTTATGCTTTCCTCAGAGGTCACACATGTTAGTGTATAACAAGCTATTGAAAACAACTCCTTAGTGACAGCTAAAAGGAAAAGTTCAAGGGGCAATATACTGTCCAATGAAAGTTTCACCTTATGGCTGCTGTAATTTTACAGTTAGAAGTATAACTTCAGTTTTACAGCCTCTTTTATGCTGCTATCCCAACCTGGTTAACTATTGTTAATTAATTAATCCTCCTGGCCTCTAAGGGATTAAACAACTTGGCAAAACTTACAGAGAATTCATGGCACAATGAGCAATAAATTAAAAAAACCTGAGGCTTCAAACCCAGCTTTTAAGAAGTGGAAACAAATTACATGCATAAAAGAGAAGAATAAAACATTTAATGAAATGTATTTAATATTTAGTTCCTATTTCTGTTTGTTTCAGTATATGCCAAAAGACATTTCCTCATAGCTGGGCCTGCTAAACTGCTTTGTGAAATTTCAGAAGTGACAGAGAATTATCTGCCCACAGTGGTCTTTCTTCTCGAGTATGTGAGACACTTTCTCACACAGCATTTAATATTCCATACACAGACCGTGGGATGGATTTTCTATTTTGGCTGAATAAGAGCTGGGGAAAAAAAAAAAAAAAAAAAAGAGAGTACTATCTTGGATTACAGAGAAACTGCCCTATAACAAAGAAGCACCTCATGCGATTTTTGGTATTCACTTTTCACTTAACCAGTTCTCACAAAAACTCATCAAAATTCCATACATTGCAAGTCAAAATAATTGTCCTTCAGGCAAATAAGGGGATTTATTTAAAAGTCCAACATTTTTATAGTTGCTCAAATTAAAGTTTTATTTTGAAAGCCTATTTTCCCCTGCTTCTAGTAACATCCTAACGAATAGCATATTGAAAATAATTTTGGGCTTTGTTATGAAAAATGCGATCACTGAAGTACCATGACCTGGATAACTTAAAAACTATAGAAAAACTTATATAAAAGCACAGGCATGTTTTCACTTCAAACAATAGTGAATTCAAATAATATGAAGTAAGTACTTAATTTAATTTATATCAGAAGAATTTGCATTTTCTAGAATTTGTATTTTCTTGGGTTTAAGAGAAAATATTTCAATTTTTTACAGAAGAAAAACAGGCAAAATGGCCATATGCTCAAAGCTCTGGGACAGCATGCTGCATATAGTGCCTTCAATTTTAAAATAAAGACTTAGTCTTCTTTTGTGAGGTGTCTTTCAAATCAGCATCCATTTCTGTAGCTTGTCCACACCATCAAACACTAATACCAAGCAATTTCCTGAATTATTTCTTTATCTCACTTCTTCAGCAGGGATACGTGAACAGTGTTTTTAATCTGCCATGTAGTACCAAAAGAGAAAGAGAGCAATGGTGAGAGCTCACTGATTTCAGTGTGTGACCATGCCCAAAGCACAGCTCATCTCCTCATCACAGCTCTCTCTGCTGCAGCTCCCTAACTGCGAAGCAGGAGTAACAAAAGCTCCTTCTCCCAGATGGAAAGTCTGTCTTATCTGTTTAGACCATGAGCACTGAAGAGAAGGGGTTTTCTCTTGAACTAAGTCAGTTAGTGCATTGCAGCTTTTTTTTGACTATACTTTGTACTTCCCAATCATTCCTGTCTCTCCATGCAATACAGAAGCTCTAACAGCCAGTACCAACCTTCTTGTGAGGAGGTTTGGTTGGCCCATCCACCTGGTGGCACTCATGCATCTTTATAATCCTGAGTTAATTAAAATATCCTTTTTTAACATATAATTATCAAAGAGCCTTCACTACAGCCCTGTATTTTGTTCTAATAATGCTGGAATATTAACTTTTACTACTAACATAACAATAGACACGTCTTCCTTATTCCCTGAGAGAAAAAAGCATCTTCAATGCTAGAATGAACATGTCATTTCTGTAAGAAGGTGTTTATGAAACGCTCTTTCCATCTATAACTCTGCTTTATAAATTCTTACTGTACTCCTGTTTCCCTAACCCTACATCAATATTGCTATTGCACAGAAAAATCCATCTCCTGTTTTTATACTGTTTGGGATGTATGCCCAATATTTTAATCTACCATGTTGGATTTGCAAGATGTTTAAACTGTGTCACCTGAGTAGAACAATAGCTTCTGAAGAAATTGAGAATTTTCAATTTATGTGTACAAGTTTTCCTCCCCAATAAACAAACAAGCACCATAGTGCTTTGCCTCTTGCATCAGATACATTATCACTATAGATTTGACCTTCAAAACTGCTTCACAATAAGAAGCAGTAAGCATACTGCTTCACAATAAGCAATATTCACATGAGGTAATACAAATTGTCAGGAAGGTTTAAGATTTATTGGCTAAAGTTTATTGTCCTTTTTTGAACATATTCAGTTGTTATTTTTCTCTTACACCATTTCAGTTCTCCAAGTTTACTGACCATGGTCCTTGAATTTCTTTATAATATCCTCCTGCCCACACATGCCACACCCTTCAGAACCTTCCAAGATTTCTGATGGTGGCTCTGGCATATTTTTTTTCACCACAGATGAGAGTTGATATTTTTTAGTCCTTTCATATTTCAGTGTCATATTTCCTCCCTACCCAGATATTCTTCCAGACTTTCTAATTACTTGTCCATGCAGTAAATGTCAGAACTGTAGACTGCAGCCCTGAGGACAGAGTGACCCAAATATGTGGACACTCACTGACAAGCCAAGGTCAATGGCTAACATAAAATCGTTATTATATCCATGCACAACGTGGCTATCTGAGCAGGACAAAATCCGACACACAGGCGGACAAAGAGCTGGGTGCTGCTCAGTGGCAAACACAGAGCAGAGTTACAATGGAGCAGAATGGCTACAGCAACTGCCCCAGCTCTATTTCTCAACATTCCTGAGTTAGCTTAGAGCAGAAATGCATAAAATACAGACAGACAGCTTTCCCTTCATTAAGGTCAAGGTGAATCTGTTACACATTGTGTTTCAGTGAGGAACTTGGACTATTTCTAAAACCTCTTCAACTGAGTTTCCCGATTTTACATTGAACTTTTCATGTTACAGACTGAGACTGTTAGCTCAACCTCCTTCAAATTACACATCCTTCTGTAGGTGAGAGAAGGGGCTGGAAAGAAGGAATTCAGCAAATGCTCTAGCAGAGCATGGCACTTCAGTAATTAGAGCATAGCCGTATCTCAGATCAGCTCCTGCCCTGGCAAGCAGACTGTCAGCAGCATTGCTGGTTCCCTCTCTCAAGAAGGAACTTTTCGGTGACTCGTCATTTCTCACTGTCTAAGAAAAATATGCACATTACTGTGAACGTGCAGGACCTTAGCTGGGTGACAGGAAGAAAGATAGTAAAAAGATTCTTTTTTTTTTAATAGAAAATTTCACACTGCAGAGGGCTGCAGGTCTTTTATTTCTTCCTTTCTTTCTCTTTGAACAACAAAATGACAACCCTTCTGACCTCACAAGTCTGCAACTTCTCACACTTTATCGAGTTCAATTATAAGTAGATAAAATTGATATGTACAAAATGAATGTGTCTAGACCATGGCAGAGATCTCACCAGGTTAACAAGTACTTTGCTTAAGAGCTTATAATTCAAAGCCTCTTCTTAATAAATAAGAATGAAAATAGAAGAAGTAATGGAACCATAATGGATAAAGTTAAATAAATGCCAAACCAAATCTTGATATCTGC
>JAWWLV010000011.1:14011968-14029078 GCA_035041135.1 Platyrinchus mystaceus
TGCCTTTCCTCTTGCAACATCCCCTTCTTGCTGATCCACATTCAGCTGTGGAAACACACTGTCAGGTACTGCAGCATTTGTAAGGTACACCTTGCATTCACAATCTTACTAAGAGTCATGATGGTATTCCATGTATTATTATTTTTAATATTATTATTATTAATAATAATAATAATCTGAATCTACCCTTTCTTCAGTCACTTGGAATCTGTGAAGTCTATTCTGGACTCATATACAACATTAACTCAGATTTGTGCCTCCATCCTACCACTCGCACCTGTGTTAAACTATCCAGTTCAGGGGTTTAAATCTTTTTCATGAAACAAAAACAAATGAATGAAAAAGACTTATTTAGTCCTGGCATGAAAAATCACTTGCTTTCTTTAAATAAAAATCTAACACTGCTCACTGAAATGAAATATTTCAAGCTTTGATTATACTAAGCAAGGGTATTGATTTTTCTAGTTTTTTCCATTATGAGAGCTCTTGTAAGTGATAGAGACCATTACATCATTCTGGTTTAGTAGTCAGGATCTTTTGTGGAAGATTTTCAAGCTGCTGGCTGTTTTTGTAAGCTGCTTGCTTTTAAAAACACAGAATTTTTTTTATCTATTTACATCTCCAACTGCAACTTTATTCAATTCAATTCAGAATGGAGGTACTGGACATCTGGTATCCATAATCTAGATACTGTTATCCACCTGGTGTCTGCCCTTTTTTGTCACTGCACAGAACTCAATAAGACATTGAAAGGCTGTAGGCAAGGTTAAGTAAGTAGAGTTGGGGTTGCACACCTTATCCCACGTGAGAACAAGCATCAGGAAGGACATTAAATTACATATTCATTACAGAAAGAATTTTTTTAACTGTGCAAAGGCTTCCAATCTTTAGACTTGGTCGTTATCCCTAATCATATTCACACACACACAGAGGATCATCAAAGTTGGAAGAGACCTTCAAGATCGTGCAGTCCAACCATCAATGCAGCACCACCATAATCACCCCTAAACTGTGTTCTAAAGTGGCACATACAGACACCTCTTGAACACTCTTCCAGAGACAGTGACTGCACCACCTCCCTGGGCAACTTACTCCCTTGTCTAATCAATCTTTCAGTAATTTTTTTTTTTTTTTTTTACATTTAATCTGAACCTCCCCTGGCTCAATTTAAGGCCATTTCCTCTCATCCTTTCACTTGAGACATGGCAGAAGATGCTGACCCTCACCTCACCACATCTTCCTTTCAGGTACTTGTAGAGAGCAACGAGGTCCCCCCCTAAGCCTCCTACCCAAGAGTAACTTTCAGAATTTCTGATCCTCAAAAGATGTGAATTATTTTCTCTTTTTCCATGTGTCTCTCTCAACCATTGTTTACTTCATAGAAAATTTTCAGAAAGTCTAAAACTGAAACAGGAAAGAACTAGAGGAGCTCTGACCTACCAAATTTTTGTGGAATTGGTCAAAGATATCCCCATCTGCCCGCAACCTCAACCTCTATTGTTGTCAATATATAATATATATATTAAGTATAAAATGAATATAAAAATTTTAGTATTTTAGCTAGTAAGGTCTGATATGAGGATACCACCTGTTCTAATTCAGACCAAAAGTTTAGTTTTGTCTCTCAGTTTTGTTTTTCGAGCCTGTTGATTAGGCAAGATAAAATTCAAAGAGTATGAAAAAAATAATCTGACTCATTCTGAAAACAGAAATATACTCATTATAATACAATAATGAGGAAAAAAAAAGGAGTTCAAAATTACTTTTGAAAAACTGCTATAAGTGAATACAATTTGAGGTTAGAAAAATAGGATTACTGATATGGCTGCAGTGTGCATTCTCTGCTAGTTTCTAATGTCTGCTTCTCAGTGAAGTCATATGATCATTTTGGAGAAGAATGAAGTACAGCACAATTAATTCTGCACAAGTTTGCATTTGTTCATATGTAAATAAAATAAAATTGTGTTCTTCTATGGCTCATCTATATCACTTTCAATGTATATGAAGGAAAATGAAAGGCTGTGATGATTCCTTTCTACTTCACACACAATTATAGATATTGTGATGATACTTAGGAAATGTGTGATATGAAGGCTATATCTAAGCATTTGAATGTGACATTGCAATTACTGTGGAAAAACTGAATGCTACTTTCCCCAAAACTTTAAATAATGCTTGGAGCATGACTTTGTTAGAACCCAGGAAGTACTCTACACAAAATCAATATTCTGTATAATCAAAACGATATCTACAAGGCAAGGATAATCTGACACTAACTAAATTCCAAGTGAAAACAATTACGTATTAATGTGTACTTCCCATAGGATATGGTCACTTTTTACCACCCTGTTACAATCATAAACTAGAGAGATGCATTTGTACTGCTAACCTCATCTTCCACTTCTCATGTCCAAAGGATAATTCAAGTACACTGCACATTCACACAGAACAGCATTATCCAAACAACTTTGGCAGTTTGACCACCATCTGGCCCAATCTGGCTTTAAGAGAGATTAATTCTAGGTCATCCAATTCCTTTACTGTTCTTTTTTGATAGATTTCCAGTATCAGTACAGGTTGAGTATGAAAAACTGCACTTCGGATTACAGAATTTGCAAGAACAAGCCTTTTACTACCAAAAAAAAAAAAATTTCCTCCTGCAGGTTATACAACATAAAAGTCACTGAGATCCAATAACCTTCCAAATTCAAGTAATGTGAGAGACATATAACCTTCTGTTGTGCTTTCTATCCTTCTGTCTGTACCCATGGGCAGAGGAAATCTGACAAACATGAGGTCCAGAGAAGGGAAGAATTTTTTGACTGCAAGACACATTTGAAGGACAGAGCAGATCTAGATAAAAAGAGATCTCTGAAAGACCATTTCTAAAAATGGGATGGAAGAGATCTCCAAAGAGAGTTGTCAGTGTTTTCAAGCTGTGAAGGGAACTGAACTATCCCAATGGTAAAAATGGGACAGCAACCACTGCAATGTGACTCTGCATATTTACCAGGGACTTGCCATCCACAGGGGAGTAAATCTCAGAGCTGTTTCTCAGAGATTTTGTACTTCCCTGACAAGCATGAAACTGAGCAGGATCAACACTAGCAAAACTGACACCACCACTCTCAGTGTTTAGCTTTCTACTCTGCTCCTCTCCTACAGATGATTCCAGTTGTATTTTAAAATGCGCAGAGAGCAAAAATGTCTGTCACTGAGCAATAAATAAGCACCAACTTCAGGAAGTGCCCTAAGCAAACAGCGAGGTAGGCATGAGTTTTCAGAAATATTCTTTTTTGAGTTCTCAGCATCTCCCATCCCAGTAGAATTGCACAGTACCCACTCTGCTTTGCACTGGGGTGGCCTCACCTTGAATATTGTGGCAGTTTTGGTCACCGCAACACAGGAAAGACATTAAGCCATTAGAGAGTGTCCAAAGGGGGGCAATGAAGAAGGGGAAAGGCCTTGAGGTGAAGTCGTATGAGGAGCGGCTGAGGGCACTTGGTCTGTTCAGCTGGAGGAGACTGAGGGGAGACCTCACTGCAGTCACAACTTCCTCCTGAGGGGAAGAGGAGGGGCAGGCACTGATCTTTTCTCTGTGATGACCAGTGACAGGACCCGAGGGAATGGCCTGAAGTTTTGTCAGGGGAGGTTTAGAGTGGATATTAAAAAGAGGTTCTTCACCCAGAGGGTGGTTGGGTGCTGGAACAGGCTCCCCAGGGAAGTGGTCACAGCACCAAGGCTGACAGAGCTCAAGAAGAATCTGGGTGATACTCTCAGGCACTTGGGGATGGTCCTGTTCAGGGCTAAGGGTTGGACTTGATGATCTTTGTGGGTCACCTCCAACTCATCATATTCTGTGATTCTTTGAATTATAGCATCCTGGTTCCCAGAAAGTGCAGGGTAGGAAAACAAGGCACTGCAGCTGGAGGGTGCTGTGCAATTCTACATATACAGAGGAAAGTCGGTGCAGATTCAGGGCATTCAATGATTAAAAGAAATGCCTAGTTTTCAACATACACCAACAACTGTGTTAGGTGTTCTCTCACTTGCTCATATATTTCCATATACAACCATTGATACACCCTTGGAAAACAAATTTTACTAGAGCAAAGGTGCTTTTTTGCCTATTCAGATAAAGAGATATTCAACTTAGTGAAATTCACACTGAAAAAGGATTTTGATATTGATAATTTTATTGGTAATCTGGAATACTAGATGTAATCATTAACAATAATAAATAGTATTGAAATTGTTCTTATGAAATTAAAACATACATTTCACCTAAGCAATTACCAGCTTGCCTACACTGAAGACTTTCGTGGACTAAGACTGGCTGGTGCAAACCATGACAGTTTGAACTTAAAACTTTCATATGCATAATGGACTGACACGTATCACATCAAACCTGATCAATATTTTCATTGAAGTATTTTCCTCTCATGGTGCACCTCAAGGTTTAAGATAAATATTTCCCCTTACAATATAAATATTTCAGTTATTTAATTCTGTAAGCAAAATAGAACAATAATCGCCTAGTATACTTTAACAAGAATTAATCACACTTTTTCCACTGCATTACTACAGTAGAGCAGTATATCCTGAAACCAGTTCAAACAGAATTGAATTTACTTACTTTTTGAAGTAACTTTTATAAATTTACTTGCTTAAATTTATTCTAAGTTTCCTACCGGTATCAAATACAACAGGGCTATATGAAAACTAAATTGGTTTGTTCCTTCTGGTACTTCTTTGTATAAAGCATATCTCTTCTCTTCTTCCTGCTGATTTTCTTTGCCAGAGGAAACAATTGATTTCTTACCATGAGTTCAATGAACAATACATTCTGTTAGGAAAATTTGTGAAAAGATAATATAAAAGTGTTTTGAACACCTTGAAGACAGAAGTTTTTCAACAAGATGCATGGCAGATCTCTTTCCAGGAATGTAAATTCCTTCCCAATACCCAACTTGCTACCACCAAGCAGGGCTTTGACAGGCCCTACAGAGACTTGAATCTCCTTACTGACAACAGATGGCAATATTTTCCTCTCTTTAGAAGATACTGGTAACAACACTGAAAATGGTTTAAGGCAGAATTCAGATTTTATAGCCTCCTACTCTGTGACTATACATACAGCAAATATCTGTAAACATTTTCCTCATAGCTTAAACAGAGATATCAGTCCATGGAATAGAAGCTGTATCCATGTTGACAATAATGTGCTTGTCATCCACTCCTTAGTGAAAACTTCTTAGCCATTTCTACTAGTTGCAAATTACACTGTGCTATTTGAACTAAACACCACTTGCAATTGCTCAGCACAACTATAGATTTTAGAGCTGGGTGTGTAACTTGGAATTAATTTTCAGTGATCACACAAACATTTTATCTTAACTTTTTTTTTAATACTATTCATGCAAATGAAACTCAAATTCCTAAGACTTGGAAGCAAGGGCAAAAAAATCAGGAAGAGGACAGACTTGCTTTAGGATTTGCATAAACAATACAATGAACAGGCCATCAAAACAGGAAACAATTTGGGAAATGCAAATCAGAAGAGGTCCCTGACTTCCTGAAGAAACAACAAAGAAGTAGTCAGACAGTGAATAAATGTGGAGAAACAATCCTAGGTAATTCATAACCTCAGGAGAAATGCACAGTTAATGGTTTATACCCAGCGTCATAGTTAAAACAAGATATTTAAGTCTAGGTTTTTTTCAAGTTGACCTGTTTGATCCTTCTCACCAATTGAAAATTATATTGGCCAATAAATTTTTCAGGTTTAGTAAATGGAGTTCTGGTTTTATAATATTATTCAAGCCACAATACACAGATAGTGTAATGAAATATTTAAATATAGTGAACGCTATTCTGTTTCACTGATATTTCATTTGTATATTTACTATATTATTTTTCTTTTTTTAACAATAGAATAAATGAAGGTTAATCTAAATATTAAAGGGTAGTAAAAGTTTGTCCCGATATTATTTTAATGTGTAATTTGGTAATCAGGGTAAAGGAACACTCAGTATAACATGACTTGAAACAGACATAACCTGTTTCAAATCATCTTAAAGGTACAAAAAAAATCTACCTTTAACTGTGGATGAGGAAGATAACAACAACCATTTTAAAAGCACAGATATGTTACCAAATTAAGTCAACCCCAGTTAACTGCACACACTGGAACTCAAAGGGTTTTGATGTTTTACAGGTTAAAGCATTATTGCATGGTTTATTATATGTAAAGAAAAACATGTAAGGGATAAAAGGGATAAAAAGCTTGTAGCACAAATTCTGGATTCCTGTACTATCTCCAGGGGTCCTTAATCCACCAAAAGCATTTTTCCATTTGAACTGTTAATCTCACAAAATACAGAGGGGAGAAGAGAGAAGGGTGTTGTATTCTCAGTATGAATTATTTTCATTCACTGGGCTGTGCTGGAAGTGTGTCCTGATTTCTGACATGTGTTATTAAGGTGCATGAAAGTAGCTTCTGTACTTGGATTTCAAACTAGCAAATTACAGACTGCTGTTGACATTTTCTTTCATTTACCTGATCTTCATTTAGATGAGGTTGTATTTTTAAATTTTTTAAAGGTAATTATATATGTCAATATATTGTAATTAAGGAGTTTCTCTGAAATTTGTCTTACTCATTTGCTTCATCTAAAATAATAATGGTAACTGTTGAAATACATGCATCGAAGACACAAGTAACTCATTTGGCAGAACTTACTTGTTTCAGAGTCTATATAATACTATTCTCTTTTATATGTTAATTTTATCCAAAGAAATATTGGTTTCATCACTGGACTTCAAAGATTACTTTAAATTTGGCATCTTTTTCATAGGCAGAATTCCAACATTAGCAGCAATGTGTCCAGACTCTGCATCATCAGCAGGCAATGGGCCTTGCTGAAACTCTGGACCTGACACAACGATTCAGATATTTTAAAAGCTTATTATCTTTCTAAAAATGAAAATAATTTATCATTTTCTTTTGATTTACCAGCAGTAGTAACAGAGGAAAAGTTTCAGGGTTTTTTTTTTTAATTACCTTTGGTATCTAAATAGCCAGTTTTCAGATCCTATTAATCTTTTTGAATAAAGCAGGTCTGCTGCTGAATAAAACTATAAACCTGTCCACTGATTGCAAGATGAGTCAGTGCTATATGGTTATATGGTTAGTGTGTATGATCACAAATTCCTTGTAAAATGCGTTGCCTATTGCACATGCTTGCATTTCCTCCAGCAGCCTTTATGAGAAGTTTAAAGGCTTATGATTTCATAGATTTAAGTCAGTCACACAACAAGGTACTTTAAAAGACACCCTTATTTGCATCCCCCTGTTCACTAAGCTCCATTCTTAGTTTCAAGCTCAGCAGTACAATTTATATACAAGGAGTAACAACAGCAACAGAAAAGAAAACGTGAGGTCTGTTGATATTTTCTCATGGCATCCAGACATAGTTTTGTGTTTTATTTCAACAAGTCTCATGAGAAAAACAATCAGGCTAAGGCAATACTTCAACTCAAAGTCTTCAAAAGCAAGGGACTTAAAAACAGGCTTACTTAAAATGAAGCGCAAAGGAAATAAGAAACAAGTCAGGGAAAGAACCAACTAAAGAACTCTGCATTGTTATTAACTATATTCTTGACAATTCCAAAGTATACAAGTTCATTCTGCTTGTCCTAAAGGATTCCAGAAGTTATCTTGGATGTAGTTTTTAGAGGCTAATTACTGGGTAACACTTCAGTTTCTAAAGTGTTCTCACAGTCCAAAACCATCCGCCTGGTTTTCCCTGCTACTGAAAAGGTTTCTGTACAATCAGATACAATGTAGCAATCTCCATTAAACTGATATCCATTAAATTCTATTAATGAAATTTTTATATGAATGATAACCCGCTACCAACAAGGCATTTTGGATGTTGATGGTGGAAGGCATTCTTTAGAGAGATGATCAGATTCTCTATATGCTGTGAGAAAAGTATCTTTAGATGCCTTTCCTTATTTGAAAGCAGATGGAAGAAGAATCAAATTAGCTAAGGTTATCAAGTTAATGTTAGTGGACTTCTGTATTAGGCTGCAAATAAGATAAATCTCGTTCTGAATAAGAAAAGGATGTAAATGTCAGACACAAGATTAAGACTTTTATGTATGTAGCAAAGATTTACTAGCTGCTGCTAAACAAATTTTCAGTTCCGTTATTCTTCTTTCAAATTCCACCAAATACCCAGTTTTATTGGTATCTGAAATATGGGTTTTTATTAAAGCAGGTCTGCTGCTGAATAAAACTATAAACATGTCCATTGACTGCAAGATGAGTTACTGCAAGACAGGTATTGCTGCTTATGCTTTTTATGCTCACATTTTTGAGGATACCATTGGACAGGTTTAATTGACTCTGCAGAGAGGGCAAGATCATAACTTGAAAATATAAAAGTTTATGGTATTTTATCAAAGTGCAAAGAAAACCTAATTGTGTTCAAATGAGATTTAGTAAAGCAACCTACTATTTCCCAAGAAGTATTTTTCTTTGAACACTTACCACACAGTTTTAAAGGGTCAACCTCTACAGTGATGCTGCTTCACAAAACGTGTTTTCCATGTAGAAATGGAAGCACCAAACCCCACAACAATTTATTTAAGTCATAAAATAAAAATTTTATGCATCTCAGAACCTGAAGGTCATAATGTAATGCAAGCTTTTGTAACGGAATCCCAAACACCACATCTATCAGCATTAGCTATGAAGTCAGGCTTTGTGCTGAATGAAAACCTAATTCGCTCAATAGTAAAGCAACCAACCACATTCATAAATCTGATGGAATTTAAGTTGTGTACTGAAAGATTTTGTAACATCAGACACCACCTTCATGACACAAGATTAATGACGAAAGATGTCACCCTGAATTAAACCACAACTCCATTATGGATATCAGACTGAACTAAAGAGCTTTCAAACTGGGTATGCTATCATGCAAAGCTTCTGTTGCACTAGTGAACGTTGTCCTAGAAAAATACCTGTTTAAACAGAATAGTTTCTCATCAGTTCCAGATTATGTATCTTGACAGTCTAGATCAAAAAAACAAACAAACATTTGTTCGCATTTTTTGTGATACATAACTGCTTTCGACATATGGGGCTAAAGGAGAAGATGGTGCAACTTTTTGAGTCTCACAGCAGATGAACCATGAGATAAAGAGTTTGGCATGTTTTTTTTTGTAGTAGCCAAGGCAGCTTGATTACCCTCACAGTAGGGAGGGAAGTTCAATACTGAAAAAAGATCCTTCTGCTTGTAGGATCAGTAAGAATGCAAGAGATAGTCACTTCTCTTTCAAATTGCTTCTTCGGTATTTCTCCCCATCTCTATAATTTTACCAGTGAATTTATGAACCGTATGACAGTGTTTTAAATTAATTTTAGAACAACCTACAGATGATATATAGGTGATGGGGTAGCCCTACCTTATCTCAGTTGATTAATTGCTATATTTATTTTGCTACAAGAAGCAACATCATTATTCTGAATTAATAAACAAGGTAAGTCCTAAGCTCATTCTGTATTGGAAACTATGCACATGATCATCACAGACAGACACCCTCCCAAACAGTGAAACTAAGTTGATCACTTTCAATTTCATGTTATGCTTTATATGGTTGCTTATTTTTAATTTCTCTGTTAAAATTATTAGACCAAATACATGGGTAGATGACGAACTGAACATCTGATTTAAAATTCATTGCCACACAAAAGGCATCAGCAGTGTAAAAAAAACCCAAACAATACCATATCTTATCTACCTAGTCACCGTGGAAAATACAGAAAGAATTTCTCAACAAAATTTCCATTAGGCTTCGCCTGAGTAACATCAAATGCGTCATCTTCATAATATGATTTGGAACAGAAGAATAAGCAAACAAGGAATTTAAATTTTATGCATGTATTTGAATCCATCAGCTGCTCATACGGTATAATTTTTAGAATTAGTATAAATGCAATCCCATGTGGGGACAGATGTTGATTTACTTGGAATCAGTAAACTGATCTGTTTAGCAAAAACTCCCAGAGACACTGGTTTAATTAATTTATCTGTCAGCGTTTTTGAAAAACCTATTTTGAAAAGAATTTCAATGTATGGCCATAAATAGAATATAGCTCTTCTGGTTTTACTCCCAACCTACTGAATTTTATGTCCATAAAGTTTGTAGCAAAAAGAACACATTCTACAGAATTTAAATGATGTCTTATTAAGGAAAAAATTTGAACCAGAAATTCACGTTGTAAAATATGAGCAAAACCAAACCCATAACACTGAGCAATGCTGAATCCAAATTTCATCAATTTGCCAATCAATATGCATTAATCAGTATTTGAATAAATATGGAAATCATACCATCAGAACTTAAAGGCAAAATAAAAGTAATATAATTAAATTACATTTTCTTTCTTATATGCACCTGAGAGAGAAAATTATTTGCCACAAGGTAGATGATTCTACTGATATTTTAATAAATAAAGCCTTTCCCCCTTTTTTCACCATAAATATCAAAACATAAGTATAATACATAAGTCTTAATTTCGGTGCCCTTTGTGTTGAAATTCCTTCTAGGAATGAGAAAAAAGCAATCACATTACATTTTCTCGTCACTGAGAAAGGATCTATACACCAGAGAGTTTTCTGAGAATGATCTAGAGATTTAAAGTTGACAGTTATACAACAATCACTTTGTCTTTCACCAAACAAGACCACATGGGAAACCAAGATATCCGACCACTTATTTCTTCAGAACACATACAGCCATGAACAGGCAAACCTACAGTAAAAGAAAAACAACCAACCAAAGCTAATATAGCTATGAAAGAAAAATACCAGTTGAAAAGTTTGCCCTCACTTGAAGAAAAAGCTTTTTAGGCTAGTTGCTATTCAAATATAAGCACTTCTTGATATGTTCCCACAGATTCTGAATGAAAAAAAATGTTACACTGTATTTAAAGTGAATTTCATCCACACCAAAAACTTCATACCTGAACAGTCAAGTGCAAGAGCTTCTGGCCTGAACTACCAGTAACCAAAGGACCTGGCCAATTAAAGGATTATCACAAAAAACCTCAGAATTTCATCTCAGCACCAGCCTTTGGAAAAGGATGTACTTCGCTCTGCTGGGGCTGTGTGTAATAGAGCAGCATCTACCTAAAGAGCAGCTGAAATCTCACTTCAGGCTACAACACAACAACATGCTGTTTCTTACAGAACTGATTATAAAAATATTAGAAAATATACTGTTCTCTTTAAAGTCTGCATAGCTGTGATATCATCCAGTAGATGCTATCAACCAGCATCATCAGCATGAGGCTTTAAAAGCCTGCTAGCTTGTTTGAACTCTGTTGTGGCAGTTCTGTTTTCTTTTGGGTGGCTTTCAAAAGATCCCTTTTCCTTTAGGCAAGTACTCAGTGTTTGCTAATGAGACCAGTGCAGAAAACCTGTCTGCCTGTTTCCAAAACAGCAAGTAGCTAAGCCAATCCCACTAGGTAAGGAAAGCTCATGGATGATGGACCAGTGAAACACAGGGTTTTATACAACTATTTCATATATATTGTGCACATGGAATATTTCAGGTTGGCTTATCACCAGCTTTGGAATATGTTCCATTGCATAGCTATGCTCCCAATATAAAGAAATAAAATTGTGCTAATTTATGCTGATGTAGTATAATATACTCAATGGCAAGGAAGGGTAAAGGACATTGTGACTGCTTCCTCCACATCCTTCTGCATCAGGCCACTGTGCCTCTCAAGAGGCACATAAACAAACAAGCAAGCCCTCAGAAGCTACCAGAGAAATCTGTTCCTCCAACGTTTTGATGTATTTTTCAATCTAAGCATGTTGATGTTTCAACAAAATTCCAAATCATCTGAATCCTTTTGTTCCCAAAAGCAGAGGTCAAAATTATGAGAAAACAGAAGTGGTAACAGCTGTGAATGTTTTAGCATTTGGCCACGGCAAAATCTATACAATAGGAATAGCAGAAGACATAACTGTCTCCAGTGCTGTCATGGCTCAGACAGCACCAGGGGACAAAGCTCTTGAAGCCAAATCCTTTAAGAGGAAAGGTCAGTGTCCACCAAGCTCCCAACAAATGAGAAAAAGGCTATGGATTGAGTTGCTGGAGACACAGCCCCAGGCCTTCTTGTTCTGGGCCGATATTAAGAGTCTCATCATATTATGAATGTCACTGAAATTTAATTAAAAGGGGTATCAGAAGCCCAGCCTATTTTTCATATTTTAAGAGCTCAGGCAATAATGACAAAACCCCAGAGAAACCAAATTAGACATAAAATCCTCTTAGGTCAATGAAATCACCCAAAAGTAAATCTTGCACTTAGAGTAGATTTTAACGGATATGTTAATTCATTCAATCTACAGTTTAGCCAAGTTACATTAAACATAATTTTCACAAGTAACAGATTTTTTCCCCGTTAAAGAAATTATATACACCCCATTTAAAATGAAACCACTATGACAGGCCTTTAGAGAATGAATTAATGTCACATCTTGAGGGAAAGGTGAAATGAGGCAGCATTTTAAGCCAGGAATAAAAAAATATAAATGAGTACATCTCACATAATCAGTATTTGAGATGTTGTTCAATGGATCATGTAACATATACATGTAACTAAAAATTCCTAATATGCATATAAAAAGCAAGTTCCATAGTCAGAGAGTGGACAACATCAACCTACTTTTGACAAGCAAATTTAAGATAATTTGGGCAAGACACATACTTTTATTGCACTTCTATAAGCATTTATCTAGATTGTGACATATTCCAAGAAGTCTTGCAGTTCTCAAAAGTGTTAAAAAACTATTCCTACCTGAATTATTAATATTCATAAATATTTAACTTATTCTGATTATGGGCTGCCCAAAGTTTTTCCTTTAAACCTGAAATCTTTGTTAGCATATGCATATTCTGAGAGCTCTTCCCTGACAAGACACTGCAAGACTGGTACTGACTCTTCACATGGCCAGACTGTTGAGTTAGCATACAATAACTGTTCTGCAGACAGAGCACTGAACTGGGTTGTTTGCACCTGACTTGAAACTATGTCTGTTACAACAGTCTCTGCATGAGTGAAACACTTCCCTCACACATGCTATGCTTTATGGCAAAGCCACACTTTTTAATTGCACACTCCATATACAGAACCAGCAGGACTGTTGCCATGGCCATAGAACCCTCAGGGAATATGCTTTAAGGCGAAGTTGTGGAGATTATATCTTCATTAGAATAATAGACATCATGCAGGGGAAGAAATACCTTTTAGCTGCATTCTGAAACAGAACCAATAATCTTCTAAGCTAAACACAAGCTGTAAGCTATGGGTCTGAATTCACCAGTTGTGCTACCTGAGAGAAAAGCCAGCTGATATCTGGGGGAACATTAGCAGGAGGAATTGCATAATACCAACGTTAGCTCAGTTGCAAAAGATTAAATACCATTATCACCAACAAATCAATGTGTTGAGTAGGCAGCTTTCCTAAAGGAGACATGGCCACAGTCTTAGGAGGAAATTCTGATTTTTTCACTGATTTTTGGCCCAAGCTCAAGGCACAAAAATACAGCGTCCTTCCACAGTCTGGAAACACATCTGAGCAAGCCTGATATATAGACATTATTGTTCTCCCTCTTTTACTCAATAACTGAAAGTGCACAGCCATGAGAAGAGAGAAATGGGGCCCAAACTTTCATGCAAGCTGGGATATGTGAAGCCCTGACTGTACCTAACAATTCTTTTGGTGAAGCATCAGAATTGAGGGTTTCAAAGCCAATGAGCAGTGGAATATGCTTTCTCAAAGTGCAAAGTTTTGGGATTAGGCAAATATGGGTTTCTTCTTACAATTTCACTAGGTTGTTCTCTTTCCCTGTTAAGATTAAAGCACAAATAATGTAAATTCTTAAACCACTGTAGTAAAAAAACATCCTGAAACTTTATTCCTTGGGCTGTCTTTCAATATAACTTTGTGCTGAAATTAACTCTTCCAACAAACCCTACCTGGTGAAGGGCAGGCATCACTTTTTTTCCTCCGTATGAAGAAAGAAATATTCTCTTCAGCTGAGCTAGAACAAGGCAGTCAGAGCTTCCCCATACATTTTTTTCTAGGAAATGTTATGTAGTACTAACTTCTTAAAACATACCAGAAGTGAGAGTTAAGCAATGGCAGGAGAATGGCACATTTGTTTTTACAGCTCACAAAAACTGTACCATGATTAATCCAAACTGCTTATAGTTCTTTTTTAGCCATTTTCTTTCACACACAAATATTATGAATCTATACCTAAGCATACCTAAACAATATGTTACTGGGGAGGGAGGCTTATTGGAGAGAGGGTTATGCTTGTTTTTCAAAAGACCCTGGAGATTGTCCATATTCAACTCATCTCTAATATTCTGCTTTTGTAGGTCTGTGGAGGCATCACCAGAGGGAAATAATAATGGAAATTAGAAATGGAGCAGACTCTGTTAAAAACAAAATTAAAGACCTCAGAGAAATTACAGACTTCAAATTTGATTTTTTTAAACTGACAGCCTGCTGAAACTCAAAGATAAACACATTACGTTCAACTTCTGCGTTTCTGGCTTACAGTGACAAGAAAATATCCTTATTTCAAGAAAATGCACTTTAAGAAAAGGGAATAGGAAACTGAATGTAAGGATGGCTGGAAATAAAACAATTTCAAAGGCTTTGACATCAAACAGTTTATTATCATCTGCTTTATAATTGCATCTGCCTGATTTCTAATCTATCAGAAATAGAGAGATTCTGAGCTTCTCATGGGAACAGTCAGGCCTTAATGAGAAATGCAGATGTGAAAGTTTAAATTCTTGCAGATGAGGAAAGAGTGAGGGAGGGGGGAAGGAGATGGTGATCTTGCAAGATGATTGAAAAGAATTCTCCTACAAAGTGTATGCTTTCTAAGTGCAAAAATCCCCAATGTGTGACAGTAAAAACATGTAGCTTTACAATAGTGTCTGAAATGAGTTAATGACCTGTTCTGCATATTAATATTCCAGGAATACGAGGAAACAAGGCAAGAGGAAAAACAAGTTTTAACAGGGAATGAAGTCTAATAACCTGGGCTAATGAAATGAGAGTTGAGATTTCAAAAGTAACTAAGAGTGCATGTGGCTATGCTGTGGTTAAGGAGATTCTTTGGGAGGAAATGTTTCCACAGAACGGGGATAACAGACTGGCTGGAACAAGCCAGGAGAGAAATCTTTGCAAAGGAAAGTGGCACTGAAAATGAATACAAGCAAAGAATTTAGTATTTGTCACATCCATGGACAGAGGTGGTAAATTGGTAAGCATTGGTAATGGCATGTGTGTGGGGCCTGGATATCGCAAGTCAGAGAAGATGAAGGATGATATGCACAGTATGGCCTAAAGGGCCAACAGGAAACAGTGTTTTCTTAACATTTAAAAGGGAAAATTATGAAAATTAAAATCTAATGGTAAGCAATAGGAGTTCTGGTTGGCTGTATTGAATGCACACTGATTGCACGTAGACAGATGGACACAAACGAGAACAAGGGTGGGTCTACCAACGACTCAGGTAAGGACAGTAGGTGACCTTGTGCTCTGAGACAGTTCTCCCAGAGGTGTTATGTAAAAAGAGAAAAGCAGTCAGGTCAGTTGAATCTGCAGGAATGAAGCTTTGCAACTAGTTCTTCTCTTTAGAGCTTTTGGTGAAAAAAAGAGGCAGGAGCTGACTTCACTATCTCCAGACAATAGTCATGGGAATGTTGGAGAAGTGATAAAAGAAGATGAATTTTGAATACTTGCACTGGCCATGAGGTTTCACTGCACAACATCCTCATTGTACTGTTGGTGGCCAAAAAAAAAAAAAAAAAGCAGAGAGCTTTAGAAGAATGACAAGGAAGGGAAACTCAGGGACACAGGAGATACCTGGAGATGAATTAAGTCAAGGTCACTGGGGTATTGGTGAGGATAAGATCAGACACTGTGCAGGCAAGAACCTTCTACATCCAGTGCCAAAAGATAAGGGCAGAGTTGTGAGGGGGGAAGGGAAGGCAAGCCAAGGGCTGTGGTAAAGTCAGATCACTTATAGTTTTCTCAGAAAAGGCACATGAAAAGAGAGAAGAGGAAAATGGGTGTGATTAGAATTGAAAGGCCATGAGAAGGAACTGTCTAATCTGTTTGAAAGAAAAGTGAGCTGTAAGACAAAGACAGAGGACTGCATTGTTTCCTACAACAAAGGTTGTTGGGTTCGATCCGGTAAATCAGCCTTTGTTTTAATTCTCTGGTGGTAGTTTTTAATCTAAAGTAATTATCATTGCTTTGCAGTTGTCTCTGCATCTCCCTGACTGAGACAATATAACAGTGAATAGGAGGACATTTTAAGGGATTCATCCATTCAAATATTCATAATTTAGACAGGAGCTTTTAACTTCCAGTTTTCTTTGAGAACAAGAAAAAAACCCACTTTTTATTCCTAGCTGTATTTTATTTAGCCTTACACAAGCAATTTAACCTATATTAAACATAAATTGATAAGTTTAATGTGCCTCATACCAACACATCACATCATTACAGAGTTAATGAGGAAACACTATCTTCACCACTGGACTGGTTTACCTGCCTGGCTCAGTCGCAACTCACAGAGTACTTTATTAAAAAAAAAAAAAAAAAGATAAGGGATTTTTTTAAAGATAAAAATGAAGCAAGGAAGGGATTAAAGTACAGTCCAGTACTCAACACATGATGCCAAGGCATTTTCAAGCAACTAACAACTAAAATACACTAAAAAGTTACCCAAAGAAAGGCTCCTCTTTTCTAGCAAATATCCTGGGCCTCCTTCTTCCCTTTCTTAAGTGTAATTGTTTCCAAGTCCTAAGTTAACTACTGCACTTCAAATTTTTTTATTTCCATCCATTTATCAACCTGCAGAGGTAGAACTGCATAGAGAAAAAAAACAAAACCAAAACAAAACAAAACAAAATAAAAAAAAAAAACCAAACCAAAAAAAAAAAAAAAAAAAAAAAAAAAAAAAAAAAAAAAAAAAAAAACAAAAAAAA
>JAWWLV010000011.1:14029185-14153734 GCA_035041135.1 Platyrinchus mystaceus
TGTATTTTTGGGTTTGGGTTTTAATTACTAACGACATTTTTTTCACCCTTTTAAATTGTAAACTCCAAACTCACACTGTACATTAAACAATTTTTTACCTTTTGTTTTTCCATACACACTTAGGACAATTTCAGTCAAAGAAGTAAACTTATGTGTGTTTTTTTATACAGGTAGGGCTTAGAAATCATAGATTTACAGAGGCTGGAAGGAACCTTAGAGGTCTCTAGTATTATCAGTATTGTGGGATTTCATCTTACACGCCTGTAAGACGAGGAAGAGAAATTACATAAAAAATACAGAATACAGGATTGTCCACTTAAAACAGCCTAAAGTATAATCAAGTTGGTGTAATTAGGGCTAAGAACAATTTGAATAGCTACAAATGTCAAAATATCATCTTTCCTTATCATAGGAAAAAAAGTGGTACTGGAAAAACAAACACTTCAAGACAGAACTGGTCACAATATTTTCATGGGCTCTATAAAAAGTCATTTATGTTTTCACATGGGGAGAAAAGTAGCCTGGAGTAGGGCAAATCTTAGAGTTTCACTTCATAAACAATTCAGCATTAGCTGCACCAATTCAGCTAAAGTCAATTTATGCTACTAGCACAAGGAAAATGCTTTTTAGTGGGTTTTTCTGTGGTAGAAGTTAGGCATACTGAATTACAAATCCTATTTTCACTGCTTGTAGCTCTTTGCAAAAATACTAAACCTTGCAAATCAACTCCAGTACATGCATGCGACATACACTCATGGTTTGTATTCTATCTTTAGATATAAAATATAAGAATATAAATTGAAAATATCAAAAGTATCCAGTGGTGATTTAGCTCTGCTCTCTCAAAAGTCATTCTTCTAATTCCCACTGGACAAAAACAAATTAGTCAAATTCAAAGCAATTGCAAAAATCCACTCAAGTGTTATAGAGTGCATGGTTACTCATTAGATCAAAGGTGGCATTTAAAACAATCCTTAAGAGGAAAGGGTCAACTTACCCTTTCATGAAAAATGATGGAAAATACACAGTGGACCCTACTGCAGTGGAGCGATACCAGGTTTGTGTGCATATTTGTACATTCTGCGAAAAACGGCCCTTGTTCGACTACAGTTAGCAGCTCTTTCCTGTGATCTACTCCTTATAAATGAAGGCACAATCCCTGAAGGCAGCCTCATAATTTCACTTCGTCTCAAACTTAAAAATCTTTATATAATTCATATTAAAGACTGAACACTGATATTCCCTATTTATAGTCCCTGGTGTCTGTTTGATCAGTGATTTTTTTTCTCCCTCTAGGAGACCAAACTAATGCAACCTTACTGATGTAGGGGGCATGATGTGTAATTGCCAAGAAATGCGTTACCATGAGCAGCTTTTCAAATTATTGCCACTGGTGGTTTTAACTAATATCTGAACTCCTTCTTCTGAAATGTACCTTGTACATGAGAAAAGGAAAGCTCTGCTTTGTACCAGTCATCTTGGATTCTCTCTCTTCCAGTTTTCAACTTGTAGAATTAATATTTCAGACATGGATTTTCTCCAATGAGATTCACTTGATTTACACTACTTAAATATCTTTCAGACATATATATAACTATCAGAACAAGTGCAAAATTGAAATTTAAATTTCACAGTAGTTAAAAGTTTGGAAGAAAAAAAATTTAGTGTTACTCTGAGGGCTAAGGGATGTCAGAATCCACATTTGAACAGCACATGTTATATCATACGGAATGCTCCTAAAATTGGTCTCAAGTACCAGCTAGCAGCCAGAAGTTTCACTATAGGGTTCTCTGCAGACAGACTGCACTGGCCAGCAGTGCAGGGTGCCCCACTACACAGCCCACTCAGGGATTAAATTGGAAATCATTCACGAAATCTAGTATAAAATTTGCTAAAGAAATTCTATGACGAGAAATTTTCCCTAGTGCACAAAGCTATCAATATTCTTCATTTGCTGCTGGAGCAGCAGTTCACACGTGTCACACACATCCCCCCAACACCTCTGACACTTCCTGATCCCTCCAGTGACAGCCAATGTCTCATGAGAGAATTTTCCACCAGAAGCCAGAAGTGAATGACTGACCTCTTAGAGATGGCTCCAGGGCTTGACAAGGTGATGACATCCTACATCTTTACTTTTTATTGCATCAGCTGACTGGAAGGATCATATCTCAAGCATTTAAACTGGCATAAAAGGTCAAAGACATACAAATGTAAAAAATAAAATGTGCTGAAGTGGTGCCAGCAATGTGTCAGTGAGCAACTCAGTGGAATCTGCTAGATTAACTGAATTATTTTTAAAATTATATCAATATTACTTCTTAAGAAACAATTTCTAATTAATTCATATTTTGATGTATCTATAACATAAATATATTTCACTTTTATCATGTTTTAGGAAGTGAAACATTTTTGTTTTATGAATTACTTGGAAAATACTGCAGGTGTTTCCTGAATCTCACTTGAATCTCCCCACAAAAGTTGAAAATTTTCAACTCTCCTGTTCAATACCTCACAAGAAAGAAAAATTAATGCTTTTTTTTTCAGTGCTTGTCTGTATAGACAGAATTTAAAAGAAATGTTTCATTGCCACAGAAAAGAACTGATGAATATCAACTTTAATATAAAGAAAAATTAATATTTTGTAAGTTGAAGGAGGTAAAAGCAATGAGTGCTACAGATGAAGGAAATTAGAATTTATTTTATGAATTGTTTATTGCAACACCACAAAAATGTGGGGGTTTTGTTCTTTTCTTGTAGATATTTTCTTATTCTGTACCTTCACTTTTTTGTACAGATTATTTTTCAGCTGTGACACTATGAATGGGAAAATAAAAAAGCCATTCCACCAGAACAAAATCTAAGCAACAGTACTGCTTACTCCTCAAATGTTAAAAAAATCCAGGAAATAGTATTCTCTTTTCAAGAAGGAAAGGTATTGAGGAGAAGGAATCCATAGTTGCTGTATTCACCCTTATTTTCATTTTCTCTGCTCTTTTTCTTTCTGTAATAAAAATGTTTCATAGTTTTGGCCCTCTTCAAGACAGATCTGTTTTCTTTTTGTGAAATCTCTCCAATATGGTCACACTAACAGCATCCTAAAATTTCTTTACTTGACATATCTATTTCAAGGGGTATAAAAATAAAGTTTTCATTAGAAACAAAACTCAAATCATAGTCGAATCTCTTGCTTTTGATGGCAAAATGTTAGGGGTTTTCAACTAATTTGGAAAGATTCTTGCATCTGGGCTTTTCAGTTTCTTTCAATACAAACTAAACATTTTCAGCTGTGCAAACCCAGAACATTTCCTGGAAAACTGAAAAAAACCCCAAGGTTTCCTAGCTCATTCTGGCAAGGACATATGTCCTCAGGACCCCTGGTTAGACCTAGATGTGCAGTGAAATGAAGCTTGCCTTCATTAATCATCTTATTTTTTGTATCTCCATTGGATTACAGGCTATGTGAATAACTTTCTAACAACAAATGTAATAGGACATCTAATGAGTATTAAAAAAAAAAATTAGGGGCTAAACAGATGACTCAATTTGAAAGGTATATGACTGAGGAATACAGGGATCTTCAGAAGATTTCTTGTCCCATTTAATCATGTATAACTACTCGGGGAAAAAACTTTGAAGTGTCTATTCTGATGGTGAAAGGAAAAGTTATTTTGTTTCATCGTTTATTTATACTTTTAGATGGGGATCTAGAATTCTTTTTTGTAAGCATTGGCAGAGGAAACAAACTTGATAACATAACTGTTCTTGCCATCTGTACATACTTCACACATTGTCATAGAGAGTCACTTTGATAGGAAAACAAACACAAAATTGCCGAGTTCTGTGAGTTATGTAAAATTCTCTGCTTCTCAGTGCAATTCAGAAGTGCCCTCACCTACACTGAAGGAAAGATGTTAACCTAACTTTGACAGAAGTGTCTGCAAGAGGTAGGAAGAATTATCTGTAAAGCTTAATAGTAGCAGCAGTTTAAGACATATTTAAACCTTCTCACTTGCACGAGGAAAACTTTAGGAGTGGAACGAGCCATCTGCTTCTGCACAGAACGGCCTTTAAAAAGTAATCTTCCTGTCAGGCAGTGCTTGACTCATTCTCTGAACCTTTTTTGATGGAAAACCAGTTTATACCACCTGAGGGTATTGTCTTCTATGTCTGTCAGACAAGTAGACTCACTGTTTTCTCCCAGGTTCCTGTGAAGACACATAGGCAGCATTATCCTTGGGTAGTCGTACTTTTTGCTATCTTTGCCTGAAATCTGCATCTTTCCAATTCCAGCAGTCTAAGAGCTATCTTACCTTGATTCTGATCCTGCAAAGAGATCAAAATCATAAACTCAAGTTGATGTTTGAATCTGAATGGTTATAGCTATTTTACCAGCCTCTGAAACAGTCTGGGCCAAATTCTTTCTATAATAATGAAAGCTCTCCAGCACATGATTTGTTTTTGCCCTCTCTCTCTCCCTCATGAGAGCAGGCACTGACACCACACTAAGGTCTCCTTGGAGAGAAAACTCAGGTTGGGCAGCATCCCAGCATTCCATTAGAATTTCCATCTGAACAAATGGATTACAGCACTGAAGGGCAGACCCACCCATCCTGCAGTTCAGGTATAATCACTGCTATCAAGGACAACATTTCCCAGAACGTGTGAACTGTGTCACTGGTGTTGTGATACAGATTTCCTACAGCAAAAAATCCACCAAAAAAAAAAAAAAAAAACAAACCAAAAAACACCAGCGACGACAACACCATACCTAAAGTTTTACAGAAATCTTTAACAAAAGATTTTTTTTTTAGAAAAAATAAACATCTTATTCCACACAAAGGATGCATCTTATCACTCCCTGCTGTGGTTGTAAAACTGTCAATCAAGTCAGATTAAGCTTTATAACATAATAGCTACATAATAACATTGTTTGATAACAGGCTGGGAAGCTTCTGGACTAATAGCAGAATGCAAAAAAACCCCACCAAACCCAATCCTTCACACTGCCATAGAGTAGACATTAGAGAAGAAACCATGCAACTGAGATTATTCTTACTCAACAGCACAGTTTTTGTCATTCTTTTCTATCTTGATGTTAAATAAGCGAGCATGACAGGTATTGTAGACAGCACTTATAATGAACAGTCTGTGTGTGATGTGTATTCAAGGAGGGAGGAAAAAGACGATGAATACATTTGAATAATAAGGAGTCACTTCCACCCTACACTCCACTCACTCCAGAAAGAACCGGCTTCCTTAATAGAATACATTCCTGGTGGTTAATTGAACACACTTTCCAGGAGCTTGCTTAAAATATCTTAGTAAGTATATGAAGATAAAGGAGATATAATAAGAAATCGTATAACTGAAAATGCAATCACATAGTCTTTTCAAACAGTACAAGGGAGAACTCCTAAAAGAGACTTCTGGAAGCTTTGGTTCACACAGAAAGATTTCTGGTGTCTGTATTTTCATCATTTTAAGACTGAGGTATTCCTAAAATTCCTCTCAGAATTTTGGTTGTGGCCAAATAAGGTGAGGGGAAAAGGCTTTGGGAAGGACATGTTGGACAATCATTTTGCTGGGATTGTACCCAGTGAATGCAAAACAGAAGAAATAGGAACAACAACAAGAGATAATGATTGCCGTCCTGTGCTTAATATAGAAATTTGGGAGGTTTTATATGAGCTTCCTGGTAGTCCTACATGTTAGTCAACCTCCTTTCCTCTGCTGCAGCGGGTCATCAAAAGATGTCAAGGCAACAGTAGATGTGAGAAACTTCAGAGTTAACAAAGGTGCTTGTTTGAATACCAGCCATGCTGTTGGGGGGGGAGGAGGGGGTGGTGTGGTGTGTGTCTCTTCTCCCCTGTGTGTGCAGAGAGAGAGAAAATCCCGCTCCCAGTGAGAGGTGGGCTCCAGCACAACGGGGAGAGTACACAGGGGATGCCCAGGCTGAAGAAGGCCAAACCAGCTGTACCTCTGAACATAAAGACAGATCATATAAAGACAGAGAGGGTTCACAGTATCAGGCCATGCAGGGGAAACTTAGTTGTTCTTGAAAGTTCAGCTCATCTGTAATGAAAGACTGAAAGAGCAGGTAAAGGCTGACCCTTGGGTAATGAGATTATGGCCCTTGCACCAAGAATTTGTCAGTGCTTCTGCTCTTGTGAGTGGAAAAGGAAAATGAAGCCATTCTTAACCATTTGGCTGGTTTTAAAATATCAGAATATTCGGTAAAGGAGCAAGGAATATGTGATATACAAGAGTAAGTAATCCAACCATTTGGTCTTGGAGCATGTGTTAGAAATCGTTGTACTCAGAGACAGCCACAAAGAATGTCCAAATTTTGCGACAGGTTGTGGCATTTCTGTGAACTGCAGTCAGAGCTTCACAAGGTGAAATGACAGTGATGAAAATGTCGCAGACACACACAAAGAAAAGGTGGGGAAATGGAAAATTCTGGACAAAAAGCCTATGCTCTAAGGCTCATGTTGGTTATTGCAAATTTGTAGATTTTTCAGGCTGAAAGTACAGTACTCATAGATAACATTCCATCATTTTAATCAACAAGAACATAAAGTATTAGCATGTCTGTATAAGCAGGAAAGGTAAAACTTCAAACAGAATATGTCTAGGAGCAGAATTATCAGCCTTTCTAAAACCAAAATCTCAAGATACCTAAATACAGAGGTGATACCTTCCTTACTTTTGAATTTTTACACTGAAAGTGGCTCGCGTGTGTCAGCCCTCTCTGCACTGAAATAAAAACCTCAGAAGTATAAGAAAATGCATTATATGCAGGCTGGGTCCCCAAAAAAAGAAAATAATTCACTTCCGGACACTGCAACTCACCTCAATGTCAGCAACAACAACAAAAAAAAGCATCTCTATGTTCTTAAAGTTTACTATCAACCCAACAACACAGGGATCAGCATCCTGCATCTACAGTAGGTAACAGGAACTAAATACTTCACAGTTAATAGGGGATAGTTTGCAATGCAGTAAATTACTCCTGGAATATTAGTTTATTACTTGTAACTACCACGTGAGTGGGGGGCTCTATTGCATGAGGTAATCAGGAGGCTAAGACTTCTTAGGAAAAAAAAAATTAGTCCTGTATTTCAATCTCTTGCCTGTCAATCCTGAGACAACTCATGTTTGGATGCACTTAGCTGGCTGATCTAATGCAAAACACCTTGAGGAACACAGACCATATGGCTTGAGGTTGAACATGTGTAAGGAAGGAGAAATTAATTCTTCAAAAGTTCAGCTGCAATGAAACTGTCACAAATGATGCACCTCTTATCTATTAAACATGTCACTACTAATGTCAAAACAACTCAAAGATACACTCAAACAGTGAAAATGCTACATTTCTTGAACAAAAATTCATGCTTTGATGAATTTAATACATTCATCATACAGAAGTCTTACACACATAAATGCATTTTTGCTTGGAAAATTAACTTCCTCCACTTTTTAATAGGAGTACGATCTTCATATGCCATAGAACTTATTACTGAATGCCAGCTGCCTTTGCTTCTACACGTCTTCTCCCACCAGAAAAGAACTCAAACCATATTCACACAGCAAACTGGATACTCATATTGTTTCACAAGTATAATTTAAACCTCTTACTAAACAAAGACAAATTGACCAAAATACTCTTAGATCCTATACTTGCAGCTTTAATTTCAAAGAAAGGGTGTAAGTGACCAGTAGCAACAACAGAAATGGTTACAAAGAACATCTTCACTTATAGCTACAATTATGTCTTGAGGTGACAGAAAAAACTATGAGCACTAATTTCACTAATACTCCCTGCCCATGATGCCTTTTAACCACTGAAGCAGCACGTATTTTTCCTGGTTTGGGAAGAGCTGACCTGAGGAGTATGGTGTTAGGGGGATGTTGGAATAACTGTAAAACCAGAGTTAACACCTGGTTATCCCTTCCATTGTGTTGTTTATAATACAAGAGGAAATACAAAAAGCCTTCCAGAATCTATCTGAAGCACTGCTGTTGCATAGAAAGGAGGACACCACTGGTAGTGCTGTAGAGTTTATGAGTAGGGAATTCATACATAAAACTTTAAAATGGCAAAATCTTAACCTTCATAATAAAGATTAAAGGAAAAATATGAACCCACAAGACTGGAATAAAAGTTAAGTATTCAATTCTTTTGTGTAAAAGAAAAAAAAAAAGACCCTGTGTATTTCTAAAAGTACTAATTATTTTCCCAGGTTGAATCACAGCTGAGATGTACACTGTCATTAACCTCATTGTTAATTGTCTTTTCAATAAATTATCACTGGGTATTCCTTACAGCCCTTTTAACATAACATAAAAGAAAATGATCTATCAACTTTAAAGGCTTACGAATCTGGATCTTAACACAGAAATGAGTGAAGCAGCCCTCAGGGGTTACAGCTGGCTGTTGAGTAAAATCTAATGGAATCAAAGATATCTGTATTTCAAGGCAGAGGGAAGCACAGCCAAATGGATGTGGCTGTCACCAGCATCCTTGATCTGACTTGCACCCTGTGCTGCAAAAGGAGCAGCAGGCTGTGGACCATGGGAAAATTTGAGTTTTTAATGGCAATGGATATATTTTACAAATGCCAAACTCCTGGTAAACCCATAGCTTAGCCATCTTGCCCATCTGCAATCTCACTCATCACCAGCCTGGATCTGCTGCTAAATAGCCCCTCTTGTCCAAGCACAACCTTTTTGAAAGCTTACAAGCTTACCTTGCTGGTTCCTCCAAGGATTTCGGTCAACAGCAACATAGAAAAGTCCTACAAACAAGGCTTTGACATCTCCATGGAGGTAGCTGGACACAAGGACAATTGCTTCTCACAGAAGACCACCCTTCCTCTGATCCCACAGGACCTCATGATCTTCAGTCTTTCAACAAACAGTTTGCAGGCTTTGCTAGCATGGGGTGAAGGCTGTGACAGCATCAGACCACTGCATACAGCAGATGCACACAGACAGTTTTAAGATTCTCATAAGATTCCCTAATTCTCACTCGAAGATTCCCAGTAATGCCAAATATCATATTCTCTCTAAGTTCCTCAGCTTTGGAAGCTGCTACTCAAAGCAGATTTAGACACCTGATGATGATGGGGGAACAACAGTAGTAATGGCAGGACAAACTCTATTTGCTTAAAATCTCTTTTGTTGAAATCTTACTCATATTACTGTTTTTCTGGCAAATGCAGCTATGCCAGACACTTTGTTGCTAAAACCATCATCCATTTCATAAGTCCACTTAGTCATAGGGAAGGAAAAAAAAAATTAGTTGGGGGGGGCAGGAAATTAATATTTCAAGAGAGGATCAAAAAGGATTCATGTTTTAATTAGTCTCCTAGTTCTTTCTAATGATAAACTGGTTTCAGAAAGATTAGATGATTCTGCTTTCCTAATCCCTGCATGCTAAGATCTTCTTTCTAATGTATACACTTTTATTTTCAGTTTTATTTTGGGGCTATATAGCTGTACTTTTTGATAAGCTATATATTTCCTAAATCTGTTATTTCCTTCATCCAAAAAGAGTTGGAAGACAAAAATCTAGAATTATTTTATGTGTGCAGACCTGCTGAATTCTGACATTTTGCAGAGGATAAGTACAAAACAAGAAGAAAAAAAAAAAAAGAAAAAAACCCCACACCCAACTTTTAAGGTAGACACTAAGTCCTCCCTTAATCTAAAATTGTTTTCCAAATCTGGAACTCTTACTGCAAAAGTGTGCAATAAGATGTGCACTGATGAGCAATGTCCTGCTCATCAAAATGTGTAGAGAGTTTGTTTCACCGTGGTCAGTATGAAACATTCACCAGATCAGAGTGGCAAAAGAGGCATTTGAGCTCTGACCTCCCGAGGTTTTCCCAAAAAAAGCAGTGTTGGGTCTGCCATATGGTTTTCACCAGGGAGGTGCACCAAGGAAATACAGTCTTTAAGGAAAAAGAGAAATGCAAGTTTCCAGTTATAATTAAACAACCCGCAGAACTTTTAATGAAACTGTACTCATTAGTGATACAGCCAACCCAGGCAATTAAACCCTCTTACTATTCTGGTAGCTATAAGAGTGATTATGGTGTTCTCTTTTCTTCCCTTTTTTTATAATTTGCCTTTAACAATTACAGCAGCTGCAACAACCCAACCCAAAAGAAAGAGTTTTGTTGTTAGCTAACCAATTCTACTTCATATTGCACACAGCTCTTAATTATGCAAGAGATTTTAATTCTTCACAAGGACACAACACTAAAAAAGAAAAGATAAAAGAAATAAATTATTTCTGGAACATAAAACTGACAGGCTCTAGGTGGCAAAAAGAGATAGCAATAAAAGTGAGGAATATTTTGAAATTGGCTTTGAGAAAGACAGTTTTTAAACCTGCAATAAATGAAAACAGGAAAAGAGCGTGTAACAATTATTTAATTTTTTTTTGGCTGTAGACTAAACAAAGTCTGCTTATTTTCATTTATGAAGAATAGAGGTGTAATAATGCATGCTAAACAGAACCACCTCCCCAGCCCCCAAAATAAAAAACTTAATCAAGGTAAAATCATTACTATTATTTGCAATTTGGCAGTCCACAGAACCCTGAAAAGATGTTCAGGCCATTTCTGCCTTAGTGCATAGTAACAGCCTTCATCAGGAATTTATAATCTGAGGAGGAAGGCAGGAAGGAAGGGTATTCATTGTCATCACTTTACAAAATAACAGCCAGCAAAGATATTAAAGCTAGTACTCCCCAAGCTAGGTTGGCACTTAATTTCCATTGAATAAATTAAAATTGTTAGCTTAAGATTACATATGGTACATCTCTGACATGACTTGTCAAGGCTAAAGAGGAAAGGAATTAAGATCTTCTCACTACGTGTTTCTCTTTCCATCTGCCATTCTAGAGTTAGAAGAATTCAGAGATGGAAATACCAAGACTCTTTTACACAAAGTATCTTTAAAACATAATATTTTTACAAAGAATCTTTTATAAAATGTGTGTTGATGTTATTTCATTGGACACTTTGCTTTATTCGGCCACTTTAGGCAGAAAAATATATTAAAAAAAGAAAACCACACGAGTAATGAAGCTTATGGAACATACTAATTGCAAGATGTGAAGACTGCATTTTTGAGAGATACAAGGAAGAGGTGCCCTACATTCAAGAAAGTGTGACAATAGAAATTTTGCCAAATAAAAATTGGTATTTGTTATCATGATATTTTCATACACCTCAGTTTACACAATGCTCTAGTATTTAACTAATCCTGTGCAAGATAGAAATGTATTTCAAACTGAGATAAAAAAGGAGAATTTATATGGTACTAAAAAAAAAATTGAAAATATCCACAGATACGTATACAACTAGGCTAATTATAAATCTTCTATTAAGATGTAGCGTTGTCTGTTCCCTTCTTGAGGCTTCTGTGTACACAGATGCACAGAGAGCCAGGTGCCTCATTACATATCTTGTCATCAAACTGAAGATGTTCACAGCAATTAAATAAGCAAGGCACCAGCTATGAGCAGAGAACAAAAGCTCAGCAGCTGAGTCTTGCATTCACATGATTAAGCAACCTGAAACATTCAAAGGCTTGTGCAAAACACAAATTATGATCTGTAAGAGAAACAGGAGCCTTTTGAGACATTTTTTCTCTCTACTACCAAATGAAAAGATGATTTGAGGACTTATCAGACTATCAGACGATTTTATTGCATTCATACAGAGGAGGAGATAAAGACCAAAGAGGCAGAGATAAAAATTTGAAAAATTTAGCAAGATAAATGAACTATTTAAACAATACTTCTACTGTTATTTACCCAGCTAGTGGTTGATCTCAGTGAGTTTGGTCACTGAAGCACCACTGGACGTGCAAGGGCACATCTGAGGCAACAAAACCACTTCTCCTCCAAGTCTGCCACGTCACCATCCAAACAGGGCTCACCTCTCTCCCACAATGCTCAAGCACTGCTCCCCATCAAGCTCCGAGCACTGGCATAGCTTAAAGTTCCTGGGCTGTGATGGTGGACTACCATTAAATCCTTGGCTGTTAGATGGGGTATATCACTCTCATCTATACGACTTGGCCACTCTGGTACCAGTGTGACAGGACAATGTGAGAGTATAGTACTTACAAATACTGGGGCAACTTAAAACTATATGGTCTGCTTAACTATAGAAAGAGTATCTTCTCTCTTGGCATTAACAAATATGTTTTTAGTTTGTTTTTTTCTGCCACTGTATTAACATTCTTTGTTAGTTTTAACAAAGAATTCACGTTCTGTTTTAGTTAAACATAAATTTAGTGCTCACTTCACATCTCTGAAAAAAGTTTTCAGAGACTTTTAAAATACAATTTGTTTTTTGAAAGGAAAAAGATTTTGTTATAAAATCAGTAATTTTACCAAACTTCTGCAATATTTTTTTCTTCTGAAATAAAAAAAAATAATGTATTTTTCAATATTTTCATTGCTAGAATGGCACAGGACAGGTTTCCCAAAGCCAACAAAGAGGCTCCGCTTCAAGCATTTTTATGAACATGTTGATAATAGCTTTATATAAATTAATCAACAGGACAAATGTTCTTTTTAATTTTGGCCACGTGTATTTTGATTGAGCTGCCTTTTAGCAGTAAAAACAGAAAGCACATCATGTGAGCTGTGAGACATTTTTGAACAGCTGATATCAGAACTGAAGTATTTGCTAATCCAGATACAGACAGGCAAGTTTGTTCACACAAACACATTTGTATTTTAAATTCTTTTCCTTTTTTTTTCAAAAGGTCGTCACAATATATGAATATTTCATATGTGAAGTGTGAATACTGAGCTTTTAAAGCAGTAAGCAGGGTACTATAATGTGCCTGAATCTGAACTGAATGTACAAGGATGATTCACACAATCAGCCCTACTATTGTGCAGCAGATTAATTCCTCTGAAACTCCTGTTACCTCCTAACCACTGCACATGCCTTATGAAAAATACATGAGCCTGACACCTCTAAATTTACACTTTATAATCTAAATAATGCTCAGACTAGGGCTCTGATAGTAATCCCCCAGAAAATACACAGCTGTGTACTTGTCTAAAGAAGATAGGCCTGAAATACCTTGGGGTAATAAAGAACCAAAGGGTTACCAGGGAATACATATGACAGGCAAGAAAACCCATCATGAACTGCACCCTTAATGAAGGCTGAACAAAATGGTAATGGCATCTGAACTGCCTTTTTCCCTCAGCTTAGAGAGGAGCTATTACTGATAGTAGGTAAAAATACTATTGCTGTCTTTTTTTGCTGTGAATAAATGAAATTCTTTTTCAGGAAGCTTTTGAGGTCTCAGCCCCGTGTACAGGTACCACGCCAGGGTGGTGTGTATGGTACAGAGCTCTTCACCATCTTTTTACCAACGGCCAGGCTCACTTGCAGTTTCTTGCCCACCTTCCCCATCTAGGCTTGCCTGACTCTAAAACCATGTGGTATTACCTACAGCCACCTATGTCTGACATACCACAAACACCATGCTGAGAAATTTCGCTGGATATCTCTGCAATATCGCCACAAGAGAAAATCCCAGAAAATACAACCGCAACATAGGAAAAAAAAAAATCTCATTTTTCTTTCTATGCCAACTTTATCCCTGGATTACTTCTTCAAGTTGAATACTTCTCATGTTTTAGTGTAAAATCAGAGATAGCAGCGTTCTTTCATCTGTCATGCAACATAATTGTAAACTTAAGATAAAGATATGCAACACACCATCTTTTATTGTATCTAATTAACACAGGGTGGATTGAAAAGACAGAGCAATCTCCTGTGGAGTTTTCAGCAATGGCTCTCTCTACACTGCTCTTTTTATTTTGTAAAAATAAGTAGGAAAAGTAATTATATCACATTATATAGACATTTTAGATAAGTCTTTCCTACTCTGAAAGGTCAGAAATCAACTCACCATTCCTTCAGAGAGCCAAATAAAAAAAGTATGTGTTTCCATCTACCCTAAATTCTCTGAGAGTTCTGATTGCTAGAAATTACATTAGAAAAATTTCTTCATGCAATATGAAGCTACTATTGTACACTGAACTGTCAGCTGCAGAAGACAGAATTATTATCTGTTAGCCATGGCTTCATTACAGAAATGACTTATTACTACAGAGTTAACTCAAACAAACAGATCCAACAATGGACTGCAGTCTGTCATCTGACACCATGTTTTTCCAAGCCTTGAGATTATGAACTTTGAATAGAAGCTTGAAGCCATGATATGATATGCCTGGATTTGCTACTGTTTGGCTTTTCATCAAGTAAACACAGTTATATTGAACTTGTTTTCTAATCATAAAAATCAAGATGAAATCTTGAACACAAATGCAGTTTCCTTTCTTCCTATCTGATGCTAATGAAACTTAGTAACTAAAATAAAGTCTTTTCTAGCCCCTAAATATTAGCATAATAAATAACTAAGAACAGTGTAAAAGACATGACAAAAGAATGGATCATAATATTCTAGGCTAGGTGCATACTAAAGAAGGTTAGGATGAACCTTGTGGTAAATAAAAGAATGTTTATTGACAGCTTAAGCTCTGGCATCCAAGAACAGACAAATGTGCACGCAGACCATGACACGCCATGGATTCCAGGAGGGCAGATGCCTCAGTAGCAAGAGAGATCAGTTATTTCCTCAAAGAACTTCATCAGCAAAAGCATCTGTCCCCTCAGAGTGCTTGGTCCCCTTTTTCACCACATCACTCCTGACACCTGCCACCATGCTACACAATAGTCTTTACACAGATGTTTGCAAAACCAGTAAACAAACAGCGCTGTGGACTCCTGGTTTAAGAAGATGCATTAAGCTTTGCATGATAACATGAGGCATCTAGCGCAGGAAGTGATTATTCACAAAATATCCAATATCAATAGAAAGCCTTTGATTCTCAGTGCTGATGAAATTGATCTTCCAAAGCAAATGGACTGCAATGAAACAACAACTCTTTCAGAAGTGGGTCTCACTGTTGTCAGGAATATTACAGACTGATAGAAACCACATTTGCAGCAGTGATACTGAAAACAGTTTGAGTTTAAATTACAGATTCATTTCTAATCTAAAAGTAGTTTGATGAGAGTTTATGACAAATTATCAGTAGTTTATTTTTATTAATATGGTAACTAACTGATGTAAAGTTACTTTGCTGTAGAACTCTCAATACATAAATACGGTATTTTAGGCTAAGGCCTACATGTTTTAGAGAGATTTGGGCCAGTTAATGACTTGAGCCAGCATATGCAAGAAGTTTTACTCTATAATTACCAAGTGACTTAAAGCTATTTCTTTTCTTATTATAGCCTGAAATTTCTTACCTATCATTTCTTTTCCTGTTGCTCTAAATTCTGATAATTTTAATTTCTCTTCAGTTTTAATTAAGCCACCCTAGGGCTTATAAACTCTAAAAGTTTTGACATTTCTTTTTTTTTTAATAATTAAAACTGATTCAATTTGTTTCAAAGGCCTGATGTTTAAACAGGCAATGTTCTCATAAATCCTCAGCTCTCCTTGTAATAAGAAATATATTTGTGGAATGAACTGTTCATTGCACCACTTTTTCAACTGCTTCAGTCAAAATCAATTAATGTGTGTTCACAGCTTGAAAAGTGCTGTAATGCAAGGCATAGTCATATTAATATAAGTGTGTTAATCTTTCTGGGAGCTAAAACAAAACTGTGGACCTGATCTGGTGTCTTCACACTTGGAGAATGCCAAGTTAAAATAGACAGCTTCTCTAACCATACATCATCTCAACACATATTGCATAAAAAGACTTGGAGATCTTATAAAACTGTTTTAGGAAAAAGTTTCAGATGGTAAATGGAAACTTCCAGCCATAAAAGAGGAAGTTACTTCTGATTCTTAGAAAATAAACTTTGAAAACTTTTCCTCTAGCTTTTCATGCTCATGACTAAAATCTGTGTTTGCCATTGACAGCAAGATGGTTGTTTTAGAAACTTCATATTTCACTGGAAAATTCTTTTTGTCCACAGTGATGCATCCTAAACAGGCACCAAGCACTGAGAAAAGGGAAGTACAAAGGAAAAAAGAAGCCTAAAAAAAATTATTAACTGCCCCTACATTAACAAGAAGCTATTTAAGAATCTGACCAGCAATTCTCAAATAACTTACTTCTTGAATAGAGTATAAGAATTCTATATATAATCCTGAAATCTTTGCACTGGAGATGCTGCACTACAAAACTGTTGCCATACCATTTTCAGATGGCAAATCTATGTATTTGGGTTCACTGTCATTGGCCACTCCCAGCACTGGAGGCCTTGCTATTTTGTTGTGGCAACTCAAGAAGAATTGAGAAAGTTATTTTAAAAATATCTCGCAAGAAAAGTAGACATTTCTTCAGTATTTCAGAAATTCTTTATAAAATAGCAGCTGCTTCCACAGGAAATCTCACTGCTCTCAAATGCACTTTAATACTGACAACAGCTTTCAAGCAGGAGATGTAATCTTGACACACTCTCTTTAGCTGGCTGCCTCTGTTCATGTACATCTATAATTCCAAAGTGTTGGCTGATCCAAATGCCAAGCAGACTACAAGAGATGGCAAACACAAGAGTAGACAGAAATGACCTTGCCATCAGTGAGAGGTAGAAATAAAGAAAACCTGAAATTAGGTGGCATCTTATGGAAATTATCTTTTTGTCCAAGGTCCATCTTTTAAGGAAACTGAAATAAATAGAATTTTGGTTTAAATAAAATGTTTTGACTCAACCAGTAAAAATAAAAGGAGATTCAGGCAGCACATTTCCGACCAGGCAGAATCCAAGACACATTCCCTGGTGTTCTAGGTCACATTTCTTCATCTGTCAAACAATTTTAATTTACTTATTTCGTATTCTTAATTAAGGTCTGTGCAGTGTTTGTGACCAGCACCTACAGCATTTTGCACATCAATGGCCCCAGTATTACTTTTGGTTTTAATTTGCATGCAACAGCATTTCTGAAACATTTTCTCAAAGGCTTCATGAATAAAAAATTAACAGGATTCTTAGTATTCCCCTTTTTTGACAAGTTGAGAAATACTTTAACAACTTGTCCATATGCCCAATCTAAAAATTCATAGGAAAGTAAGGAAACAAATATTAAATAAGAAATATAAAGAACCTGACTGATGTTCTGGAGGGAATTCAGAATTTCTCTTTCTCCCTCTGAACACTGTTGTCTCACTGCACACACAATTAATTAAATAAGATCACCTTATGAAATAAGGTACATTACAACACTCAGGATCGCAAGAACCAAGGGAAAGTGTTTTGCTGACTCAGTCACCAGGTGATTAATCCTGTACCTGGCCACCTTTCGGAAATACCAAAAGAACCCCTCACTTTGGAAAACGTTCTACACCTTTTTCTGTCCTGCATTCCTAAGGGGAGAAAGGAAGGAATACGACACAGCCTTAAATGCTGAAGATAACTCTCCCGTAACTGAAGATTACCATGAGATGGTAGAGCAGAGCAACTGCACAGAATCTACCCTTGACTTTGCCTTGTTCCTCACACTCAGACTCAGCATTTGCTCTTCTGTGCTTGCCCACAGCCACATAAACTGCCCTGCAATCTCACTGTAGATGACCAAGACATTTATTTGAAAAGACAAAGCGAGACACTTCCCTCTTCTCCCCCTCACCACACCAGCAGCAGTTTTCTACAAGGAATAAAGTAAAAAGAGAAAAAGCATATATCTTAGTGACATGAGTGATTTATAGCTCCAAGGAGCGATAAAATGATCCATGACTAGAAGTCAGTGTTTTTATTAGAAATGATGATTCCCAGTCATGGTGCTTTTTCGTTATGTGCATAATTAATGTTAGCTTGTGAAAGCTGCCAATGACGCTCATCACCAGTGGTTGTTCCTATAATATATGTGTAGATTTGAATGCATGATGAAGTTTTTCTGTCTTTTGGGATTCAAAACAGAAGTTTGTGAATAATGCAAGTCTGAAAAGCAAAAATAAGAAAGAAACTGCTACTTGCCCAGTGAACAGCAGAAACAAGAGCATAGAATACAAAGTAAAAGTAACCAAGCAGGCTCAGGCTGTAAAAAACAGAACTGTGTGGAAATCTGTTTGATTTTTACTTAGAAAATAACTGCAAATGAGAAATTCAAAACTATTTTACTGACAGCTTTGGCAGTGGCCAATTCTTTGTTTATCCAGTCATCAAAATAGAGAGAGGCAACACTGGAAGTCTCCACTACAAAGTCTGTCTGAAATCCTGGCCTCAAGAGTGCATTTCTACTGCTGGGAAAGAAGTGGACAGCAGTTACCCTCTTTTCTGAGCTCAGTGTGACACACGTTTGACTCTTGGTGTGGTTTGGATCTAAACAGATGTCACTCAGCTGGACACGTCCTGTGCCAGCCTTCAACCCTGTGTATACAAACCTAGCTATGTATGTCATCCCACATACATAAACAATGTTATACACTGTATACATAAACAGTGGTTGGTACCTAAACAGTGTTGGTAATTTCAGAGGATGTATGTACATGCATAATTTGAAGACTAAATGCTGTATATGCAACTACCAGTTGCAACAGAGAAATATTTATACTGGGAATAATACCCAATTTATGTTTATTTGTGCAGTAGCATTACAGTGTTTTAATTACTTTTTGAATCACATTGCTATACTCTAAACCAAGTTTTTTTTTTTGCGTTTGCTTTCCTCTCAGAAACCACTTCTACATGTAAAGTAGCCTTTTCCTGCTTACTTCAATTTCTTAGAAATTTACTTTTGTTACTTCAAATACCACATAAAAGCAAGCAATATTAATACTCCAAGAGGAGAGATACTGTCAATAGTTATGCTTCCAAGTAGTATTTTTTTATTCTACATAGCCTTTTGGATTTATCAAAATATTTACTTATGGGAATGGCTTTACTTAGTGCCTGGTGGATCACCAATTGCACATAAAAGAACAAGGTCATAAAATATTGATAAAATCATTAAATACAGTTTTATCCATTTACCATGGCTAAAACCACATGCTGCTACAATCTTAATTTGATTCCCAAGGAAATAAATTATTTCAAGAACAGTATTTAATTGCTAGAACACTTTCAGGAAAAAAAAAAAAAAGAGTACCTTTCCTTTCCCCAATTCCAATTTTCTGTTCACATATTTGCCTCATCAGTATACTCTGATGATCTGAACTAAATGTCCCAGACCCAATTTTGTAGGCGTTCTATACTCCTGAAATAACACTGCGACTGGAGTTGCAGCTCCTCAGAACTATCAGTAATTAGGCCTTTAACCAGATTAAAAAGCATTCTATTCTGGAATGTTATCCCTCTATGCCTCATCTCAGACAAACAATTGGGGGAATGTTGGCATGAGGCTAGATATGAGATATCGATTTGGTTCTTTAGACAAAGATCATAATTGTCTTTCAGAAAGCTACTCCAGTTCCTTTTCTCTCTAGACAAAATGGTTTCTCATTCTTCTAGTGACCAGTCTAAATCTCCAATATGCATGTAACATCACCAAACAGAACTGCACATTTAAGATAAAAAGACTAAGGCAAAAGCTGGATGTAATTCCCTTTCTCTTCATGCAAGGCTGGCATTAGTTATTGCTGGCAGAACACCACTGTTTGTCCTGGGTATCAAGCTGCAGTGTGTGCTGGTGCAGGGTCAGACATCGCAGCGTTTAGGATGCAGATCTGGGCCATTTTCCAGAGAAATTAAAGATAGAATTCTTGTCTTACACAGAAGAACTTTTATTTAAGAAGAGAAGCCAGTGGATTTGGGAGCAGAACTGGCCACAGGATCTTTTGATGCTGGTTTTGCCATAATAATGGAAAACTACTTTTCCAAACATACTTACAAGAAGACTTCCCCAAGCCCAGCACTTAACTAAAGAACAAAAAAAAAAAAACCAACAAACAAAAACCCAAACAAACAAACAAAAAAATTCAAATATGCAGATAAAACCAATAGTGTTAACTAGGTTGGCAAAATTTCACGTAAAATCCAAGAAAAGGTATAGTAAACGTTTAAAGCCGCAGCAGCATCAGCACAGAAGGACCACAGAACCTCTCCCAGCACAGACATCCATCGATCCCCAAGCATCCACACACTTCAAATGAGCTGCCCCAGTCAGCCTGGTGAAAGCTTGCAGGAGCTGTCTGTGCAAGCACAATCTTTTCTTCCTGTATGATTTACACTTAGGTTGTTTTTGAACCTTATTTTAAATATGGTTGGAGACTATCAGCACAACTGAGAAGAAGATCCTTTATTCCCCTTGTTGTACTCAAGTTGTTTTTCTCAGTTGCTTTTCAGAGCTCCTACCGAGTTGTTAATGAGCTGTCAATTACTTGTTCAAATTGGGAGGCAGGCACTGAAAATTAGCCACTGGAAAAGAAACATCCCTCAAATCTTGTGAAAAGGAACACTACCTTTAAGGATTCTCTTAAAATTGATGAATCATCATCAATACCACAACAAAAGCTAGGTGACCTTTTGAAATGTGTCTACTCTAGTAAAACAGAAAAACGACAGCAAATTATGAATACAGAGATGTAATTCAGCAGCTACGTTCATGGCAATATTTTGAGGGGGCAAAATAAAAATGTCACTATTCTGCTGGAGAGAGCACCGTAACCTGATCACGGTTCACATCACTACTAATGTTAACCTATTTGCTGTGTTTGGTTTTCATAAACAATCATTAGCTTAGCTTCTTGTTCTTAAAAGGAGCATCTAATTCTTGACCCTACATGTACCACATCTGATTTCTTGACTGGTGCTCAGTCACACAGCTGCTTGACTTTTAGTACAACCAATAGAAAGAGGTTATTGGTGGCAAAAGTAGTAAGGAACATGACCAGGAAATCCAAGAACCTGCTCCAGAAGATGGAAATGGAACTTACTTGATCAGTGTTGGAAACACTATCAAGCTCTTCTCCCTCTCTCCCTGCCACTTTATCCTCTGCTACTCATTTGCACCCTGCAGTTGTGTGAATACTAATTGTGTCTAGCTACATTCCGAGAGCCTGGAAACCTTTAATGTGAAAAATGAGAACAATAATAATTTTCTAACCATCTTTTTTCATCTCGATCACCAGTTGCACTTACAAGACAAAATTAGTAATTTTAATCACAGTGACACAACTTTTAAATCCTTCTCTCCTCTAAGAAAAAAATAATGATGTTTTTCTAAGTTTTAACTATGCAAAGAGTTACTCTTAAGATGGTACAGCAGGATATTTCATATGCTTAAGTTTAAACACATGCATAAGTCGTTACTGAATCAGAGACGGGTATTTTTGCAGGGAGATCCAATATGTTCCCACTAAGGGAGGACTGCTTCCTTTTGACAGCCCTCCTGACTCTCATATTCTGAGAAAACTGGATCCACACTGAGCAGATATGGGTATCCAAAAAGCTGCACTGATCGTCAGTTAAATGTTAGGGCTTTTCTAGCAAGAAGGGAAGTTAGGTGAGTTTCAGCAGGTGCTTCCTCCACCAGAGGGTACAGACCAAAGGTGAAACACAGGGGACGAGATGAAAAGGATTAGAAATCCCTGAGCATTACAAAAATCAAAATGCAGTGGTTTTAACTTATTCTCCTTCAGGGACTAGACCAATACTGACTGAAAACCTCCTATTTTTGACACAAATTATGTAAAATTGTCTAAAAATTATTTATGAAATTTTGCTAATCTTTTAATGATGAAAATAATGACCATTCACTATAAATGCATTGAGCAGGCTCATCACCAGAGCCACAGAGAAAAGGAAGGGTTTTATTTTAATTCAGATAACACAGAAAGTAGAAGGGCTATCTGAGCCTGCCCCACAGAAATTAACAGACAGGCAAGATATTACACAGCAACATTTTACCTGCACATCTTTTCATCCAGCTACACACATGTGACCTGTAGGGTAACATATAAGCAACACTCAACACCATCTGGTGTTTGACTGGAGCACAGACCCTCACACCAGATGCCAGTCTGAATTTAAGTCAGAAGGTAACAAATAGAAGTTGTTGCCACGGGCTGTTCAGGCTTTATATCAGTCCCATTACAGTGTCTGTTATGAAAGTTTCAACTCTCTTGGTACTAATTTGTGTCCTTGCTAAGCAGAGGCCAAGGCTCAGGTAGGAGGAGAAGCTGCATACCCACCCCTGCCCTGTGAGGAGCTGCAGGGCAGTGTTGGAGGAGAAGCCGCCTAACAGTCTGAACAGCTGCTATGTCTCCCCTAGTCTAAAACTCAAAGATTTTCAGTCTCCAGTTCCAGCTCCTCTGCATTACCTTTCACAAACAATTCCACTTGAGGAAACACAAAATGAATAATGTGTTTTCATTTCAGGAAGATTTATTTCTCTGACATCTGCTGAAATCATCTGTTTAGGAGCACAGACCCTCCAATGGTGTGATTAAAGTTTTCAGGTTGCTGGAATGGGGCCAGCAGCAACTCTGGTAGCCTATGGTCTGCCACAAAAATTCAAGTGCAAAAAACCACAACCACCCAACAAAACCCCATCAAACTAAGAAGTGTAAGGAGTGGTGGATCTTCTACTGAGAAGTGTAGTGCTTTTAATTTACATTAGCAGTGAAGGTTAGACATGGAAACATAACATCATCGCAGGACCAGTAATGTGCACAATGGATGTGGGAGCTGATGGATCAGCCTGATTCCATTCCATATTAAATCAATACAGAAGTTATTACTGTGTTATCTGTACCACAGTCAGACCAAGAGGTCTCAGGTAAAGGAGGGAAAGTAACTTGCCTATGGCAAACACATGATGAACAGAATTAAAATCCAGGTCTCCTGAGTCTCAGACCAGATCCTTTTTTTTCCAATATCATCTGTAATGCTTAAGAAGCCACTTTCACTGGGAAAAAAAATTACAACAAAAAAAGTAAGCTATTATAAATTGATTTCAGTGATTTTAGCTTTTTCCTAGGTTTGGTAAATTTTCCTAAAACTTGGATATGTAGGGAAAAAAGGGCACTTTCACTCTGTGTTTTAGAAGCATCATATGGAAACAGAACATTTGCTTAAAAGAAACCACAGACACCAAACAGCACTGTCTCCAAAATCTGCACATTTAAGCCACACATCAACTAAGTTTCCTATTTAAGAGAAGAGAACAAAAAAAAAGTGAGCTTATATACTCCTAGAACTTTTTAAATAATAGGCTGCACAAAGCCCATATTTGAAATCAAATTATGACAAGAAATTTTCCTGTAAAAAAACGCCATGCATAAGATGGAAGCATGAAAAATAAACCCACATAACCTTTTTTTTTTCAATCTGAAAATCAGCGATGGAAAAAATACTACATTTTTAACTGCATATTGAATGAGTTTCCTAATTATATTTTCCATGATAAAGAGAATAGATGCTCATTTAAGCAGACTTAAGACATATGACTATTTTCTAAAAGATTTGTATCAGTCAAAATCAAATAACCCACCACTCATGTTTTTCCTCATTCAGCAAAACATCTGTTACAAACCTGTGCCATACAGACCACAGGCTGAACTGAAGTCTCAAGAGCATATGCAGCATCCTTCAAGATGCTGATTCAATTTGACATTCCTAATATTAACAGCAATATACATATTCTGCTTTAGCACTTAAATAGCTAAAATTGAGACTTTTTTCCTCAAAGCAAATATGATGGTTTCTCAGAATCTATTAACACTGAAAAACATTTTTTTTGATCTTAATTTAGATAAAGTCTGAATACTGATATGTTCTGTTGCATCGACTTTTCACATCCATAATGTTGACAGGGATGGACTGAGATTAAAGCAGAATAAAAAACACAGTTATTAAAGCCAAAACAATTAAAGACAAGCAAACATTCTCCTTGTATGTCATCTTGCATTTAGGAGTAAAGCTTTGGCCTGACTGAAGCCAGGATTGCCTCCGAAGTATTAACAAATACTTCTGTAAATCCTCTACTAGCAAGAATCAAAATTAGGAAATCATGAGTAAAGATATACAAGTGTAACTCATAGTATTTGGCATCTTTCCATCAACTTGACTGGATGCCAGTGCAAGAAATTCCACTGTCAGTTGTCATTGTGTAAGAGAAGGCAAAATTCTGCTGAATATTATCCCGAGTGTATTATACATACAGTATTATACAGCAGTGTATAACCAGGAATGGAGCCTGAAATGCTATTTCATCAAAAATACCTCATTATGAAAGGTGTCTTTTCTAAGACAAAAATGTTTCAGATCGGTGAGGTATTTCTAAGAGAATTACACTGCACACACAGAACTGAGCTTGATGACTTCCTGTGGAAAAAGAATTCAGAGTGAATTTCAGTAGGAAGTTGACTAAATTCCCAGTATGCCTTTAATGCCATTTAAGAAAAACACTCACAGGCTATTCAATGACCTCTAAAGGGAATTGCATGCCTACAACTCTAGAAAATACAAATCAAATGAAAAGGACAAATGTCATGGAGATATATTTTTTAAATGTTAAGTATTATGAGCCTTTTTTGGTACCACAAATAAACTTTATTATGTTAATACACTGCAATCAACTACGACTGCTTTTATGCTGTGAGTAATGGGTAGAATTAAACAAAGCCGCCAGCACAGTAGAGTTGACCTCTGAAAACTGAACTCTGCATTTTTCCTCCAACAGCTTATATTATTTTATTTCTGTAGCATTTGGAAAGAAGCAAACTCAGGACCCAGCCAGTTACAGAGTTTCTCTGGCATGATCCATCATCCCTCTGCTTTTGCTTAAGAAGCTTCTGTCCCCTGCAATCCCTTCCTGTGCTCCACGGTTTAGTCTGGCCACCCTCATAATGCCATCTCACCTAGGCGTGTTTCTATCTTCACACACCAACATGGCAATAAAACATCAGAAGCCACACACAGGACACATCTTTGTGGAAGTGAGGGAAAAAAAGAAATCAGCACATATTCAAAAATTCCTGTCTAAAATGAAAGAGATATCCCTGCTACATTGCATTCAACACAATCTCATTAGATTAATACTAAAGATTTAACATACACTTATGTAAAAATTATCCCTGCCTGTTATATTTGCTTGACTTGTAAAATATTTACATTAAAATCCCATGGTCCTTCTGATAAAGCTTGCAGAGTTGTGTGAGCATCCAAGAGGACATGTGTGCCCCTCATGTGCAGTATAGTATTTTAATTTTAAATTGCATTTTGCCCATCAGAGCTGGGGAAAAGCCTCAGACTGCCAGTTCTCCCAGCACCGAGGAATGCTTTATTACACTGATGTCAGCACCCCTCTGTATCCTCCACAAAGATACAGTGCACAATCAGCACAGAGTGAGCTCGAGGCCCTTGATCAGTATAGGCTAAATCCTGGGGCTGGGACTGCATTGCTCCAGCCCAGCTACGGGAGTGAAGGATACAACCCCATCCTGGGATAATTAACCACAAAGCCCTAGAGTCTTGGGTTCTGTGGTGCCCAGCAAAGGGCAAGAGAGGTAGTGGCTGTACAGAGAAAACCTTCTCTTACCCTGCAGGACCTCTTCAACAGCAGCACAGAATCCCCAGACCGGAGCATACACGTTTTTGCCCCAAAAAGCCATTGAAGGCAACTGCTTCCTTTGTTAGCCCTGATTGCAGAAATCCCACAAGCCCTTTGAATCACAAAACTTGCTGGCTCTTGCCTTCATCATAGAAGCAGCTGCCTAAACTGAGAACTTACTTTATGTGCCAAACAGCAGGCGAACTTCATGCCCAAGCAAAGGTAGTGTCCTCGCCAGAGTAGCATTTTAACATATGTGAAAACAATATTCTTATTATTGCCTTTATCATTTATGACAAGAAGATCTTTAATATATGGCTAAATTTCCACTTGGAGAAATCAATAGTCTTAAATAATAACTAAGATTTCAGGTCTTTCAATCACAATGCAAAATAACCTACTATTAACTTTACAAATGAGAACCAAGTTAAAAGGCTTCTAGCAAATTACCAGTGAATCACCAGAATTTGCTTCAGGCAGAGATATTATTCCTAAATTGTTGCCAGTGATCTATATCTTTAGCGGTTTTTTATTGCTAATTTGCACTGGTTTGTCATACTCTTCTTCTAATGCATCATTACAGGAGCCAGATAATTTGTACTGCTGCCAATAACTGTCTCAAGGTAAGGCTGTTTAGGTAAAGCAAGAATAATGCACAGCAGGAGCGAGCCTTCGAAAAGAATTCCAAATTAAAGCATTGTTATGAAAAAAAAGGAATCACTTAACAGAACAGAAAGCTACATCCTTAAGTATCTCGCTTTCAAAATCAAGGCCATCACAACTAAAGTACTACCTTAATAATATACTGTTAAGGGCTTTCTTTCTTAGTTTTTAAAATTCTGTTCGCTTTCTTGTATGTCATAAAAACATACTGGGTCAAGCTGTACTTGAAAGTATTGTAAAGAGTGATGCAGGCATCCAGAAGAATTAAATTGTAATACTATGGAAAATAAAACAAAGGATTACATATACTCTGAGATTTGTCATACTGCTCCAAACTTTATACTTTATCCAACGTACATAAGCCACCTTGAACATTAAAACTTTATAAAGCTGGTCAGTTACATAAAGGCTAGTAATAATAATTTATTGATCAATAAAAAATATTTAAACAAAATCTAATAAAAGTTCAAGTTAAGATGGATTGGTCATAAGCAATACTCATTTCATCTTTGATATGTTTGTTCATATCTTTCTTTACTACACTATGGATTTTTGCTTTTAACAAACCTTCTCAGTCTGTTTTTGGAGGACAGCACTGAGTAGCACTGAGTCAGTGCTAATACAGCTCATGGCAACAGAAGCAAAGGACACTTGGAGAGGATTCTCCAGAGAACCAATCTCAGATTCAAAATCACTGCACAAGCACAAAGTCTGCAACCCCCTTGTGCATGCACTCCTGTATCACACACATCACAGAAATGGAGCCTAAACCACTTCTCTGTGAGCACTCATGTACGTATATATATGCCTCTTGCCCTGTCCTTGAGGTTTGTTTTCACACACTCCTGCTTAATTCATCTAGATTTGTACAGGGTAGTGTGATCTTTACAAAAGGCAGACAGTCCCTACTCTTATGATTGTTCTTACAAACTGTTGGTAATTTCTGCATCTGCACCCATAGTTTCTTCTCATTTTTTAAGTTCAAAAGTTTAGAGACATTCTTTAAAGACATACAAAAGTATTTTGATCTTTCATTGTGACCAGTGAGCAGGTCACAAAACATTAACTTACAGTTAAACATTTACTTACAATATTAATTGTGCATTTAACACATAGTACAATGGTCACCTCACCTGCTCTATAACTAGTTTTGGGCAGCAGGGAACATGGGGCATGGCATTTGGGTTGCAGTCAGTCTGTATGAATTTCTTTATATATGCATAAGCCAGCATACTGAAATGCAGCTGTCAACGATTCAAAACTCTTTCCTGAAGGATGACACCACTACAGTGTATTTTTGAGCTCACTGGCTAGTGTTTCAGGCAGATTTGAACACAGTCTCTTTTTTGGAGTCTGGCATGTTTCTGTGGAGCTTGGTGACAATGTGCTGTCCTGTGGTGATATGATCAGGGAAGAGACCAAATGCAAGAAAGGGGCCTGGCCGACAGTCCAACTTCAGTGCTCCCATCTGACAGAGTGCAGAGATGAACTGGATGGTGACATGAAGAGCTAAAAGGGGAGGAAAACAGACCTGTCAGGGATGGCTGACTGGTGACTTGAGAGCAATGATTCTTACTCCTTTCTCTAAATGAGGGCTGAGAACACCAGGAATGTGAGGCTCCAATTTTCCCTGCCCAGTCAGATGTCACAAAAGATGCTGAACATCGCAAAGCAGAACATAACAAAGTAGGGAGGTGCATTCTCCAGGATCCTGCTCAGTTTAGCTCCATTACTTTAATAACAAACAGTTCTACTGAAGATTTCTGTATTTTATATTACTTATCCCCTTAACCGAGTGGGTATATTGTGTTGCTAAAAACTAATTTTCCTTAATATGTAGAATTACCGTGAACACTAAGTTTCTCAGTACTCTTGGCTGTGATTTCTTTCTCTTATTCTGTTTCTAGGGGAACACTCTCCTTTCCACTGAAATGTAGAGCTCTGCTGAATATTCATTCTCTGTCCCTGTGCAGAACCAGCATGAAAAGCTATTCCACATGATAAACTGATTCAGAATAACCAGTCAAGATCCCCAGCTGGATCAGAGAGAGCTTATTTTGTTATTTTAAACATGAAGCAAAACGAGTGAAAAAGCATTTGAATCACAGCTTTAGCCCTTACCAACTGTAGTTTGCTCTTGGAAGCAACGACCTTCATTTGAGAGGAACCTCCTCTGAGCCCACTACAGTCACCTAGATGGACAACCCTCTTAATTAAGTGGCATCTCTTGAAGAGATAGGATTGAAGAGTTTGACTTAAAAACTTATTGTCATTACAAGCCACTAGCTTTCCACGTAAGTTAAATCAACACCTGGAAGGTAGACTAAAAAATAATTAACAAAATGACACACAACAAAAAGAAATGTGGGATTCCTGGAAAAAAAAATAGGAAAGGGTTGGGTTTGAAACATCTTTGAAGATATGATTGGCTTATTCAAAGGTATTTTCAAAAGGGCCACCCTTTGCCTTCATTCCTTACTATTTTGTCTGATATTTTGTGCTATCATATAGCATTTCTCTGAATTCATACCAAATAAGCCACTGCTTACTTTCCCAGTGCTGCAGGTGTCAGCTCTACAGAAAGTGCCAGACTTAGATGAATGATTTGATAAATGTGGAGACACAGCCATGCTTTCCACTTTGTTTGCAAAGACAAGACAACATGACTTTTTCCTTACTTAACTTTACTCATTATTAAATTTCTTTTTACTTTTAATTATGCAAAAATTAGTCTTATTTTCTCCTCAACTAATATTCTTCATAAAGGTAGCAGAAGCCCTAGCTTAAGAATATAGATATATTTTCAGTTTTTGAGAAAAATTAACCAACCTAAAAGACACTATTTTTGAGAATACTAGACTATAAATACAAATTTTCAATATAAATCTTCAAAATTATCAAATTTTATTCAACTCTAACAAATTTAGACATATTATAAGTTATTATACAAAAGTTCAGAAGCATCAGTATGAATGTATACATGAGTATATTGTGGAAAATAATAATCACTTGGATTTTTATCTATCTTGACTCAACTTGCTGGCAAATCAATATGCAAAAGATGTATTTCTATTAACTTATTCTTTAAAATCCCACTAATAAATCCTATTTAGTCTGCATTTAATTACAGAAAATTGTGTTGCACCCATTTTTATGTTCTAAACAGCTACACTATAAAAATAAAGAGATAGAAGAATCAATACTCCACTCAAGTGATACATAAATCTGAGTATCACCAAATACTGGAAGGCTATACTTATAAATTACTTACCTCAATAGGAAGATATAAATTACAAGGTGTAAATAGCACTAATGGAGGGTTCAAAAAACTTTGTGAGGAAAAATTTAAAATGTGAATCAGGATACAAAAATAACAAGTAATCAGCTTATTGCTTTAGTTCACAAAGCTCCTCTTAGAGATCAAGTGTTATTATGTTCAATTTTACTATGTGCTGTTCTGTCTTAAATAACTTTAACCTTTGTCATTGATTTGTTTGGGTTTTTTTCCTTAACTACTGGAAAAACTAAAGGCAACAATTACTTTACCTGCACTAATACACGCAAATGTTGTCATCTGGGAGGCTTCTAAATTAGCACCCAAATAACCCCTCAGATTCTAAACATCTAGTTGGTTGGGGTTTACTGAATGTTAAAGAAATCAGCTGCTGAGGTTGTTTTCATTTGAGCTGCAGGTAATGTCAATGCCATTGCATGCAGCCTTTGGATGCCATCCGTGAAATTGTGGAGGTAAAAAAAAATCCAATAAAAATAAATATATCAACATCTAGTCTGCAACTAAGCCACCATTTCCAGCCTGGGCATATTTTTCCCTTGTGGCTACTTGGGAAAGGATTACTTGATGTTAAGAACTCAGTATATTGATGGAGGGAATATTTATAAAAGGTTCAACACAAAGGAAGGTGTGTAGCTAAAAGTAGTGAGAAGTGGCAGCCTCATCTCAGGCATCTTTTTATTTGATTTATGAAACCATGCAAGCGACTCATAGTCTTGGCACAGTTTCTTTCTCCAGCTCTACGCATTCTAGAAATTGCCCATCCACCATTACATGCAGAAATGCTGCAAAGTGATAGTGTTAATCTTCCTCTTTCTTGCACATTCCTCTACCCGGTTCACATGAACTCCTCATGCCCAGCAGCTACTATTTCCTTCTTCAGCACCTCAATGCTTCACCCTAAGAGGGACCTTCTTCCACATTCTGTTTGGAGTTACAAGGCTTACCAAAGGTCAGAGAACAAGAGGGAGGATGGAGGAGGAAAGACTCACAATAAAAGCACAAGCAAATCATAAATGGTGTCTGGCTCTTTGTGTCCAAGTGCTTCAGTACAGCAAGCTGAGAAACAACAGGCTTTTGAATTTCAGCATGTCCCAAAGGTGTATGGAGAAAAAAGTCCCATTGAGACAGGGCCTGAGTGCCCACTTGAGGAGCTAACCCTGAAAGAAATCTCTACATTGGTAATTAATTTATACCAATAAGCTGGTTGACTTACTGCCAACACACCACAAATCTGAGGTTAATTGCAGCCAGAGAAGGAGAATGTGGTAGTGAAAACTGCAGAAAACTAAAATGTGTTGACAGAACTATAGCATGAACATCACACCTGGCACTGCAGCCACTCCATGATAACCATCTGAAGAGCTGGCTGGGCAGCTGAGGAACAGGCACACGTGAAGATTGTGTAGATCAAGTTAAAAGAATTATGAATTAGGGAACAGCTTGGGAAGAGAATAGACAAAAGAAGACTATGGTGGTTTTTGTTTGGGTGTTTTCTGTTGGCTTGTTTATTATTTTTCCCTGTTCAGCATCCAGAAAATAAAGCATGTCCAAACAAAAATAATTATTTTGCCAGTGTCTTGAAAAAACCTAGAAGATAAAGCAGCTCCAACTCAACACACTATTGTGGATTACTCAGAAAGTGCATCTCATAACTTTGGCCATCTCTTACTTCACTTACACCCCAGAGGCCAAGGTAACAAATATCCTGAGTAAGGGCAGGAACAGTCACAGTCCAACTTTTACAGTGAAATGAAACATTGTCTCTTCTCTCCACAATGGCATAGATAGTCAATTCACTCAAGTTTATAAAGCACTTTGGCTTCTTTAACTGGAAAATACCGCATTCTGGATCATTATCTCATCTCTGGCAATATGATACGGACACTCAATAGCAAGTTTAGCATTTATTGAAGTGTTACTCTGTTCTGCCTTCACGACCTGCTCTTCGATTACTGCCAGTTAACTCATGACTGACCAAATCTACTGGTGTGCTTTTCATGATCTGTGAGAACATTTTAATAGCAGCTTTAAAAATTCCAACTGTTTTCTTTTATTCTATTTCATTTTTTGAACTCAATTCCACTTTCTATCAGCAAGTTATGTGAAGCACCTCTGGTTATGTAATGCTTTTTCAACACTGTATTCCAGAAAAAAATGACATTAAAGCTTCCATCTAAGTGCACTTCATTTCATTATACCAGTATGTAAGCCATACTAGCTTTTAAATTTAAATGTAATTAGCTAATAGAAAATGTCAATATGAGACAGAAACCTTCTTTCCACAGCAGAATGAAGAACAGCTCAGAGAAATGTCACAAGAGTGACTCAGATCAGGTTCTTGGTAGGTGTTTTGCACCACCATCATCCACACCTCCTTTTTTAAAAACAAACAAACAAACAAACAAAAAACAACACCAAACCAACCAACCAACCAACCAAAAATGCTTACTTTCTTCTCTAATGCTAAAGAAGGGACAAAAAAAAAAAAATCATCTAGCCCTATTGATTTCCCATGTTTGGATAAGGTTATAATTTTACACAAAATGTAATAACTGCAGATTTTTAGACAAATACTCAGCTGTGTCTTGAGCATAACTGAACAAAATGATCTCTATGTAGGACTTGATGTCTGAAGGATCTTGATGTTTGAAGTACTATTGCAAGATTTCAATATTCCATGTTGAAGGGAGATATTAATTTTGTAAATGCTCAGAAAAGCACGGATAAGCTTCAATGACCAAACTACAGATAATGGAAATACTTTCTCTAAATTTATGCATTGATTCTTATTTCTTTACCCAGAGATGATGTTCAGAAGAACATAAAAATACCAGTAAGAACAGAAAGAATCATCTTCCGGCATGCAAAATCAAGATTATTTTCACCAAGAAGCACAGCAGATATATAAAGCAAAGAAACGCTCCCTCACGAAGGGCCCAACTGACTGTTCAGATTTGTCTTTAACATAATTTGTCACGTCTACTGGACTTGACCTTTAAGCAAGTGTGTTCAAAAGCTGATAAAGGAAAAGCAACCCAAGACATCAACCCAGGAATTAGTATGTCAATTAAGTATTGCAGTGTTTCGAAATGTAAGTTCCCTGTAGGAACCTGCTCAAGTGATCTGGACCGGCTGCATCAAGAAGGAAATGTTAATGAAACACCTCTATGCCAATACAGCATGGATATAAGGTATATATAAATTAAATGCCTGCAAAATTAGCGGACATGGTTAGATTAGCAGTAGATAAATTAAATATAAAAGTGATAGCTTATAGGATGAGATCCAAGTATGCACCCTTGAAGATCAGTCATGAAATGTATTTTTTTGTCACAAGCAACATATCCATTATTACTGCTTGAGTTTTAAATTTGTAGGATTTCTACTTGCAAAAGTTGTACTGGGTCAAGAGAGTCTAGTAGTTATAGACAATAAGTATAAAAGGAAGAAACTCGGCCTGGCATGCAGTTTCCTTTATTTGCATCTGTATTTTCACAAATAAATTTACCAATCTATTTTAATTAAGGACAACTCAAGAAACACTGATACCGTAACACCAATGAAAAGTCCTTCCTTATAAAATAATTTATAGAATATTCTTCATGTATCCATGTGATTTAATAGCTTTGCTTAATTTCATTCACAGCACACAGACCCTTGTGGTGAGCTACAGCATTTTACATTATTCTCCATGCTTAAATCATCAACAACTTTTCTGTGTTTCTGCTCTCAAAAACAAAAATATAAAATTATTAGGAAACTGCTACAATTCATTTCTAAGATAAGCTTACTGTATTAGTTGGGGGGTCTGTTACTTTTTTTTAATACTACATGGTGCTGAATGCTCAAAGCATATGGATCCCTTCTATATAATGTAGCCTTAAAATTAAACAAGGGGATGGTTTGTTTTGGGGTTTTTTTGTGGTTTTTGTTGGTTTTTTGTTTTTTTTTTTTTTTTTTTTTTTAAGGTAATATCCAAATATTTTTTCCTGGACTTATAAAATTGTTTTTAAAATGCATGTTGTAAATGTGCCCAAAGAAGGGACACCTCAGTACTGAATACATTCAGTAATAAGCACTTTTTGGTATATTGGAATGAGAAATCCCCAACAGACAACTTTACTATATGCATCGAATCTACTTTTTTTTTCTTCCTCTCCTGCTTTGTACTTTACTTTGTACTTTGTACTTCCTCTACTTACACTGTACTTTAATAAATTTTTGCCAGAAATTTCATATTTTAAAATTATAATTCAGTTGAAACTGTTCCTCTCAATAGACCTGCATTTTCAGCCACTGCAAACCTTACCAAAGGGAATGAGAATGCAGACTTGTATGAAAAACATTTTCCTTAAAAATAATAAAATTTATTAAATTTATTAAAATTGCCATGCAATGAAAAATTCAAATTACAATTTGTGTCTTTACTGGAAGATCAATTTTTTTTTTCCTTTAAGAGCTAGGAAATCATCTCTTTTTCTCTTGCTATTAATCCACACATGATTGGCTTCTGTTATTATCATAACACTAAACTCCTCTATGACTGCAGAAAAGGTGACTAAATAAGTCTTTGACTGCAAGGAAACACCAGCATTTCAGATGCCATCTGTCCTGTAAGGCACTCAATATCAGCTCCATCGATCAAATACAAGAGGCCTGATTTTTACATTTTATTTGCTCTTAACCCAATGGGTACAACAGCTATTATGTTTGTACCTATAAAAGCATTCCATTATGGTTTTAAAATATTTCCTCTCCTTTTACATCACAAAGATCAAAATAGTGTATAATACTGGAAAGTTAAAGTTCAGACATCTCCATAGGAAGCATAAAGGAGAGTGGTATTCAACAGCAGTGGCAACTGTTGATTTTATATCTTCAACATAAAATTTGAGCTAGAAAAGAAAAATAAATTTCTCAAAAGGCACATACTTTTGATTTTGCTTCTATCCAATCCACCAGAAATAGAGCTTTACCTGCCAAGGAATCTTAATCTACAAAATTAAATTTTTCATCTTTACAGATGCAACAATGTGCAAACCCCAAGATCCTTCCTTGAGTACTTACAAGTATAACTAGAAACTGTAGTTATTTCCTCACCATAACCCATCAATACATGCCCATTAGTGCTTCATTCTTACTATGCGTAGAACAACTGAAGGTAGAGAGTGATTTAGTATTTGTAATTTGTCTACTTTCTTGATAAAAAAATAGTTAAGTCCAGAAAAATCAGTGGACTTTCATTAAAAAGTAGGGGAAAAAAACAGAGAGCCCTGCCTTGGTATGTCCACTGTACCTGTGACATAACAGCAGTACCCTAATGACAGTCCAGATAAAAATAACAATATGTAAAGGCACTATGGCATATCCATTCTCTTCTGGCAGCAGATAGGATTGTGGTAATATATTTGTGCTCCACTATGACCTTGAAATCTCAGAAAAATGAGGCTTCCACTATGCAGATGGAGAACTGTTCTCCAAATTGCAGAAGGCCTTGTGTCTCCATCCAAAACCTGACCTCAATGAAAGAAACCTAACCAAGAGCAGATAGGACATAAGCAACAGTAACATGTTACTGAAATAGGTATACGATTTCCACTCAGTTAATTTAATTAACATTGCCATTGAATTAATATTTATTGATGTTTCTAAATCACAAGGGAATTTCGGATGAGGGAGGGAGGGGAAATATTTGAATGATTTTACTGAAAGTGGGAGTGGAGAAGGAAGAGGGTGGTAGTATAGTGGCATTCACTCATGTATGCTTAGCATTGGTCTGAAGAACAAGTGGGAAAAATGTACCTACAGAAGAGTATTTTACTGAGGGAATGAAGCTCCTGTTCAGGAGCAAACAGCTGGACACTGTGAATTGCATTAGTCCCTGGCTGTAAGCTCCAGTTAATGTATATTTGAAGTACTGTCAACTCCAAATAAATGAAAATTACTATCCATCACTCAAATCACTGTTTTTCTTCAAATAACAGCCTTAATTTTTAAACTTGTAGGAATCTTTGCCATTATTACAAAGCCTATTAAATCTAACATGTAAAACCTTACATCCACAAGTTATACTTTTATGCAATGTAAATAAGTGCAGCTATCCCAGGTTCCTAGACTGAAAAATAATCCTGCTGTAACTATCCTTGATATCAGCTAATTATATATTCTCTGCTACAGCTTTTAAGTCACTATAGAACGGATTGCACTTTATAGCAACAAAGATGATATCCCTTGGGACTGACTTTCCATTGAAGAGAGCTTTAATTTATTTATAGCTACACTTTATACTGCAAATGACACTGGGAACCCAGATAAACTGTTTGGAAGAATTGCTCTCTCCTATTAAATTAGCTGCTATAGTTAACTGATTAAAATCTTACTGCAAAAATAAAAGGCTCAAACAAGTGTGCCTTGTAACAAGGAATTGAAATGCGTTCTGTGCTAGGAGCTAGTGAGAAAATAATGACTACAGCAAAGACTTCTTTTACAGTTTCTGAATGCCTTTTATGCCAAAAGAAATAAAGAAAGCTTTACGATGGGGAAGAGAGCTTTCCAAGAAAGCTTTTTATGTTTTGAAAGATATATGAGCTGTTCCCAAAATGTTTTGAGCAGGCAGTCAGTGTAGGGCTGAAGAAGTGCAACACGGCTTTGTCTGCTCAGTCCTAGTGTCTCCCTCTATAGAGCTTATGCTTTAGAACAAAGGGGGTTCAAAAGCTTAGGTAATTCTGTGCTCTGTAGAGAAGTAGAGTTGTGATGATTTTTTTTAGAGCAACTACTCCTATCTGCAAAAGCAGCAATTGCCAGGCAAGATTAGTTCAGGTTCTTCAAAGAAAACATCTCTGTATTGTCTTGAGAACTTCCAAAGACAAAGAAAACTGCCACTCTATGAATCTATGACCTAAAGCCTAAATTTTGGACAAAAACTGAGTTAGGGCAAAAAATGAAATGTCTATTACAGACATTTTATTTGTTTCCTTTGGTGACTTGTGTTTTAAGGGGAAGACACTGGGTTCACTAACACTGTGTCTTTTTTTACTCAATACCCGGGGAAAGGATTTTTAAATGTTTGCACTAGTACTCACTCTTTCTCTGGCACAAATTTTTCATTTTCCTGTCATTGGATAATTAGTATTTGAACATCCCTTACAGAGCTGGGACTGTCCTCCTGTGTAACCTCAGACAGTTCCCAAATGAAATTGCAACTCTAACAACAAAAGGCTGTATCTGAAATGGAAAATAAATAATGAAGGTCATTGGCTGCAAGAAAACTAGGAAAAACTTAAAATTAGCACAACATCTACCTTGGCTTTCCAAGAATAACCAGTGCCGTTTGATATACCAGGTCCAAGTCTCAACATCATTTGTCTAAAGCAGCAGCTCACTGTTGTTCTTCCAGACTTCACGTTGTTAGCCTCTCAAAAATTTAACAGGAAGAACCACCATCACTGACAATCATGTGGGTATCAAGCTATTAATTTTCTTTTTATTCACAGGAAAAGGTTTCCCCCAAACCACAGTGAAGAGCAGACTCACATGATCAGCTAATTAATCAGGTAGGGATTTTGTGTTTCCCTCTGATCTCAGGTGACCGGGCAGGGATCTGGGGGAGTTGCTATTGCTCTCAGCTTCAACATCCGTCTGCAACACTTACAAAGCAGTTTGTCTTCTGAAGCTGTTACTAAACTTTCATCAAAAGAAAATGCAAGCGAGGGCTGGAAAGTGATTTGCAAAGGTTTTGTTTGTTTACTAAGCTATTCAGCCTCCATATCTACTGCTAAGGATAGGGGTTTGTTTGCACTTTAACTATAAACACCTTCCCTATGTGCAACACATAAATGTCTCATCTAAAGGTTGGCATTAAACAGGACGTTATTTACTAATTAGTTCAGCAGTTTATTACAGTGAAATTTAAATGTACTAATCAAATGTTTATTTTGTAATCATGTTACATTAATGCTAATTAGTGATGTATTTATCACTTCATGGATTACATTTAAATTTAAATACTCCAGTCAAAAGTTTGACATTAAATTGCACTTACCTACTTAAACAGTCTCTAATGTATTGGCTAATTTTAAATACCATTGTACAAATGCAAGTATTTCTTTTTACTGTAAGCATATTTTTTTAAAACATCACCTAGATAGCTTTGTAATTGTTATTCTGTGGATAAGTATTTCTTTCATAATTATAAGCATATAGATGTGAATCAAACACCTTTTTAATAGCTTTCTTTTCTTTAGCCATTATAATACCTAATATAATTTAGAGAAGCAATTTTAGAAAAACCATTTTAGTCCAGACCATTGGGATGTACCAAATCTACAAAATTCCAATGAAAATGAACAGATTTAAATGTAATTCACCAGGGTGTATACCTGAGATTTAATTATTAACTACTAATCAGCTGCTCTTGTTATATGGCAAGGAAAACATAGCCTTATACATATAGCAAGGAAGATGTTCCTCAAGATGACAACAAAAAAACCCTCCAGATAGCAAGGAAGCTACCAGGCCAGTTCTTACTGAACCATAGCTGTTTGCAGCCAGGCTTCTACATGTCTATAGTTCTGAGGGAGATGTAAGCAATTATAAGAAACCACTGGTGGAACAATAGAATAAAACCACAGTAAAAGCAAACACTCTTCAGTGGAATAACCAGTGCATGAAAACTTTATATAGAAAAAAATCTAAAATACTTTGCAATTCCCACTTTTCAAATATTAACACACTTTATTGTTACCAACTATAAACTGCTATTCAGGCTGGAACAACCTCATGATCAGCGTTTGCAGGTGGGACAGAGACAAATGAAGCTTAAGATGCAAAGATTCATCATCTTCATGAGGTTGGTTATAAACAACACAGTTCAGACTCACCTTTTCCCTGCCAGATATGAACATTGGGTTGCATTAACTTCCCAAAGACTGAGGCAGAGTACATCTCTCCAAAGATATGTGAGATGTTTAAAGGGAAAATGGAAATCTTAGAACTCCAAAGTCTGGATGATTTATTTCATGACCTATCTGTCCTCCCCTCAGATGCCATTGTGAGTTTTTTGGTTTTTAGAAAACAGTAATAATGTAAAGCTAATGTGAAATTCTCCTTCCCCTAATAACTTATTCAAGTACTTTATCAAAAAGAAATAAAGCCCTATTGCTTTCATAAAATAAAATACAAAAAAAACCACCCAGCTGTCATCTTGTTTTACATTTGCTGCTTTATTTTTACACTCAGTTTTTCCAGTGTCATTTAGTCTCAGCTGAGACTTTTAAAAGCTCTTCAAGTTTTTCTTGATGCTGCTGAAAAGCTTTGCATTTATCTAATGCCTAAAATGGTTTATCCAAGGTAACTTATTTGCCAGTGGCAGTGTATGGAACAGCATTCAGATACTCAGAATCTCATTCCACTGTTCTCATCTAGAAATAACTCCTGAAACCATAAAAGGAGAAACACATAAAAGAATTGTCAGATTTGTTAGATTTTGACAAACCTCAAGATTTTGTGCAGGTGTGTTCTGTTGTTAATGGCTATTCAAAATACAGTTTTGCAATTATTGTTATAAAATTCAATTTAACTAACAAAACATTAAGTATATTTAGGATAGGATAGAACCTACAGTTTGCATTCCTTCTAATAAACTAATATTCAGAAATGTAGTGCATTTAAAGAAGATGATGTTGGGACTAAATCTACAATGCCTCTGCCAGTGCATTTACTGAAGGAAGTGAAGAACAGAAAGAGTAATTCCTGAAAGGGAAATTATGAGAATTTGGACATATATCTGAGAGGGGTAAATGCCAAATTGTACAATAAACAATAAAAAAATAAAAACTTAATTATAAAAAATAATGTTTTGGCGTCAAACATGTGGCAGAGGACTCTCAGCATCACAGCAGTCATGGCAGTAATCAGAAGACAGTAAGTACACCAACGTTTCTTACACTCAACTTCTATGTTGCCCTGACAGTGATACAATTTTGGAGTTGCATAGCCAGCGGATGTAGGAATACCAAAGCCTATGGTAATGTTCACAATCGCACAGAAAGATGTTGCAGTGAAAGGGCAAGAAATTTGCACTTTCACATATAAGTTAGAATTTTGTACTATGCACGTAAGTAGCTTGTTCTACGAAGAGCTATTTTAAACACCGGTTTCCCAGAAGAAGCGCAGGAGCAGTGTGGGCCACACTGACCCAATGTGTGCCAGATTTCCTCACCCTACTTAGCCTACCCTGAAGAGTTCAGAGTGCCCACTGCTGTAGGCAGAGGTTGTGGCTGCCTTGCCCTACTCTGAGACATGTCCCCTACCCTTAAAAAACACTTCATGCACCTCTAACATGGATCGGTCATTAAGATAATCAATGAGATTCTTTCCTTTCAATCTCTGTGTTGCAAGACCCTGACACTCAGAGGAAATTGTCAGATAAAAGGGTCTGGGGAGGCCAAGGCAGAGGCAGCCGGGGCTGGAAGGAGGGCACAGGACACGACACAGGCCAGGGGCGGCTCAAATCTGAGGAGCTGACAACACCACAAAGTAGAAGGGAAATAATTAAGTCCACTGTATGCTCTGATTTTGTGAGCTACTCTTTCTTACTGCTCTTCTGAAAACTATGTCAGAGCTAATTAATGTCATCTATGAAAAGATGGCCCTTCTTAATGAACTTGCTTTTTCCCCTGCAACTACACTGTACCCCTTACATTGTGAATGCAGTGTTACATACAGATCCTATCACTTTTGCCAGAAATGCTGCTGCAAGTTTTTTGTTATTGCAATGCTTAATTTTTCCATTCAAAATGTATTTAAACTGCTGAATGAATAATGTGCATTTTTTCTTTGTTTCAAAATTGATTAAAAAGGAATTTACCTCCTTTTTTCTTTAGACCCTTTTTCTGTACATCACAGTCTAATATTTTCTTCATTTTAAACGCAGGCAAATGGCATTTCTGTTCAAATGGGTAGTTCCTTTCCTTTGCAAGTACTCTTATAGATTTCAGTATTTATAAGAAATTACTAAATCTTAAATCTGCCTTGGATCTAAGCTATTTTTCATTTACTTTCATAACCTAGAATTTTTTAGGAAATAATTAATTATTTTTTTCTTTTTTATAAAAAAGTAGGTCAGGTTTTCATTTCACAGGGAAAGGGGTAGCAGTACATTTTTTACCTGCTAATTTACTAAACTCTACACAAGTAATAATATATGAAGAGGTCAATTCCCACTAGTACTGTATTTTAATTATATACATTTATGCCCCAAATTAAATTTTGCCTGCCAGCTATTTATCATAATTTAAGTTCTTCAAGCAGTCAAAATTATTTTTAACATAGTGTCTTTCACATGTCTCACATTCCATGTCAATATTCTTAGAAATGACTCCAAGGACAAAAAAATAACTCTACTAAATAAAACACAAAAATACTTCTTGCTTCATGATCCAGTAACCCATGAATAAAAATGAGCTTCTCTCAGAGCTGAGAATACACTGGACTGAAGAGAATAATATACTGTACTGAAGAAACCTCAAATCGTGCTAGAATATGGTCTACTTGATTTCTTCACTACATGAAAGACTATGGATGTTGCTGATTCCTAACAGCAAAGAAAATTCCTCAGCAGCTGAGTACAGCACAGTGTTCACCCTAAAGCTCTCCTTTACCCACAAAGGTATCAGCACAAACCTCCAGGAGAACACCAGACTGCTCCCCAGACTCACAGCTTGATACACCCCTGCTTTCAGTCCGTGTCCTGGCTTTCTGCACATCTTCTGTTCCAACAGCAGCTCTCACAAACTGCATCAGGTCATACACAAATGTCAATCCTCTGACTGCAAAACTCACATACCAAGTCAGTGATTATTCACTCCTTTATTATATTACCGCTAGCTCAGTTTTACTTTTATTTTGTTTTGTCTTCTTTATTTCATTTAATAGCCATGGACACACAGAAATACTCTGAAAACAAAGGCTAGTGTGTAGCATATCTAAACAGGTCACACGCACTAAAAATATTTCCTTTCACCTATCAGTTCTTGTTTTGTGTTCCATCCCCTTTAACTTCTTTCCACATCATAAAGCTGCGGCACCACTGATGATAGAGGTCAGTTTAATTTCAGACACTGCAGTTTTGTACACAGATAATGGGAGTGAAAGGCCACAGAGGAGTGTCCACTGCTCATTTCCTACACACACAGCACAAAACCCACCTTGCTCAAATGGAACAAGGCAGTCAAATGTGTGAAGTCAATACTTAAAATCAGCCAGGAGATCTTGCTACATGTGTGTATTTATGAGATCCACAGTCATCATGGCAATGTAACTAGTATGAAACTGAGGCAGAGAGAAAAGAAAAATAGATCTGATGTTTGAGATTATGACATTGGACATCGGAAGCCTTTACCCACTTTCTGAAATAGGGAGGTCATACTGATTTAAGTTGTATAAATATGACAAAAATTAAACCTAAGAAAACTCTAAGGAAGTTTAAGGTTTTTATTATCAACTCATCAAGAACTAAAATTTATAGCACTCAGTTATCCAGTGCTCTGAGTTGAGTTCATAAGCAGAACCTTTTGCATTAGTTTTCCTGGCTGCACAGGGTGTTGGGCTGTTTGTATTTCAGTCTTTTTACTTGGAATCAATATGTACATGATTTGCTATTGTAGGCTGCCTCCATATCCCAGATGGCCTCCCTGAAATATTGGTCCACCTCCTGGTTCCACCTCCCTACAAGATGTTTTAGAAGGTTTGCAGACTATATCAAGCAATGCCTCCAGATAGTTACCCAGTGCTATTTGAAAGCTCAGAAGTTGCAGCCCACCCAGCCAACAGAACTGTAGTCAGAGAGCACCAGAGGATAAATGGGGCTTTGCAGGCAAAGAGGAGATTTAGGAAGTCTGCTGAAAAACTTTAGCTGAAATTTATGTGCTTTTAGAGAACACAGTTTGAAGCTGACAAAAACTATGGTTCCGAAAACCTCAGAGCAGAAGAAAGAGAGGGTGGCTCATTGCAAGCATTTTTCTCAGCTGGAGCTCTGGCAAGAACTTACTTTCTTTGCAGTCTGAACATATTAGAGAAAACAAACTGAGACTGGGATGAAACTGAGACTGGGATCCAGCCTCTGCATCAAGCACTTGATACTGCATGGTCCATGCACTACCAGCGGGCTCAGTCATCTCTCTTCACGCAGGCCCAGCATACACTGTATAAAGAAAACTATCCTTAAAACCCCCTACTGTGTTCACAGAGAATCCAAAGATTCTTAATAGCTATCAACTTTCCCCCCCCTCACACATACATATATATATTTACAACCTGCCAAGCTCATATGTGAACTAGAGCATATCATTCCACACCAGCTACAACCCACTAAACCAAGCCAGCTCAGTCACTGTCAGGCAGAGTGCATCTCTAAGATCTCTCCTGATTTGGGTTCATTTCTCAGCTGTCAAAACAGAGCCTATCACTGTTGCTGTCAGAATTACCATCTGAGTTTGAAGAAGCATTTGGCCCCTTTCAGCGTTCACATTAGTCTAGGTTCTTTCAAGGCAAGAGCTTCAGAGAAGACAGTTAGGCTCTTTGGCAGAACAGGAAAATTACACATGAAGAAACATGGAAACTGTTGGAAACTTTGCAGTTTTGTTTTGAAAATTCATTCCACTTGTCACTTAGGAAACACAAGTTCTAAGCCTGCTTTCCCCAAATGACTATATTTATGCTCACTGAAGCAGCACAATTCATGCCACAGTATTTAGGGTTGAGAGAAATGAGATTTCAAAAGCTTATTAATTGCTAAAAATATGTTTCCAAAGGGAAAAAAAATGCAACAAAATGCATCAACGTCATTCCAAGTTTGCAGACAGCTCGAAATAGTAGCTTTGATTTAGTTGAAATATAATCATACAATTGTCGATTAAATATTTCCCTAGTGATCAAACTTCCAGCCTTTGCATCTGTTGTAAATCCCTGCTAATTCCCAGACTTAACATGAAACCAAAAACCCTAGCTGTCACTTGGCCCAAAAATGACAGGTTTTCCTTGAGAGAGTGCTCAATATTCTTCCTCTTTAAATTCTATTGCACACTGAAACTAAAAACTAAATAAAGCTGTAAAATAATTAATCAGCTGTAAAATAAAAATAGGTAAAACAGTGGTGTTGTTTTATTTGCTTAATATCTGCATGTTTAAATTGCTACTAACTTTCCAATGTTATCTATTGCCAACAGCTGCATTATCTGTAGGTTAGATCCCAGGAGAATTGTAAAACCCAGGGTAATTTGTTGCAAGAATTTAGTCAATATAATTGTGTAGTGTGCAAAAACCTGGCTTCCATCTTCAGTTTGTTGTGTGTGCCTATTTTTGCTTCTAATTCAGTATTTCTCTCAGGAAGATATTTTCTCCCTTCCTTTTTTTCCAAAACATTTCTCCTGAAAACTACAAAAAAAAAAAAAAAACTACCAAAAAAAAACTACAAAAAAAAAAGAGTGCCCTTGAATTTAGTACTTATTCAGCACCACTCAGAATTTTACTCCAGAATAGTCATACAAAATCATTTTTCTCTTATTTATTCATCCATAGCTAGAGCTTTTCCTCCAGAGTCCCAGTAATTGCTAAAAATTTTAGATCCAGATTTTATTTATTGGAAAGTGAATATAATCTGTTCTGGTGTGACCCAAAGTGACTGAAGCTTTAATCCAACCTACTCTCTTTATTAAAGTGATTTAATAACCACTTTATTGATTTAATTCATATCAGAGAGCATCTGAAGTTGGCGCAGTTAAACCTCTTTGAACATTACCTTTTTAATTCCAGGAAGAGCACTGACTCCTGGCTAAAAAAGCTCCACTTTACCTATACATATGCAGGTTTTGAACCTTTGCTCACAATGGTCTGCATTTTTCTATATGTTGTGAGCCCAACCACAGTCATCCATAATACTGGGGGAAAACTGTTGGTAACAGAAAGTTGATTTTGTGCTGCAGAGATGCACAGATGAAAACACACTAAATACAGAAGCTAGGCTGGATGTAAATTCTTCCTACTCAGAAAGCTGTGATAGTCATCACACCCAGGCTTCTAGACACCAATTCAAGATTCATACATTGGTGATTCCAAATCCTACTGAAGTTTGGGCTGTTACTCAGTGTCTGAGTAAATTAAGTCTAGTGGTCTCAATTTCAGTGGAGGTGGTGTAAATCAAAATAAAAAAAAAGCAGTAAAGAAAAGTGGATCTTATCACCTTATTCACATTTACAATAGAAATGTAACTTCACTGATTTGAAGAGGAAGAAGCATCCTAACTGCAAATAGCTGAGTTTATATTAATTAGTGAATTATTTCCACAAGGAGACAGGTGTGAAAGTAGATATCAGGTGTCTATGCTCATCTTACTTTCAAGTAGTGACTGACAAGAATGATTATGGCTCAACTAAAATATTTTTTTACTGCCTGAAGGAATTATTTCAGTACGAGTTCTGTATCTATCTTCTTCCATTGCAAAACAGCACAGTTTTTTATGATTATTAAAACTGTAAGATATTAACACCTTATCATTTCTCTAAAGTGACTATAACCTTCACTTAAGCACTAGCTTACAAGTAGGTTCTATGTTTCATTTTGGGAAAAAACACATAGGGGAAACTATATTTTGCAAGAGCAAATAATTTTGTATTATCTTATTGAGAATGCTGCATATCTCAAAAGCACTGCCAAACCAAGTCTGCTTGCATTTCAAGAATGGTTACCAAAAGGATGTCGAATAGGAAGCAGATAAATCAATTCCACCTTCCTATAGCAAAGGAGACCTTGATCTTATCAAGATCTACTCTGTGTTTCTGACTTTGCTACAAACTCTGGAAGCAATGTGTGTTCAGTGGCAGAATAAGAGCTGCAGGACCAGTCCCTCTGGGTGGAGCTGCTCTTCAGCAACAAGATTTTACAGAATCTCAGACAATGGGCAGGTTCCCACCTCAGCATCCCCGGAGGTGCAGCAGTCTGTCTCCCATTTGGAAGCTGGATGTATTGATACAGGAGCCTTTCACTCCCTTTCCCTATGCTAATATTCTTGAAATTTATCCTACAAAACTAATAGTTACAAACTCAGAAACTGCAAATCTGGGAACCATTGCACGAACCCAACACAGTGACCTGTATACACTGCATTTCTCTGAAAGTAAATATAACAATAAACTTAACAATCAAAAAAATCAAAAACCAACCAAAATAATTTATTCTTATTCACAGTTGGTTTAAGATTAATAAAACTCATGCAGACTCTGTGGATCTGGAAAGAGCTTATTTTTATGAAAAAATTGATCAAGATAAAATTTATGCTCTGCTGTACCTCAGTAAATCTGCAGACTTTAAGGCACTTCAGTGGAACTGCATATGGAATATTAGCAGAATAATTAATGTGATAGTTTAACTAGAGAGTTTGCTTCAATATAGATCAAGTTCCAGTCTATACATATAGCATTTTTCACACTGTCATTCATAGACTCTGAAACTGAAATGAAAGATGACATCAGCTAACAGAGCAGCTCCTAATATATGTAGATAACTTTCATCAGTATCAATGATATTTTTTTCCAAGGAAGATTATCCTTATCTCCTTTTAATTCTAATAACATAAATGTTTCATTCAGTTTTAGTATGTGCTCATCTGTTTGCCTTCAATGCATTCAAGTATTTTTCAAATAATCCTGTAACTTATTATGACAACAGGAAATTGACCTGGCGAATTCATCCATGTTCACTTTCTTTGCTATTTTATTCATAAATTCCCGTCCAAAACAGAGTTGAAAATTAAAAGAAAAATATGTCTTTATCAAAACTCAATTTATAGGATGCTCAATGCACTTTTTAATGATAACTTGTTCTATGAGAAGCAGCAAATTGTACTTGGCAGCACAATAAACAGAGTTATGGTACATGAAACAGAAATGAAAATGCAAGTGATTGAATGCATATTTACAGAAGTTTAAGCTGGGTAATATTCAGCAACTTAAAAACAAAAATGCAGTTTTAGGCCTATCCATACTTGTTTGAAATAAACAGAGCAAGGAAGTAGAAAATAACCTTAACTCTGCAGGTCTCAAAAAACATTTCTCAGGTTCAGCATCTGATTTGTTGTGGTGCAACTAGACACACGCAGCAAATGAAGCCCTGTTCTTTGGAAATCCCACAAAAATTAAGGAAGTCCATAGTTAACATTACCTTGAATTCAAGGAGGCAAATAAAGATTTCTTACATTGGGTTTTGGCACCTCAGAAGATGTATAGGAGGTGATGGCCTAGGTCGGGCCATCGTCCTCTTCCTCTCTTCCCCAGGCACCAGCAATAAAGCAGCAATAAAGGCCTGGGCTGGCTCCCACTGTGCTACTCAAACAAGGTACAAATACGGTATAATTCACACATACAATGACACAAGCAGCAGAATAATATTAATAAGGCTCTTTTGTATCTCTGAGATGAGGCACATAGTAACACCTGAACAGGCTCTGTGCACACACACACATGTATTTCATGGATGGGTTTTGGTTTTGGTTCCCCCACACCTCCCCATGAAGATAGACACATGCTTGGCCAGGTCCTCTCTAAAGTCAGTAGTCTAACTCAAATCTAACAATATTCAAAATTAAAGCCAGGACAGAAGGACCAGTCCTCCTTTGGATCCTGATTTGCAACTTGCCCCCATGAAGGGACTATTACGGCCCTCAGGCATCTTCCAACACAAACAATAAAACCACAGTATGGGAACTGCTGCAGCCCTGAAAAGGAGAACTGTAAGCATAACACAAACCATAACAGAAACTGAGCTCTATTAACCCAAAACTTGGACATTTTTTTTGCAGACCAAATGATTACAAGCATGGACCTGCTGCCCTATCAAAAGGATGTCAAATTTTTTCAATCGTTCTATTATAATTCCTGCCTAACATCTATCTTCTTACACAGCTGTGTAAACTCCATCACTTTGAATCCACAACATATAATTAATCCAACCACTATAGACTCCATTTTTTCTACTTATCTTGTTTGCAATGCTGTGTTACCTCTGATGCACAGAGACCCAACGGACTGTAGTGCTATTCATCCAATCCCTGCCTCATAAGGTTTTCATAATGTCATGACTAAACCTAAATGAACCAAAGACAAGAAAAATAAATAACAACAACAACAAAATCCACAGAAAAACACACCAAAAACCCCAAAGCCTTGTGAGGTTTAGATAATCAAATTTCAATTTTCCCACAAGATGTAACAGCACACAATATATCCAACCCTAGAATAATCTTAGAATCATTTAGACACATTAAGTCACCATTCTATAAGGACCCAAATGGCCAATAATAGACAGGACTCCTCCTTCTTACTGAGTCTGGAAATCTTGTTGTGGGCTCAGCACACACCTGAGTGAGGAACTGTAGTGCCAAGCCACTCATCAGGTAAACACTTTGCCTTTCTTAAAGTTGCGCAGCAAATTTTTCACATAATGGAAACCATATTTAAAGTTTCAATCCACAATAATCTAGGTCATTATGACTAGAAAAGTCATTTCTGCTTGTTGATAAACAGAAGTCTGCTTTGAAAATTTAATAATTTTCTATTAACTTTTGAGTGAATATATTTATAAATAATTTTTCAGTGTATTATTTAACATTGGTTTGGTTAAAATATGCTTATTTATACTTTTGTAATAGGAAGGCAAACTGATACAGATCATGTTAAATTCTCTCTTACATAGTTTTTCTATTAGATTTAGAAATAATTGAGATTATTTTCTGAATGCGTTTTATTAAATGCATTTCTAAATTTATTAAAAAATATGTTCTCTATACTAATATTGTTCTACAAGGCTTTTACTATGTTATGTCATATAAGATGTGTTGTTAAGACTGGCAATAAAAAGCAATACAACAATACATGAAAATTAATTACATCGCGTCCATCAGAAATCAAATATCTCAGACTGAACCTTGCAGAGAATATTAGCTACAAGAGAGAAAATCCGGTTTTAGGTATTGGTCCTCAACAGGAGCTTATTTACAGAGGGAACTTATTTCAGCACATACGTGAATTTTACGTGCACATCAGCCAACCCAAACAGTCTTCAATATTAAGCAGAGAAAAAAAACAAGAGTTATTTTTTGTGAAAACTTTTGAAGATTTCTTTCAGCCTCAGAACCTCCCAGGTGGACCAACGTGTGGAAAATGACAGAAGTTACAAAAGGTAGAACAAGGCCCAAATGAGCATCCCAGATATAAGTTATGTCAAAAGGGACCTGAACTTCAGTCTCCTACAATGGAAGGGGGTCACTGTAATGATTAAAGTACTTGCTATGCAGACGTGCTTCTCTCTCTTGAGGAACTTTACTAATCTTTTTAATTTCCCAAGAGCTGTGCCCGTTTAGAACATGAAATCCCACAACCAAACAAAAAACCCCTTCTAATAGAAGAAGTCTCTGTAAAAACAACTCTTACCATTTCTAATTTCTCTATCTGTATGCCAGAGGCATCAATCATTCTTTTAATATTATTAGGTCTCTGCAGAGATAAGAGCGTCTTTACGATATGACACTTCACTGAATAAATGACACATGGATTGGTTTCCTGGCTCTTAGTTCATAAGCCTCATGAGCAAGAACCAGCAACAACAAATCAAATTGAGGTTTCAGGACACATGAGGGATTCCAAAGACACTTGGACATTTAATCACATACCACCACCCACTTTTGTTCCTCATGGATTGCTTTTGATTGGCCCAGACACTTAGGGATGATGTTTTTTCTGTCACTGAGCAACTGATAATCTACAACCTAGAAGTCAGGCAATATCTATGCTGTGCCTTCTCCCTCACCCTCTCTCCCCCTCTTCTCTCTGACTCTTCTTTACTTCACTCAAAACCTTACAAAACCTACTCAGAACTGTATAAGAGAAAAGGGATTAAAAGAAAAAAGTAAATCCCTCATCAAACTATTGGATGTGTTTAGTTGGGAAACCTAAAATGTCCTGGCTTATGAAGCTGGATATCTGCATGAATCTTCCTCAAATGATGGATTAGGCAAGTTTGGGAGAAATACTGTTGTCTCAACAATGATTTTTAAGTTTCCTATCTCTAAGTGTAGCTGATCAAACCAGTGGATGCAAATATATAAGGCATTTCAAATATGAGAAGTGACTGAAGCAATGTGATTATGAACAAGCACTAAGAATCATTCCTCGGATAAAACTTATGCTGTTGTATAGGCAAATGTGAAAAGTTTTGAACTCATTTTAAAATTAAACTCCAATACTCAAACCAGTACTTTTATGACCCAGTGGAAAAAATAATGTAATCCATTAATTTATATAAACAATTATGACTACTGTAAATTTTTTCTTCCTTATATACAGCTCTATAAACAAACTTTCTACCTCTCTCAAAAAAAAATTAACAGTACTGTTGCTATTCAAGTGATTTGCTGCTACAGATCTTACAACTGTCAAACTAAAAATCTAAAAAATAATAAAAAAATGTTTTAATTACATATGCATTTAGATTCCTATTGCTATATACAACATAAGCCTTGGAAAAAAATAGTGTCCTTATCAACCATATATAGGTAAAAGCTGCTGTAAAGTGAATTAACTTATTTTCTACTTCTTAATAATAGTATAATTCCAAACAATCTATTGATTTACAAGCATATGAAGCCTTTTTTTGTGGAAAGACTTTATTACAGTATATTAACAATATGTCATAACTGCAATGCTGTAAGATAGATGAGTTCCAGTATCACAGGAAAGATTATTTTTCCTTTCAATATACAATTACATAATAAAATAAAGGAGCAAAGAACATATTCTATGGCCTTGGTTTTTCTTCTCACATATATTTTAAGCAATTTCTATGACCTAAGATTTAAAGTAGGGACGATTTTGCCCAGTGGGAGAAGTGGCCATGCAGTTACAATATATCTATTTACTCCATAATTTTGATTATTTTCTTTTTTATAGCACTTAAAGCACTTGAAAGAATACCATATTCAGCCATCATTTTCTGGTTATTGATGTGGTTTAGTATCTCTTTATGTTCTTGCTTTTAAGACATTTATATTTTAAAGAGCAATCACAGGCAGCATAGTGTGCCTGATCTAGTGTCACTAATGGAACTGAAATGGCTCTTTTTTGCCATTTAGAATTAGTTCCTCCTTTTCTTTTTTCATCTAATACTTTGTGGGGCTGATAACTGTAAACAAGAAAGTATATGTAACATAAGAACGGACCTTAAGCATGAACAAGTATCAAATTATTTCTGCTTAACAATTACTCTGGCAACTCCCAGCTTCCACAAACTTTTAATTAGTACACAGAAAGGTACAAGAGAAGAAGAGGAAATAAAATATTCATGTCTTTCATGTCTCTAAGCAACTCTTTGAGTTCCTAGGATCCTTCCAACTTTCCTAAGGAAACTAGTAGTTTTTTTGCTCCAGTATCATGAGATGCTGGCATTACACCTCAAGGTACATGAGGAGAAGTTTCATATTACAGCAGAACTTGGAAAATCCATTGCAATATTGCTACCCAGTAGCCTTGAACTTAAACCATTTTTAGCCAGAACCATGAGTCATAAATAGCCTAGTATGTTTCCAAATGCCAAAATTGAAACATACTGCCACAAGAAAGAAAAATATTATAAAATGCAGCAGGTTTCTTCATAAAGTAGTTGCTTTTCTACTGCTTCAAGAAGCATCCTTTCATGAATTTCTTGTCTGGGTAAAGGAGGAGTGTAAAAGTAGCAGGGCAGGGGAGCAGGCCACTGGCCAACCTGTAAGGACATCAGGAAAGGTCAGGAGGTTGCTTGTCATGGTTAATACAGCCCAGGACAAAAGAGGAGCCAAAGCCTTGAGAAATAATCACACCAGCAGGGAAGGAGAGAACGGGTTTTTCTGCCTGGGCAAATGGGGATTTTCTTCCTCAAAGGAAGGAAATATAAGCTACTGTGACTTTTCAGGGGATATAGATGGGCAAACTAAATCTCTTCATGGAAAGCATTCATGTTCCCTCTCTGGGCTCAGTGAAGAAGATTTCTGATCCACGCCTCAGCTCAGCACAGCTGTTAGCCTGGGGCAGTACAACATCACAAGAGAAAGAAGACTTACAAGCAGGACTCTCTTAAGTTATTAAAGGTGCAGGGTTAATACTGACAATATGCTTGGGGGCTAAAACACTTTAGCAATCAGCATCATTTATAACTCCAGTGGATGAATCTTAGTTATAAACTAAAATTATGGGGGGAAAAAAATAAATCTATATTCAGTGTAAAACTGAAAGAGTCCAGAAAGCAGTATCTCAGCCTATAGGTTTTTGCTATTATCATCTCCCTTCACTCATGCTTACATATCCCTTTGAAAAGCACTTAAATACACAGGAAAACATTATGATATCTGTGTTTGCAGAAACGCTCTGACTATAAACCTTTAAAGTCTTAGTAATTTAAGTCTGAACATAGAGAAGGGGGATAATACTTTACACAAAGCACAACTATAATTTGCTGTCCTCAAAATGTTTGATGTTGGGAGTAGTATTCAGTTACAAAAAATACACATTATTAGGTGGAATGAAAGAGGGAAGAAAATAGTTTGTTATTATTACAATTATTTGCTATTATTGCCATTGCACCTCTCTTTGCTTTAGCCATGTATTAACTAGTATGGCCCTTAGCAAGACTGAAGAGAAGAAATGTTGAAAAATTGAACTTTAAGAATGTAACTAATACTTCACACCTAACAAACTGTTCTGCTTACTTCTAACACGATTTAAAACATCTTCACAGTTTGCTAAGACATTTCCAAGGACTGGTTGCAATCACAGCAAAGGCTATTACACCTCCAACATTACTGCACAATCAAAAATCTTTCCTTATCTTGTGTTCAGATTACAAATTAGGTTTTGTATACTAGCTGTTAACTATGTTAAATTGTGACAGCTGGGTACTCTGAAGCATTAGTTTAAAATAACCAAGGAGATCTTACCTTGTATTTGTTTCTACGAACTTAAAGAACTAAAAAAATTAAAAGAAGAATCCCAGCATTACTATGCTAAACTGCAATACCATGAAAAAGTAGTAGTTCTACATTATTAATTTTGAATCAATGAGATTAAAAAGACAGGAAAAGTGAAATTCAGAATACTATTAAATAAGTATTTTCAGGAACTAGAAACATGTTCTCAAACCCACTGTTCAACTGAATTTTCTGCAAAAAAATCATTTCCCCACAAAATGCAGCATTTTGTTGTAACACCAACAGCAGCACAAAATTAGCAGCCTCTAATTGTACACAACTAAAACGTGATTCAACTAGAACTGGAGTGGTGGATAATCAAAACCACTACTATTTATGTTGGGAATAGAAACAATGTAAAATAAAGTTATGTATTTGGCAAGCACGTTCATTTTTCATTGCAGCGTAAGACTGAAGTCAGACATGACAAAGGAGGCCCAAGTCCTTTCACTGCTTTGCAGCAATCTTCAGGTTTTGTCTTGTTTAATAATTCTTCAGAAACAGTTCTGAGACCCTCGACAAACCAATCCAAGCATGCAACATAGACATATGATGACCAGATGGCCCATATTCTCATCCATCAACATCCATATGCTTCAAGTGTATTTTCAGATTGCTGCTAAAGAGTTGGGGTTTAGAGTTGTAAAGATCTTACTTGGCAGGAAGAATCCTTACAGATGTTGGAAAAAAATGCTTTCACTGCAGAAGGATCTCAACCAAGCACACAGTGCACTAAGAGTTAAGCTGATTTGCTGTGTATCCCCAAGGCAGCAAAAAAAAAAAAATCAGCTCTCTCTGATGTCCTATTGATAATACCTTTATTTTTTTAACTTGTTATTGGGGTACCAAGTGTAGAGTTAGAACAGTATTTTTATGATTGGATTCTTCTGGTTGACAATACTGGACACAACTGAAATATTGAAAAATGCTAGGAAAAAAAAAGATACTATAAATGCTATCAGTTTTGGTGTTGCCTTTAGACTAAAAGCCAAGTGTATTGAAGAAAAAGACTTCAAACTACAAACAATGCTTCTAGTTTTCTACAAATCATTAAAAACTTCCAAGCCACAGAAAAATAGCACATTTTACTGAGTACTGAACATTATACAAGGTCGTCAAGAATGTAATAATTTCAAGAAGAATAATTTAAAAGATTGTAAATATTTCATAGAACAAAAACTTCATCATAACAGAAGTTTAAAAACAGTTCACGGTTTTGTATTTCAGATAAGCTTTCCTGAACTCACAGATCATAGGACTGGTAATAGATGATACCCAAGGCACTGGTATACAGGAGGCCAAGGTCTGCAAGCAAAGTAGACTCTTAGGCCAACTTAGGTAGCTGAGCAAAAAAACAGCTTCTATAGTTTTTCCTGTACTATGAGTGATAAAGTAACGTTTCTTGGATTAGCAGTATTTATTCCTTTTCATCTCATTAAGAAATCTCTCATAGAGCATAGAATCATAAAATGGTTAAAGATCACTTGTTCCAAGACTTCTGCCAGGGGCAGGGACACTTCCCACTGGACCAGGTTGCTCAAAGCCCCATCCAACCTGGCCTGACCATGATGAGCGTTTGGCATTTATTGCATAATGGCTTACCCAGAGCCTCTATAATAAAATACTAAAAATAATACAAATACATATGGAGTGAACTCCTGATTCCATTCCCACCAACAGAAGCATTTGTTATGAAAGCTATAAGTTATGAAAGCTATAAGTACAGGGCAAGAAACCTTAAATCATTCCCATGGACTTTATCCATCCTGTGGTGAACTAAGAAAAATTAATGAATTAGTTCACTGAACCACTATGGATGTGCCTAGCTCTTTTTGTAGTTAATAAAGAAAAACAGGCATTTTTAGAATGTTATGTAGCTGATCACATGGAAACATCTCCTTGAGGGTAATGCTAATTAAATCCTAGTTTTCACTGAGTTTATAGACTAGATCTCCAGCAAGTCCAAGGGGAACATAACGTGACTAACTCAGCAACTGATCACATCCTGTTTATTTACAAAATAGTGTGGCTTAAAATAAAACATTTTTATTTTATCAAGCTGAAAATCCAGAAGTAGAAACACATGCCCAAGGGTCTTCAAGAGTAAAAATCTTTGTAAAATCCAATCTATTAAAGCAGTACACTTATGTAAATATTTATCAGATAGGTCAACAGCTTGAAACGAAAGGATGATATGGCTATATGCTACAATTTGCTACTTATAAATCTAAGTCACCTGTCTACCCATGGTGGGCCTATCATGAATAAAAAAAGCAGAAAAAACCCCCAAACAAACCTTCTATTTCATCCTGTAATAGTAAGAAAAATATTGTAGCACTGAAGAAGAAAGGCCCAGTAAATACTTTGACAGTGCAGCTTCTGCCCCAAGTGACATGAGAGGGGCTTACTTGTGGCATAGATCCTAAGCCATAGCAAGTCTCCTCTTTCTTTTTGAAGTAGAATATGCTTGGACATGTGTCAAGTCTGTGGAAGACTTTCATCTTTCCCCTTGTCATTGCCCTTCCTCTGGTCATGCACCATGTTCACCAACCCCTAAGTTTCGTGACTGGCAAGCTACAAAAGTTCAATCATTCCAGAAAACTATCTATGACAGGATGTGAGGAACCGTGAAGAAGGTCAACATGGGCTGCAGCCACTTTCACTGATATGGAAATTACAATGTTTTGGGACTCTTCAGTATTTAACTTTATACAAACCAAAACCTTCCTATATTTTAATAAACAGATTCCAACTGGATCTCTCCTATTAATGTGCAATTACTTCTATTTGCAGTCTGCAGTGTATTTCCATAGCACTCAAATAACACAGCAGATGTTAATGTCTGTAAATCCTCTCTTGTGACAATTCCACTGTTTAGTGCTCCAGTATTCTACATCTAAAAATAATAAATTTTAAAAACTATGTTGATATTTACAATTAACATCTTTATTCCTTTCTTAGATAAACAAAATTTTAAGACATGTTTTTGCTTTTCCAATGAGTTCTTTTAGTCCTCTTTTAAATAAAAGGAAAGCTATTATATAATGTTATATAAATAAACATAATGAACATTATTTAAAATATTAAAACTAATACTAGTAAGATATCATTCTCAAGGACAAAGGAATAAAGCATATTTATCATCCACTAGGCAAAGAATAGACTAATTGTTCTTAAGCAAAAATTTTCAGAAGTGGCATGGTTTACAATGTTATACTTCAATTTATGTAATCTGAAATCATGAACTGCCAAGTGATTTTTCAGAAAGAAAAATAACCACAGAAAGCATCAAAAACTATTTATCCCTACGTCAGTGACCCAACATCAGGTCATTTCTACTTGTCACACCTAAGTAGGAATTCTAGGGATTTAACTATTTTAGTGCTCCACTAGCATCTAGCATGGCTTCTAATATACAAAAAAAACAAACAAACAACATCCCCCCCAAAAAAACCCCACAAACCAAAAAAAAACAACCACAAAACAAAACAAAAAAACTATAAAAAAAAGCCAAAAAACCACCACAACAATGGTATGATAGAAAATGTTCTAAATCAGCATCAAATTCAGTTCTCACCTGTAATAATATCTGCTTCTTGCACAGGAATATATAACTCCCTACAGAGTAGAGTGTATGTAATTCCATACAAAGTAACAGGGGTTTGCATAGGAATCTAACACTCTGGTAGTTCTACTGGAAGGATCTCAAATGATGCAATCTGCCACTGAACTTCCCTTCTACCCCACAGCTGCACCACATTGGCAACCCACAGTCATACCAAATCAGAGAATGGGTAAGGTTGGAAGGGACCACAGTGGGTCATCTGGTCCAACCTTCCTGCCCAAGTAGGGTTGTCCTACAGCACATGGCACAGGATTGTGTCCAGATGATTTTTTTAATATCTCCAGTGAGGGAGACACGAAGAACTCTCTGGGCAACCTGTTCCAGTGCTCGGTCACCTACACAGAAAAGTTCTTCATGTTTAGGTGAAACTTCCTGTGCCTCAGTTTCTTCCCATTTCCTCTTGTCCTGTTGCTTGGCACCACAGAGCACAGCCTGGCTCCATCCTCCTGACACCCCCCCTTCAGATACCCATAGACATTGTCTATGTCTCAGTTGTCTTTTCTCAAGGCTCAACAGGCCCAGCTCCCTCAGTCTCTCCTCATAAGAGAGATGCTCCAGTCCCTTAATCATCTTTGTTGCCCTCCACTGGACCTGCTCCAGGAGCTCCACAACTCTCTTGTGCTGAGGAGCCCAGAACTGGACACAGCACTCCAGATGCAGCCTCACCAGGGCACACCTGGATCAATTTATGGTTTAAACTACTTACTCCCTCCAAGGGTTGGACAGTTAGGATAATGTGGAATATTTTTTGTTTGTTCCCCGAGTGCATTACTTTATGCTTTGTACTATGGAATTTAATCTTTGTTCAGGGGCAGAGGAGGTGTCTTAAATAAATAAATGAATGAATTTCCACCTTCAATGCCATTCTGCACTTTCTCCCCAGCAATTCGTCTTCTCTGTTGACAGTGCCACCTAACTTTGAATCTTTCGTAAATTTCGACAGAATACTACATTTTTTGTGCCAAAGCCATTACTGAAAACATTAAACAATATTGGTTCCAAGACTGATGCTCAGGAACTCTATTAAATAATCTTTCAATACATTCTTCTTCCTCATTTTAAGATGATTTATTCTGAGTCAGGTTTATCACTCCATTTAATGCTTATTTTCTGGAAAGTGTACAGAAATATAAAATAATTCAATTCAACACCTTGGCTCGAAAAGCACTTGCTTGTGTACATAGCCTACAGTTGATGCATTAAATGACAATAAAATGGATAAAACAACCTTACTGTGCTAAAAGTTACTGCCAATATACGACATTGTTAAATTAAAAATTAATTGCCTGAAGAAACATACAGAAATGCATACATGCGTACTTCAAATTTTTTATGTAGGATTGCTTAATAATTTATGGCTTGAGTAAGAACATGCCTTCTTCAGCATAAAAATGCTAATTGCATTAAAGAAGAAACAATCCCTGAAGCACAGAACCAAGCATTACAACTTGTTAGTCAAAAATTAATACTCAGCACTGTAAGTCATTTTTATTAACTTACTCTACAGTTGCAATGGCTGCACAATTACAAACAACAATGAACGATTCCCTAAGACTTAAGACAAATGATCAAATTAATTTTTAGTTTAGTAAAATATTTTGTTACTTCAGTCTGACTGCCAACTGAAGCCCAGAATGAAAAAACACTGCATTTTCCCAGTATTTTTTTGCTTTCACCATTTCTACTTTACATGCCACCCATTGCTGTGCTTTGAGAACTGATATCAGTAAGCAGTGACCATTACAGCACAAAACCAATGGAACTGGTTTTGGTTTTTTCCCTCTACACCTGAAAAAATGTTAGCTCCAGCAAAATATTTCCTTGATTTTGAGTGCATCAGCATTTCTTTCATAAACTCAAAACTTTTAAATTACGATTTTCTTTAGAAGTTTTGGGGAATTTTCACATGTTCTTCTTTTTCAAATAAAATAACTTAGTAAAAGTTTGCAGAAAAGTTATGTAAGTCACACTGCATTTCTGGCGAAAAACATTTCAACTGAAAACTTTCACCTTTGCCTCTCTGTAACAATTAAGTGATGTCTCACATAAAACAAACAAGCCAACCCCCCAAAAACCCCCACCACAACAAAAACAGCAGAACAAAACCACTAGCAACTGCCATCCTGCAGCAGCAATCTTATCACCCTCTGTGCCCAAAACATACACATTAATGTCTCATTTTTACTCTTGATCTTTGTCATCACAGCAGAAATGTAGAGTGTACCCAATATGCAGCATGCATAAAGTAAGTGTACAGAGCTCATCAGACACGATGTTTGGAAGACTGATCTCTGGTAGGACTGTATGAAAAGCTCCTATCAAAACTGCACTACAGTGACACCATCTCAAAGTAAAAGAGTTCCACTAGAAAAACAGAGAATCATGTTGTGGGAGTGCCACTGGGACAGGACAAAGCATGCAGTTGGGTGAAAGAGAGGTAAAAGATGGAAAAATACCTCAGGAGGAATTAAACATAAGATACAACTAGCTCAAAATGTCCGAGAACAAAATTTCTAGAGGCTGGGGATGCATTCTGGGAAAAATATTACTAAAGGTCTTTCTTTTTTTATTCTCCTACACATTTGCTGCTGTGGGGGATGAGGTGCCATGAGGACACCAGGTGGAACTGGAACATACCTTTTTATGGTAAGGAGTTTACAAACAACAGCTCAGCAAACAAAGGTCTAGAGAATAAAGCCATGGCTTTGGGGATAGGTGTTGTCATCTTGTGGCTTCTCATCCCTGAGATTTCTGCTGTTCCACTGCAAAGCAATGACACAACTCTGCACAGAGATCCCAGCTCTGTGGGTACCCCCATAGTAAGACCTGCCCAACACATCCCTGCATGATTTTGGCTGGGATACTTGCATGGCAACTCTCTGCTTCAACCCCTGGGGAAGACTGCGGTGCTGTGAAACACATGGCTTAACCAAGAGGTTACAGTTACAAGGTGCTATACACAACTAAGTAGACAACCAGACAGCTTTGCCATAGCAACATATTTCAGTTTTCAAACAGAAAAAGTGTGGCTTCGGAAGGACTTCATATGATTATTGATAAGAAGAGTTGCTCTTCACAGGTAGATTTTAATTTAAAAAAATAGTAAAGTTTTGTCCAAACATTTCATAAAATGCCACAATTACAAAGTTTAATTTTACCAAAGGCTATGAACAGTCTAAAACATTGTTTGATTACTTGGTTGGTATAGAAATTTTATTTCCCATCAGAACACATTTCTATAGAGAATGTTGACCAAATGAACTCTCTCCTTGTTTGTGTCTCACCTAATTAAGCATTATAATTATAAACAGCTTCAGGCTGTCATAATTAGACTCCTGTTGATATTACTGCTGTTGTCTCACACAGCTCTCTGCTCACCGTCCGGTCACGCAGAGGCTGCACTGGCCTGGGAACTGGGTAGCAGTGTAAGTCTTCAAAACCAGTGTCAAACTGTGCACATTTAAAACTAATTTCTACTCAGTCTTATTTTTAAAAAAGACCTAAACTTGGCACCCATCTGCTTTTTCTTGAGAGCAAAACGTAGAGACAACCAAAACATTCCTTTTTGAATGCTTGTGTCGTTTCAACTGAAAGCAGCTCTAAGCAATTGCTTCCTGATCAAATGTCATCTTTGTTATGAAATTAGTGAAATATTTATCAAGATTAATTTTAAATGATTTGCATACATGTCCTCTCTAATTACATTTGCATATTCATTGCTCTAATTAGCCCACTGGCTTTAATGTGAATCAGAAATTGATAATGTGCACATTCTCAGGTTTATGTTCTCATAAGTGCCATGATGGTTCTGAAATGGCATGGCAGGCTTGATTTCCACAGCCCATTTCAAGCAGTGATATGCTTTCTCTGCACTGATAGAAGTCAATGAAAACTGTTCATGAACTACCAAAAGGTGAATAGCAAGCAAGGATGGGCAACATTGTATGGCTTGGATTTGTGGTTTGCTATAAAGTGGATGAGATTGTATTATTCTTCCCTCACACGCTTTCTGAAGGGCAATACACCACATTTTCCTTTGACTTTTTATCCATTTGAAACCTGTTACCATTGACTTTTCTGGGATCTCCTAGGCATTTGGAGATTATATGTGCAATCACTCCCTGTCCTTTCTCTTGCTGTATCATTGGTCAATGACCATTTTTCAGTGCTTCTATTTCTTAGCTCACTTTTGTCAGCAGGCAAGTTGAGGAAAAAAAAATACAAAAACAAACCCAACAAATAAAGGGGCCTAAGATATGAGGCAGTTTGAAATTATTCCCACTGCAGTAATTCCCAAATATTTGCCATCAGAGTCAGAACTGCACCAACACACTTGTTTTTTCCTTCATGTGCCATGATCACATTGTGAAGGAAGTGGTAAATGCACACAGTTTTCAAGTAGTCTTTACTCTGGTATGATTCCATGTGTATTAGGGAAGATTCCCAGCAGAGAACATGAGACACAATATTGTAGAGGAATAGTAAAAAACAAGAAAATAACATCCTACCTTTCCTCTAATACAATAGAGTAATACTACAGAAATACTCTGAGACTGTTCTGAACACAGTCAGTTCTGAATTTTTTACAGAAAGAAGTCCTTTGGGAAAAGAGTTAGTAAGTGGAGTTAGTTCGAATTCTAGATTCAAAAACAAAAAAGAACTGAAACTGGTCTTGTTTTTCTTTTGTCTTCCATCTCTCCTGACATCTCTTTATTCTTTCACTGTCTGTGATTCCCAACATGATCTACTGAGTTCAATGGGGAATATTTCTGCTCTAAACTTCAGATCCTTTCAAGGCACATGGCACATGTGGGAAAACCAGTGTAAATTCCTGTTTCCCTAAGGATATACTATCACTTAAAAGACTGCTCTCAGCTAGTTAACTGCAGAAATTATTTCGTTTGTATTTTCATTATATAATGTACTTGACACTTTACTAATATCCTGACCAAACTTCGCTTTTCTTCATTACTCTTTAAAGCACAAAATTTCCCAATAAATGAACAAATTCAGACCCCCCAAAAGAATCTTTTGAAATGCAATAGCATTTCAGAGAAGAACTAGACTACAGGAAAGTGTATACCTATCAGTTCACCAAGGCCATCATCCTCCAGACTCATTTTTAGACTTGGAAGCCAAACTCTTTGCCTCATTTCCTTACATGTAACCTGGCCAAAGGGGCGGCTTGCAAAAAATGCCTATGAGCAAGGTGAGAAAAATACATGTCAAGAGAAGTAGTGGCTTTGCTCTATGCTGGGAAAGAGAGGTACATATAACCTTTGACTGATCAGAACTAATAATAAATAATAAAAATATGTATGAGCACAGAACATGTAAAAATACATAATAGCATGACACAATATAGTTCTTATAGGTATGAGTTAGAATGACATCATTATTAATATGTGCCTGTATACCATTTATATAACCATGGCACCAAGATTTCTACACACACTACATATTTCATAGAAAAATGATTTTTCAGAAGTTTATTTTTTACTACAGAGTTTTGAATTTTATTGGTCCTTTTTTTCATATACTGTTGCCTGCAAAACAGGTTCCTGCAGGACTATGATTCTTGTGATACACATTTTGCTGAAGAAAAAAAAAAGGAGAAAAATTCATATGTAATAAAACTTTAGAACCCTTTAGAAGTTACCTAATGTAGCTCTACCTTCCATAACCATGTTATTGAAGTTTTTATGTCATCTCTCATGTAACCAGCCTGAGGTAGCAACAAGTAGGAATTTTTTAACTATTTTCTATAAATCCTAGTCACATATTGGTGACTTCTTTTAGTCAGTACTTATTGAGGTAAAGAGCAACTTAATTTTATCCCCTTCCTGCCATATCTGCAGTGTTTTGGTGTGGGAGTAAGTTATGCCTGGAAGTTGTCACGCAGACAATTCCTAAAATCTCAGCTCATTCTGATGCTGTCATTAGTGCTTGACTGAATATCATCTGGCCCAAGGTTTGTACCAAAATAATACAGGCACTGAGGGAAAGGAGGGAAGAAACTAAGTCCTCAAACTTTGTTTCACTGTAAAAGGAGCAATCAGAGTGCAGGTGAGGTTTGAAAATTCTGCATCGCAGGGCTCTATGCAATACAGGTACTCAGTCCTTAAACAACCAAGCAGATCCACAGAGCTGTATTTCACATGGAAGAACCAAACAGCTTCAGAAACAACGAGCCCATATTGAACACAATAACATGACCAGGAGCTAATGGAAATTTCAGCGTTTTGTGGTGTACTGTCAAGATTCTGACCTCTGACACACACAGTTGGGAAGAAAGAGGTATGGGAAGCTGATAAAAATATGCGCTGCCTGAAGTCAACATTCAAGGATGAAATTGTACTACAGTACCAAAAATAGATTAAAGTTATAAACTAGAGTGTGTAGGCTGAGTATCAAAGAATTACAAGCAAAAAATTGATTACAAAAACTACAGTGACTACAGGATGAGAGAAAATACTTTTCTAATTTTGGGCAACATCATGTACTTCTGATCATAACAAAGAACTGAATCCTTTACAATCATATGACTCAGAATTAAAAGTATATACATAAATACATATATATATATATATATAAATACAAACATACAACCATGTGAGTCACTTCTTGCCACAGCTTCTCTTAAAAGAAACTCAAGAGTTCAGATAATTTATGCAGTAATTTAATGCAATGGAATTCCCAGAGCAGAGCTATCAGTGTGCACAGGGAGCAATCCTTCTTAAAGCACTCTAATATAGTTTGTGAATCTCACCATTAAAAATTACCATATTCGGATGGTTTCCCTTTATGGCAGCTTTATTAAAGCACAAAAAGCTGCACTGTGAAGTTGACACCATCACCTCAAAAACCAACATGGACATAATGACTATTTGTGCCTGGGGTACACTATTGCTTATGTTAATATTTTATGTTTACTGGCTCTATTTGCAAATTCCACCAAGGAGTGTGTTCTCTGTGTTGTTTCAATTTGGTAGAATGCAAAACAACCATTCTAGGGGGAGTATTCTCTGTTTGTTTTACAACAAAGCATGGGAAGAATTGGATGCTGTACTTACTGCTTAACACTCCAGATGCTTCAACAGCAAGTGGATAGGAATAAGGCCTCACTGTCACACAGCAGGGAATCCCAGAAGCATGAGTTCCCCAGCAGTTGGCACTTCCAGAGCAAATGGATCAGATCGCAATGTAATTGAACACCAAGGCAGTAAAAAGACGAAATGGTTTAGATGAGACTATTAATTTCAGGATCACAAATCGTGCTTGTAAATATTGAATTGAAAGCGCAATAAAGTAGAATTTCCAAACTTTGATTAAGAAAAGCAGTTATGCAAATTCACTTAAGAGAAATAAGTTAAGGGTGTTTCAATGAGAAAATGTTAGGTGGTGCCTGAATTATAGACCAGAGAGCTGGGCTGGAAGCATCATTGCATGACTGGAAGGTAAAGTTTTAGAATAAACTGAAGAAGGTAGAGATGGTAAAGGAGGAGATTGACACTTCTGTGAGTAAAAAAAAATTAGAAGTCACCTTTAGCTCAGGAAATCTTTTAGCAATAAATTGTTTACTGAATGAGTATTACAGTAAAGTATTCCTATAGATGTGTTCTGTTCCTGTGCCTTCCCCTAGATACACACTTTGTACCACATTGTACTTTGATCTGAGACTATAAAGATTTTATGTTCTCATGAAAAATAACACAATCAGATTATAGATTTTATAGGTGAAAAATTCCAGTCAGCAAACAGTAAATTCTAACTGAAAATATTTTCTAGAGGCAAGAGTATTCCAAGGGGACATGTGACAACAGAAGCAGAAAATCTCTTTCTAAAATTGAAATCATAATAAAAGCTGTCCCAGAGATTATTTACATATCATTTTAGGATCAGTAGAGTCATAACACTCTTGAAAAATGCATCTATACTACATGTTGATCACGCAGTAGAAACTTGAAATAATTCAAGTACCAAAACAAAGTTAGAGTGAAATTCAGTTGAATAATGTTGGTACATTTGACTGCAATTGCCAATTATGAGATTTACTAGAGCTATGTTCTAGGCATTATTTGGGGACGTAATTGCGCATCAAATACAACAGTGAAAGGACATTTCCATACATAAGTATGTGACAAGTTACACTGCTTTTTTCAGGTTTTTCATTCGGTTGTTTTTTGCTATTCAGCTAGACCAAACTGAGACATCAACACTTAGAGCTCTGATGATGGTCTTATCCACACATACAATAAAATACATGTATCAGATTTGTAAATTTATACCATCTATTTAGTGAATATTTCTAGACTTTTTTATCACATGCTTCTCAGTAGTAACATTGATGAGAGACTGGTGAATTTTTACCAGATTTTAAAACATTTAGCATTTTCTTGCTTCCATATGAACAAGCTATGCAATAGTAATACACTAGTGAAATACTGTGTGATCAGATCCAACTGTTAAAAAAAAAAAGACTGCAGTGATTTCCATATTGCATGTTTAAAATCACTTTTCCCACATAACACAGAAGGCTTAGAACAACTCATGCCTTGGACTTGTATTCTGTTATATTTCACACACTAGAAAAATGTCTGGTTAATGTTTCAGTAGAAGTCAAGTAAGAATTCCAGCTGAGGCCAATTTTTCCATTGTTTACACTGCATAGGGTTTTACTACTGTAAGGAATTTCTTTTTCTTTCTTCTGAAACTATTTATTTACTTTCATGAAAACCTGCAAATAGTTATGTACTTCAACAGGGCAAATTGAAATATTATTATGTAACATAGTAAAATAAAATGTAAACAGATGCATTTTAATATTATACAATGCAGTATTCCATGGCTCATTAAACTATATTCATTACTAAGCTGGATCCATAGAAACAATTCTGTAGCTTTAACAATGTACCAGATGTCAGATGTTTGCTGTGTCAGATGGTTTTATTCTTTAGCCACTAGGAATTTACAGTCAAGCTTGCCTCAATAAACACATGAATCTGGTCACATCTATCAAATTTGCTAGTATAAGTTAGAATAAATTCTGAGAAAGTAGTCAGGCCCCATATCATTTTATACATAAGTTTTGCTAGATAAAGGTCTAAAGTGGAAAATATTGGGGGGTAGGAATCCATTCTAATTAAAACAAAATTACAAAATTTTTCTAATCTTTCTCTCTACCTACAACAAACCTCACCTTGAATGAAAAAGAAGTTTCAGTTGAAAAACATGCAACTGAAATGTTCTGCCAGTTTTTAAACATTTCTCCCCTCTACCTCCTCTTTTCTTTCCCTCCACATATCAGAGGGAAAAAAAAAAACAACAAAAAAACACACACAAAAAAAAAAACCCACAAAAAAAACCCACCACCAAAAAAACCAACCAAAACCAAATTTTGAGTTATAGCAACCAGAATAGACTTTTGCAACCTAAGCTACCAAGTCACAGTAACTGCATACATTGCAGGGTGGTATTGCCTTAGTTTCATTATTGGTGCTGAAAGATGTCTGTGTTAATGTAGCTGAGTAGGGTTCCCAAGCTTCCCAAGCTGACAGACCTTCAAGGTCCACTGGAAGCTCCATCTCCAGGACAACAGCACTGCTGCATATGTCCACAGAGCAGACGTGGGGAACACAATCTGCTCCCTCCCCGAGGTCTCACTCACACCATCTTGCTTCTGTGAGGAGCGTGAAGCAGCACGGCCTCCTGCATCATAAGAGCAGCAGCCTACATGAGCCCATTTCTTTGGTTTTTAAAAATAACTGAGAAGACATCATCCAGAGCATTCTGAGCTGGGAGAAGAGATTGGTTTGTGTTCTCTGTTACTCACATCCAAACTCCTGCTGTAGTACTAAAGGATCCTGTGCTGCTAATGAACCCAATTGTCACTCAAGCAGTCTCAGTGCTGGATTCGAAGAGCTATTTAAGTTGTCTATAAAAACAATTGACCACAGACAGTTCTATTCTGTTATTTATGGCAAGCCTAATGATTTTAGGCTTTTTCCAGTCTCCACCAAACAGAGTTGTGTAGTGTTCCTATGCTATCAATCTTAATAAAAGCACTGAAGCTGATAACCTAGAACCTAAATGATTTAGTTCAGCTGCCAGATCTAATATTAGTCCCATTTTCCACTTATAAAATTTGGGCCTCACAGCTAATGAACCACTTTTAATCCAGCATCCTGAAATCTCCTGGCTCCACACACTGGAAAGGTTAACAGCAGCCTACAATGACATTAACCTGAATCCAACTAAGGCTGTTTCACTTCTTCTTGAATTTTCTGCTTTTCAAGGTAAAATTTCATGTATCTTTACGGGTTGTTTTATCAGTACAATATGCTTTTAGGACTATCCCAACCATTTATGCTCTCTTTTAACTGGTTTCAAAGGGATGGATGTATGCCAAGGAACTAACAACAAATCACAGCTGCAAAACATCCCAGGGTACCAGAAGCATCTTTAAATAATAGTCTAAAAGTCAAAGGAAAAAAACCTCAGTTGTACATCTGGAAACTCTACAGCATAGATCCAAACATGAGCACAACTATTACTCTGCCTTTATTCTCAATTTGGTGTGAGCTTACTTTAGCTTAAATCACTATTTCAGGAAGACAGTCTGGGGCTTGTTTGTTTGTTTGTTTTTACGTATATACAGAAAACTTCAACATCTGCACTTTTTACCAGACCTTTACATTTTTTTAATGAAACTAATTCCAAAGATTTCATAATTGCCTTCTTGATTGTCATGGCAAATCATCCTTCCAGCCGCCACGATACTTGGCAGCTTTGTCAACACTGACCACTGGAAAATAGTCTCTCCACCTGTACACCCGCAAGAGCAGTTCACAGAGCAGTCAGCACAGCTCAGCAAACTACTGGTAGTCCCTGGAACCAAATATAAGGCCCACAGCAACAGCAAGGCTGAGTTCCCTTCTTAGCCAGTTACCTTGAAATTCACGTTAATTCAAGCCAGACTGAAAATCTGTTTACTTACAGATATGCAAACCAGACATAGGAAAGATGACTAAAACAGGACCATGCGTAACTTCTCACAGAATTCAATCTGTTAGATCTCTCTTTTTCTTCCTCAGTCTATCCACAAGGCTCTTAGAAACTGCTGGCAGTTCTGCAACCCTCTGCCCTCACACTGCAGTTACAGAAGATGATCTGAATCTTGAAACCTTTGCTTCCTGTGGGCCTCTAAACCACATCAAAAGAACTGACCCTTTCTAGGGATGTAGAACCTCTTTTGTAGTTGGATCTTTCATCTGGTTGCAGCTTTCAAACTATTGCATAAGTTAAGAGCTGCCTCCTCCAGCTTCAAGATGTCTTGTGAATATCGTCTATTGAAAGGGTCATCTGCCTATTTGGACCCAGATTATTGTTCTGGTGTGTAGATAATTTGTAATAAATCATTCATAAAAGCTTAAAATAAATGTTGTCTGCCATACCACAAGAAAGTAGTCAGATATCAGTGTTAAATACTTCTGTCACTGGACCTCGTGTTTCATGTAAAAAAATATATTTTTTTATTACATGACAAACAAAACAAACAAAAAAATCATTATTTACGTATGTTCTACACTGGCTTCTTTTTGGGAATAAAATGGGCAGAGCTCTTGATTTTGAAGCGTAGCAATGAACTCTTCACATCCAGGAAAACAAACCAACTTAGACCATTACTATCTCACACCTCTCCTGTTCCAAACTCTTGCAAAGGAAATAAAAAAAGCCAGACCAAAACAAAAAAGAGTCACAGTGAGCACCTTGTTGAATGCTTACCTTATGATCTTTTCCAATGCCAGATTCTGAATTGGGGGGCAGAAAATAGCTCTGAAATGGTACCTTCTTAAATACCTCTGCTAGACTCAGCACTCAACAGTTGGACTCAGGCCAAATTTAATTTAAAAAATTCTACTTATCAGAGATTTCTCTTCTATGTATCAATGTGGAGATCAGAAGAAAAAAAGTCCTCCTAAAGCATCATAACATTGAGAAAAGGCAGTTTCTCTTAAAGTAACTTCATAATAATGTCAGAAAAAAAATCTCCTCTGAACTTGCTATAACTGCATCTGCACAAACAGAAAAACTGAAAAACTTTCACAGCTCAGGTGTGTCCATCTGCATTCAGTGCTGTATTTCTGATGTTTTTACAAAGTATATCTACTTGGTTTAAAAGAAACCACACTGATTTTTTTTCTATCCCCTGGTGTTTTCATTGTGTTATCTCTTAGCAGACTATTGAATCAATTCAGGGATATTAATATTAACAGATGTTTTGCTCTCTTTTTAGAACCTGTTCAATGCTCTTTATTGATCCAACAGTTCATGATTACAGTGGTAAAATGCTGCCAAACAATTGATATTGATTATAGAGATGAAGTGCCCCACACGAGAAGGATATTTGCCAGATGAGCTTTCAGAATATTAAAATTTGAGGTTAGTTTCTAGTATATGTTATCCATAATTAGAATATCTGATTTATTGAGTCATATTACTATATTTTATTTCCACTCCTTTCTTAGTCTGACCAGCCTGTCTGTTTCTATAGCTACTGATCTGATTTTCTCCTTTACAAATAACAAAAGAAAATTTACAGGGGTTTTTTTGGAGGGAAGAGGAGTTACCCCTTCCCAGAGACAGTAGTGGGCAGGCTGTGGGTCTTGGGCAGCATGCAGCTCCCATCCCAGGGCTCTGAGATATGGCCAATAAAGGGCTGTGCCTGCATGGAAACCAACAGGTAATCCAAAAGTTCAGTAGGAAAGGCTGCTTTGTGCCACATCTCTTGGCCCAGGGCCACAACCCTGTTCTCTAGAATACATGTATGTAGTTACTGCCCATGCACTGATGTGGCCTCAAGGTAGTTTCACTTTCAGTTAGACTTCTCAGAGACACATACCCTTCTAAGTTTGGAGAAATACCTCCTAAAATTACATCCTCCAAATCCTTTATATACTACAAATTCAAAGAAACTCCTAACTCACTGCTAGCCTCCAACTTCATGCACTTGTCAATTATTCCCTGACAGTGAAATAAACATCAAGTGATAAGAGTATTTCTTAGACTTCATCTGAAAAGACTTGCACATTTTCATCAGTGCATATTTTGCAGTGACCAAATCAGAGATTTCTGCCCAGAGAATGCACCTGATCCATTGCAGTTTTCTGCATTGATTTCTGTGACTTTTATAAAAAAGTTTTTATCCCATAATTCCTGTGCCAAACCTAATCAAGTGGAAGTTAATCTAGTCTAGGTCAAATCTGTAGAAGAAGAACCACAGCCTAAACAAAGCATTAACAGAGGTATGCGATATTTTATCAGCATGATAGAGATTATGTAGCACAAGAGAGTAACATCCCTAGCTATCATATCCTTAATATCAGTATTCAGTGTTTTATAAATACTTCATTCACAGACAGAGAACCTTCAGACACGATGTGAAACACTTGTACTGTAGTTACGCATGGGCAAAGAATATTAACAAAATACTAGCTCTCTGAGTCTCACTATAAAGACTCCATATATTTGTCTCTGGCAAAGTTCTTCTCTAGATATAGCCTTGCTGAGTTGTCTCAGGTTCCAGAGCAGTAAATGACTTTCCAGAGTATTGAGAAAATCAGGCAGGAGCCCCCCAAACAGCCTTTCAAAGTTGTTTGGAGTACTCCAATGTAGTACTCATTTTTGCCTTTTACTGAAACAACAGTTCTGTCTAATGCTCTAACATTTTTTGCAACAACAGGTTAAATGAAGAGCCTTGGTTTAGACAATTTGTCTTATTTTCTTGTTCTTTAAGTCGTTTTGTCTTGTTCAATACACTTATTATTAAACACTGCCATTTCAATGTTCACTTTGGCAGTTCCACATGATTCCAACAGTATTTCATCAGCATAAAAAATGTTCTAACTGAATATGTAAAGTAATGCAAGCTTTCAACAGTAGCAGTGTTTGGCACCAAAAGACTTGCATAAAAGAATTTTAGTGAAAAACTTACCACAAGTCTGTACTGCAACTCAGATAAGGTGTACTGAAAATAGCATGTGACGTGTATTACATATGAAAACTTGATCAAATAAAAATATTCAAAATAGTTTCTGAAAAATTTATATTTAGATATTTACATATAAATTTTTGCCAAAAAATATAAGGAGAATATGTTAGCTAACAATGCTGCTTTCACAAACTCTGTGCTGTTGCATGTGAAAGACACAACAGAATGAGGTTCCAGTGCACTATATCTGACACTACCTCTTCTGCTTGCTCAAGTCCATGCTCTGATATTATCTGTTGGAAAGGACGTTAATGCTGCTGAGTTTGCCCCCAACAGCCCTCTCCCACAGCAGCACAGAAGAGCTTCATCTCAGTTGTGGATGATTAAGGGGATGAGTCTCAAATGCATTCCACCTGCTCATGGGTCTTTGGATTTGATTTCATCAAACAAGTTCTACCACCACTGCGTTTCACTAAAGCACTAATTACTATGCTTATACCCTTATTCCTACCACTAAAGCAGTGCTTCCCATTTCTGTTTGGAACACTCAGAATATAAGACTGTTAGACCTACATTTGTAGTTCATTCAAAATCATTTTTGTACTCTAGCAGATATAGCACAAAAAGAAATATTACCTAAACAGCAATCAAAGAAAGGAACTTACAATCAAAAGTTCTAGATGGCTGAAATAACGTATAACTCCTAAACACGAATTTCTGATAAAACAAAAAACTGTTTCAGTTGCACGTTGCCCTTGAAACTGTGCTTGTTGTTAATAGATTAAAATGTAATTTCTGTGACCCCGAGTGAAATTTAATTTTCATAATTCGCAAATGATGAAAGCCTTGTAAACCACTGGAGAGGAGAAAACTAATTTGCAACCTATTGTGACTTAATGTCATTTAACATTCCAAACATTTCTGGCAGAGCTGCTTCAAACACTGGTTATGTCAGCATTGTAACAAGCCCCAAGGGGAATAATATTATTTTTTCCTGATCAGTGATCAATAATATTAAAGATCCCAAGAAGACTGTGAAAATAAAAGCAGGAAAACTGCATTTTTCTAAACACTTATGGCCCAGTTCTGACGTTTGTTGCTCAGTTAGCCCAGGAGTCTATCACAACTTCAAAAGTATCCATAGTTTAACTTCCAGTGAAGAGCTTACCCAATACAGTCTGAATGGTTGCTTTGTACACAGCACCTAAATTTTTTACAGAGCTACATTACTGGATGGCACCCAAGAGGCAGGCATCACCCAGTTCTCATTTGTGCTTCCCCCAGTAGCCTTTATGATGAATCTCTTTTATTTAGACACTGAAAAAGTGAGAGATCCTGAATTATAATTGTGATGCATTGATAAGGCCAGCAGCACCCAACAGTAGTTTGGGAATATGCCCTCTTCAATCCCAAAGCTTATCCTGGTGACTCTCTCTGTTGTATAAATTCTCCCTCCAGACCTTCAGAGATTCTTCTCCTTCTGCATTACCCATTTATCTGACTATTCCTCATCCATTTTAATACTGTGGCATTTACTGAAATAATGCTGTGGTACATCATTTCTAATCTAAGTATTTACTTCTTAGTGCACACACATACCCCCTAAAGGACAAAATACTCAAACTGTACAACCAAATAGCACAAGCTTTCTGAAACATATCAGGTATATGCATGCATTGCAGATAAAGCATCTGTTCAAGAAAAAAAAAACAGGTGAAAAGGTGTTATGTACACTTTGTCCTCATCAGAAGGGATTAGAAATGGATTGCTAAACATCCATGAAACACATGAATGGTGAATAGTTGAAAGCAAGGAAGCAGAGAAAGGTGCCAACCTAAGCTCCCCTTTGTTCTTTCCCATTTACCCAAACCACCTGGTCCACATAAAAACCAGTCATGAATGTTTGATTAGTTTTGATTTGCACAAAAATATCTGTTATATTTCTTTGAAGGCTGCTTGTTTACTTAATGTTTTTGCAATCACAAAGCTAACAAAAGCATTGCATTAGTCTCATGCTAAAGAAAGCTCAAGTAATCTTGTCATTTGCAGGGTTGAAAACTGACAAGGGTTTCTCGTGGTAACTTTGCATTTTCTCTCTCAGCTCTCATATAGTAGGAAACAATATTTCTTGGTTTTTCCAGTGTAGGCTACAGGTATTCACTTGCATTTTTAGAAATGCTTTAATTTACAAGGTTTAATAAAACAATACTTACCTTGCTTAATTTTGTTTCATAATGTGTTTCCACTCTAAAACACTGCAGACTGTTTCATTCACTTCCACAAGTACTTTGAAATAGTTTCTCTATTTCTTTGTTGAAATCACTAATCTCAGATGAAAGGTCACAGAACACTAATTGACATAAAAATGCAGGTGACCTTGCCTTTGTCAAAGGCAGAATTAAGACTTCACTAATAAGATTAAGTAGAGGAATAGTGTGTCAGAAAGGTACAAAGAAATGAGTATAATTACATTTGACGAAAATCCATGTGTAGTACGAAGAATCAAAGAAAAACGTAGAGACTCAAACTGAGTAGACAATCGTCAGTATGACTAGAAACAGTTGAGGATTTTTGAAGGGATATAAAAATAATATTCCCATATCTTCCATATGGAATTAATGCCATATAGGAATGTTATGTATACTGCTGGTAGTTTTTAGACTTCTAATAGAGAGAACTGGAAGGAAAAAGTGACCCTAAACTATTCATACAGATAAGCAGTTTCATGGATATCATTCTAGTATTTGCAAGCAGAATTCATCCTTCAAGATAAAAGATTAGCACAGTAAGTTAAAAACATTTCTTTTAATTTCTACCATTGCTGGTTAGGTCAAGAATTGCAACATTGTGAGCAAGTTTCAAGATTTCAAAACCCCAGGCAGCCAGTGAGATCAATTTTCTATGTTACTAAAATCAGTGAATTATAAAATATAATAGCTGCGTATATAAATACTTTAGTGCCATTAGTCTCCATCAGCACCTGCTATGAAATATATTCACAGGCATCTGCATGGATTTTTGGATATCTGCAGTATTGCAGCATCTCTGTACTACCTGCAGGGGTTATAAACCTTGAAGAATAGATCCCAAACAGGCAGAATTACACATTGCATTGGTTGGCAGTGAAAATCTTGTTCAGAAAGCATTATTCTGTCAAGAATTTGAGATTTGTAACACTAAATGAACAGCAGATGTAATTAGACTATGGAAAGTCTTGAATTGATGTAATTTCCTGCTACTTTATGTGTCAGCCCATCTGGGTGAACCTCAGGCCCCTATTTAAGTAAGTGTCCCTACATTTAAATCTCTAATTCAGTTAATCATAAGGATGGTGATTCATCTTGCCCTGATACAAAAGTACCCAATGATAAAGCAAGCCATTTTCCTTTATGGGTTGTGAGCTCTTCAGATGTTCAAGTATTCCATTTTAATATTAATACTTGATATATGCATTGACTATTAGACAGTGAAGGTTTCTGTCCCCTCTTTGTAAACATTAAGAACTATCTACTTGAACAGGGCTTTGCCAGACAAGAATATAAAATAATCCACTGCATACCTCTCTCTACTGGTGCAGATACAGAGAAGCAAGCAAGGGTGGTATATCCAACCCCACTACAAAAACTATGATATCTAAGGGCACGTGGATATGTGAAATGAGAAGAGCATTGATACTGGTTGAAACTGTATAACAAAAGACTTTTAAGTCACACTGGTTCAAGCTAATAACTAGGTCTATAGATTTAAGCTGACAAAAGAGATGATGCTTCTCTGAGACTACACAACACCCTTTTTCTCTGACAGCACAACACTGGTCCCAACAAAGTTAGGATATGGTCACAGCAGCATTGAACCAAAAACTACACTCTCATTTGAAAAGTATTGGGATTTCAAAACACATTTTAAAACAAGCCCAGGATCTTTTCTCTCTGTCTGTAGAGGTCCAACTACATAGGTCATTCTCCTCACCCAAAGAGACAGTCATTGGTCATTTATTTACCTGCTATTCCCCTGTGTATGAGCCAAGTGCCCCAGGCACCAAGGTACTGTCACATGGGTGTAAGGATCACTTGATTTTACTGTGCAGGTTTTACTCACATCTGAAAGAACTGAAGGTCTGCCGTAACTATGATGTTTTTACTGTTGTTTGTATTGTACAAGATATCCAGAGGTCAGATTTCTGAAAGGCAGGCCCTTAGTTTTCTGTAATACAATGTTCTTGTGCTGTAACACCGACAAAAGTCTAAGGCCTTGATCCCTTGAATGACATTATGTCTGGTCTCAATTTCTTCAGGTTTTCCTTTTAAATTTAGTTGAAAATATCTATTAAATAAAAATCTTTATTGCTTCTCCTAAAGTAGCCACACCTTTATTTTGTAATAAATAACTTTTGCTTACACTTTGTAGCATAAAAATTTAGGTTTTTGCCTGGTTTATTATATGTGTAATTTCAGGGAAAACCTAGCAAATCCTAGTCCTAAAGCTAGATGTACTCTTCATCACTGCAAATGTCACTCCTAAATAACACGGGGTAACAATACAAGCAGGCATTCACCCTTCATCTTAAAAAGATGGACAGAAAGGCAAGACATCAGTGATTAGCTAAGAAACATTACATAACAGTATCAGACTTTTAACCTCTTTCTCAGCTTGCCACAACACAGACAGCAAGCCTGTTTAAGATTAATGTACCCCCAGAAGCAGTTTTACTCACTGGTGGGTTTCTTCCCCACAAAAGTTGGTACACTAGCAGTGATGTATACTGAAAATAATAGTATCTAGTCCTCACTCATTAGGATAAATTAGTACAATAGTACAATTCTTTTTTTTGTTTAAACACCTGATCACTACACATAAGTTCAAAGTACAACAAGTGTCTGACTTTACCTGCTATCAAAAAAAAACCCATTTAACCATTTAACAAAGCACACAGAATATATAGCCTTAGTAAGCTTTTTGTGAGTAAATAACTAATAATAAGAAGAAATATGTCATTTTTATGAGTAAACATTGAAGAAAACTATCTTATTAATAAATTGCTTTACAGGACACATCCGTATCTAACATCAAAGCCACACAAATCTAGACTGATTGTACTGGTTCAAATTAATTGTAGATGTATTTCCACTGGAATTACCACGAAAAAGTGCTTAAACTTCAACATTTCATAGGCATGTAAGAATCTTGTTCTTTTCCCTTCAGTTTTAATAGCCAAAGTCTTTTTTCAATTACCTTCTTTTTCAGAATTCTCCACACAGAAAAAACACACCTTTAAAAATACAAGAAAGCAGCCCACAGTTAGCTCATAACTATTAATGTTTTAAAAGTCAGCATCATATTATGGCTTTGAGTTTCTGTATGCATGGAAGTATTTAAATGCTTTAATATCAAGGTGAATGTGTGAGCAATTCCAAGCCCTTTTTGGATTAGGGATATGTAAGGAATTAAAAATAATGACAAGACAGCAGTGAAATTAAATTATTTTTTGGCACAAGCCTTTATCATAAGGGATAATGAGGAAATTTCTATTCCAAGGGCATTTCTTATAGGAATTCACAGTGTGGACTTAACAGAGATTGAACACTTTATGAAGGAAATAATGGAGCAGCCTGAGAAATGCAAGAGCAGTGAATCACCACCATATGGTTCTTTTTCCAGTGTTCTGGAAGAAATGAACTAAGGAAAAGCAAAGTTCCTGAAGAGTAATTTAATGAAATTAAAAGTATCAGCACTTCTTGAGTTTAGAGGCCCTCTTATTTAACCTGAGTCTTCCAGCAGAGCCAAGAGAGATCTCAAAATACAGAGACAGGGGAATAACCTTAGCCTGAAGAAGCTACTTGAGAGTCTAATTAAGCATAAAATAGTGTAATTATATTTTAATTGGTTCAAATTAGAGCAACTTGTGCAAGAAACAATAATGCCTTTGCAACCAATTAGGCATTATTTGAGTATTTGAGTAAAGTTAAGAACAGTAGAGATGTAACCAAACAGCTCAATATGAAGCCTGTCTTGGCCTGTGCCTTGTCACCCACCCTGAGGACCAGCAGAAGTACCTGCAGAACCACAAAGAAAAATGCTACAGGTTTCTTGGTGGTGTTTTTTCCAGGAAGTGACAGATAACTGATCCCAAGAAATGAGCTAAACAATAAAAAAGGTAAATGACAATTCTATATTGTTAGTTTGTATATTCAAATCATTTTCAGGTCCATTTCAATTAAACCCGCTCAATCAGGTGAAAATTTATCTTGCTTTGTACAGCTAACATTTACCTTGGCAGAAATGGGATGAGTGGTCAGGAAAAAACCTGCCACTGTGATACACAGCTGGAAGAACATCCAAGTTCAGTGGATGCATCAGCACCAACTGATGCGTTTTCCTGCAGGTAATGGAACATCTCCTCCAGACCTCTTACTGCACCCATTTATCACCTTTTTCTAAATCTGAAGGTGTAAAGCTTCAGCTCATCCATGCATTTCTGTATCTTCTTATGTAGAATAATCTTTCTTCTAACTTCCTGATAGTAACCCATTTTATTCAGAGAAACACCCAACTATTCACACTCCCACTCCATGGCTCTGGTAGGGGTTTTTCCCCTTTACAATGTAATCAGCTTATGCTGTTGACATAGTCCATGGTTTCATAGACCTTATGTGCCGTGATATCAGTAAAATACTCTAATCACAGGAGAAGTCTCAACGAAATCTCTCCTTTAAATGTTTATTGTACTACATTAAAGCATGTACAGGGAGGGGGAGAATGACTTGGCAGTCAAAAAATTCATAATGAGTCGACTGATTGTAGTCTTCCAAAAGAAGCATGAAACAGCTAAATTAAGGCTTTGCTTTCAATGGGAATCTGAATTAACTCATGAAGCTTATCAGGTATGTCTTTGAGGTTGATAGGACCAACCTTCGAATTCCAGACTGTAGCTGTTGAAAATGCATCTGACAAAATGATCTGAGTTGAGATCTCCCTCAGCAGTAATCAAGATGTCTCCTGGAGGATGGAGAAATGAGTTATCATCCTTCTTCTTTCTTAAAAAATTTCAAAGATGATATTTTGATCTTGATGCTGGGATAGCATTTTTTAAAGTATCTGAAAGTTGCAGATTGGAAAGAGAGAGAGAAAAAAAGTATTCTGAACTACAATGAGCCAATTTCCAGACCACTGAAATTAAAAAGTATGGAATCAATCTAAAGGAGACCAATCTGCTGCTGACTGTTTTCATTGTCTTATGACTACCTTATGAAAAGTGTACTAAAATACAAGAAGCTATGAAAAGGAGACACTATAAAAAAGTACATGAAGAAATTAAAGAGGGGAGAAAGTAAAAAAAAAATTAAAATATATAAAATACTACAGATTTTCATTGTAGCAGTTGTAAGAGACTAGCAGTACATGATTCAGGCTGCATAAAGCAAAATCATTTAAATCAACGAAGAGTTCTTGAAGACTGTTATTAGAAGTCTTTGTACCTGCACAGGTTCAGTTACAAAAATTCTGAAATTAAACGTTATTTCAGTGCCTGAGAGCAATCCTAAGGTGCTTTTTGGAAGCTTCAAATAGCACTAAATGTGCAGTGGAAAAGCAGCTCTGCTAATTTGGACCTACACCGTTGTAATATTCTTTTACATTTTTTGTCTGAGCATAACTCATATGAACCTAAAAGACAAAAGCCTTGTTTACTGCACTGTAGAGACTGAACAGAAGTGAGAGCTTTTACTTTCAAACATCTGGTCTGTATATAGCCACTAAAAGCTTATATTGATCCACTTTGGGTATATGGGAATACTCTTCCTGATCTTAAAGGACTATTTAAAATGCATGTTTGCATATCTTTGCCGACAACATAATAAAATGAAGTAAAAGGGAAAACAAACTTTTGTTATACTAGAAGAAAAAAAAGAATAAAACCACTACAACAGTCTCCACAAGAGGAATGTGACAACTTGCATCTTTTGTATAATTTATAGATATAAATGATACTTGAAATATTGTCTTGAATACCAATTATTTCACTGGCAGAATTGCCCTTAGGAGGGAAATCAGGGAAGAACAAATATTATTCAAGGACTGGTGGCGCTAGCTGGGGCAAAATTACAATCCCAAGAGAGAAATCCTGGCCCTACTGCAACCAAATAATAGATTCCTACTGCTTTTGTTAATTTAACATAAAAAAAACCCCTCCATTTGAAAAGCATGATTGGCAGCAGCAGCAGCATGGAACGCCCTGGCCAGAAAGAAGCCAACTTCTCTGTAAAAGCAGGCATTAGAGATAAATATTTAGCATATAAACACATTGCTTTTCATCGCAGTTTTGCGTTGAAGGTTTTGCAACATAATTCAAATGTAACATGAAAATCCTCTTAAAAGAGCACAATGATCATTCAATTGTGTCTGTAGCCAACAGCAGGAACGATAAAGATTAGTATGTTATAAATGTTACAAGAAGTTGTTCTGAATTGTTAGTGAGAATTTGACCAATTACACTTTGTTCTGGAAATCAAATAGTTATTTGAAACAGAAAATATTTTGAAGTTTAGAACTAATGTCAAAAAATCAATAATTACATTTCTGCCCAAGACTGTGTGTAATCTCATTAAAACACTTTTTCTGCCTACTATCACACTTTCCTGTACTACAGCTACAAATCACCCCACAAAAACCACTGCATCAAATTGAAGACCTGGAATCAAACTATCAGGGCCAGGGCCTGCCAAGGAGCGTGGTATTATCCCAAGGCTGGGACTTGCACTGCAATCCTTCTGTCACCTGTGACCCTTTACCAGCTGAGCCACAGAGGGTACAAACTCATACCCCAGACTTTAGAGCCTGTACAGTCCTCCCTCTCCAAGCTAAGGCTGTTGGTCACATACTCCAAAATCCAGTCCAGTATTTCCTTTTCCCTAAGAAGGCAGAGAGGACAAACACGTGGTGAGCAGAAGAGCATTTTTTCTTCATCCATCAACTATTCTGCCAGATATTGCCCACAGTCCCTGTTTTTTTCCCCTGTAAAGTGCAGGATACCAGAAAGCAGCAATGCCTGGCCACATTCCCTCAATCATTGGAACATGCTTAACAGGAAAATTTGATTGAATTCCTCTTCAGCTTAGCTCCCCTGTATGCTTCTATGCAATACCACCTACCACACTTTCCCTAGGAACTAATATTGTAACTAGAAGCTAAAGTATTGTAGTCTCAAAACAGAAATAACACGTTTAACAAAGATTCTGTACAATGAATGCTATTTCATGACATCCATCCACAACTTTCGTAATACCTGGTTCAGAGATTTTTGACAGGGCATGAAAGAAAAACTTTTCAATAGCTCCAGCAGTTGTAAGAAATTACAGATTGCTCTGGAGATAATATAGTGCACACTTACAAAAAGCACAGCTGCTGCTGGGGCCTCTGAACTGCCTAATACTGACTGCTCCAGTGGTCTGTATTGTTCCAGCCCAAAACACAGATGCATTTATTATTGTTCACCTTCAGCCAACAGAACTTCTGGGGTTTTTTTGTTTGGTTTTGGGTTACTTTTTTCCACCCTCAATGATGAAACCACATAAATTAATGTCCCAGGAGCATCAATGCACCCACTTAATGGCCAACACTTAGGAATTTCAGCGGGAAGAAAGACCCACATTAAAAATCACTCCTATGAAGCCCTCAGCTGAGAACTTAATAGTTTTTTAGTATTAATATTATTCATTAAAGCAATCAATTTACTGAGACAAATACTCATGAAGTTTATAAAAATAAACCCTTTTAATTTTCAAAATGTTTTATAAAACTTGTAATATTTTTGATGGTTTTCAGCTGAAGCTTTAAGAATTGAAATTTTCAATGTTTTACTTTGATTCTGTTTGCATACAAAGTATACTGCCAAAAAAACCCAGTAAAAAAGATCAAATATTAAGACCATATTTTGACAGACATCAGTAATCTTTTTCCAGTTTTCTTATGTAAAATCGAGGGGGTTTTATTTCAAACTTAAGCATCTCCACTCCAAGAGAAGTTTTACTAAAAGTGCAGAGATCAAAATAATCAAAGAAAATTGACTCCCAATTTAAACCTCAAACTTCAAATGAGTGATTGAAACCCATACAAAAGAATCTGACCTAAATTAAAATTCCCTTCACAAAACAGACCTGTCAAGAAAACAAAGGAAAAGCAGTGTCATGAGCTGCTTTTAAGTGGTAAATGAGAATTAAGAAAACTGCTGTGATATTTTAACAAATATGAGATCTTTGGGGGAAAGGGTTTGCAAACAGAATAACTTAATATCATATGTCAGTTATGAATTTTTTGCAATTTAATGTAATATACCACCCAATGTGACCCATATAGCATTAACTAATCATCTTAGTTATTAAAATGAATAATTACAGATGTTAAATTAGTGGCCCTTATCACTCATAAAGAGATAATTGGGTATTTTCAATCCTGACTGATACATACAGTGCTAGAATCAACACTTATTAGACCAGGGTTCTGTTTATTATTTTCCTGCCCCAGAAAAGAAACTGTTGATGTAACAAGACACAAGAAGGTGTCTGAGCACCAAACCGGGGGCACTGACAGAGCAGATGCAGGCACGTCTTTCCACAGAAAGTGACCTTGACAACAATTATGAACAAAGAAGAGCATCAGCAGCTGCTGGTTGTATGAGTCGTGACAAAAAGCAGACAGCAGTAGGTTACCAGGAAGGAACATGTCAATTAGGGTGAGAAGTACTGCACAGATGGGTTAGGGAAAGTGCATGCACATCAAAATCTGAGACACTGTCAGAACAATGTGTTTGTTTCAAGTATATGGCTTAGGAGCAAAGTTTTAATGTGTGACACTGGGAAATGTTCTCTGTCCCAGATCCTCAGCAGCCTGACCACCGGTGCAAGACTGCTTCCACTGGTAAATGTGGTCTGGCACTGGGAAGCACACGAAGGAAACCTCTGGCACTTAAGAGCCACAAAAACATGTGGGAGCACTCGTGAGACAGAGTGCAACCAGGATTGTGAATTCAGGAATCAAAAAGGGAACACCAGGGTCAGAGCAGGTACTGTGAGATGAAAAATAAAAATAATCCACATCACTGGATAGAAAAAAGAAGCTTGACTGTAAATAAAGAGTATCTATATTCTTAGAAAATAACTTGTTTCAGTGACATTTAAGGCCACTCCAAACCACCACTTTTCACCAAAACCAGTTTTCTTTGCCCTTCCCTTTGGGGTTCATATGTTGCTCAAAAAATGCTGAACATAAAGGATTGCAACACTTTTAAAAAGTTGACTAGAGAGAAAGAAGACAGGGCCAAACTTTAAGAACAAAAATATTCAAGATGCAATGACAGAGGTTTGTGTGATTTTCGGATCATCCTCGGCCTTCAGACAGATGTTTCATGACATGGCAGAAGGAATTAATACTTAGAATTCAATACAACAAACCCCCCAGAATTATACATAATACTGGAGATCAAGGTTTAGGTTGGAAGGCAGCATTAATTTTAAATGTCTATATAAAATAGTAAAGCAAGATTTGTGAATATTAGGGGAGCTTTTTTAGCAGACAAAATACAATTCTTCTGCAAGGTAAACTTACATAACCTGCAATACAGGAATTTATTCTATGCCATGTTATAAGAAAATTCATGTTTAATTTTTGAAAAAGTCTGAAAGTGCTTTTCATGGTCTGTCTTCTACTATTAAATCCTCCCTTTTTTTAATACATTATTTGAAATACCTGCAAGTAAAAAAAAAATTAATGATTTGTACAATTAAAATGAGCATATGCATCTTTAACATGAGCATTATGTTCATTACAGCTAAAGCCTGAATTTCTTTTTAAACATGAAATAGAACATGATCAGAGTTTCAAAACTTGGAAGCCAAATTGTCAGTATTAATATAAACAACACTAGTTTTGCAGGTCTGATAACTCAGATGGTTTCATCTCGACCAGTACATGTCCTCCCCTCAGAGAGACAGGTTTACTTGCCTGTGTTTATGTAGTGAATACACATTCATAAAGTATCAGCAGATGATCCTGCAGAATTAAGAGAATTTGAGCTACTGAGTTTTTCTGATTGCAGGCTCCCACTAAATCTTGCATATATGGATTTATATGGATTGGATACACTTTAAAGCCATAATTATCTTCTACATATAGAGATCATTAGAAAATTATGGTTTAGATTTTTAGAGACATCAAAGGTGATTTGGCAAAACAAACTGCACCAAAATCCATCAAGAATTACTGATTGCTAATGATCTGAGGAATATGATTTTAATTGATTTTTTTTATCAAAGATAAGGTAAAAATTCCAATATTTCATTTAAGAGCAAAACCAAAGCCATGCTTTACGGTTCAAAGAGAAAAAGTACTTTATCCCTTCTTTTTATAACAAAGTATTGAGCAATTGTGCATAATGAAAAAACAGTAAAATCATTCTGGTCTTCACCAGATATAAGCTAACACTGGCCAAAGGCTGTTTGGCATTTGACTAAATGAAAAGAAAAAAAAAAAAGATAGAGAAAAACCTAGTCACAAGTTTGTGGGTCAAGGCCAATCAGTCACAATTCCTCTTTACAGCTTTTAAAAAGGTTCTCTGTAATGACAGACAAAACCACTACAGGCTCATTATTTTCACTGTAGTAGAGTATGGATATTAAAATTTATGAGTAAAATAAAATTGTCCCCAGGCCATAGATCTTGCATATAATAGGTACTCATTCACTGGGTTCTTCTTATATTAATGAATGCAGAAAGTACAAGTTAGGCTAAATTACAAGCATATAAATACAGTGAGAAGGTTTAGATGGCATATAAAATATAATATTACACTCAACAGAGAACAGACATACATTTCTTCATCTTGATTGTTTATTTTTACTTCTGTCTTTATCGTCTTACGAATTAGTCCATATTTAAAATTTCATCAGATGGTACCTGTAGTTAAGAGCAATGCTAGTAATGCTTTTTAAAAGAAAATTATTTCCCATAATTCCCTGTTTGCATTGCAGTCATGATTTGTTTTTGACAGCAGAGCACTTTACATACAAGTCCAGGTGTTCTGAACATATTCAAATACATTCTACCTTATAAAGAAAGTCACTCAGGACTAAATCGTATTTCACAAAAATTTAGACTGCTGTAATTTAGCTGTGGAATTCTCAGGAAAGTATAAAAGTTTTTAAAAGTTCTTTCTCAAAATAAATCTTCAGTCACATACCTAGTCACTAGGGAGATAAGGCTAACTTTGTATGCACCAAAAGAAAGGTTTAAAATTTCATTCCTCTCCAAAGAAATTTAGGTAGTTAATTTGACTCAATTTCTTTTCTACAGTTCCTCTTAATGTATTTACAACTCCTTCACAGCTTCATTCCAGAAAAGACTTTAACAGGGCAAGCTAATTTCTGCATACTGTTTGAGCTGGGTATATGTGTTAAATTTTAGTCTTAAATACACTTTTAGGCAAATAAAGCTGCTGCACAATCAGTTGCAAGCTATTAGTTTTATGAAGACCCATAATTAAGATAAAAATTTCAAGGTGGAAATGGGTAAGACTGCTTGGTAAAATTAAGCCATGTATGATGGACATCCCAGACTTTCCTGTCTGATAGATTATCCTTGCAGACAGAAAATTCCCTTCATGTCTGGGCCAGGCAATCCAAACCACACTATGAACAACCCAAGTGGCACAACAAGCCCTTTCAAAGTACAGCATGGCCTAGTCCTGAGAGCAAAAGCTTCACAACCATGGTACTATTTGCTACAGCCTACACAAGTGCATGGATCCTTGGCCTGAGCTGCTGTTATAACACCATGGATCACTGGCCCAGCTTACATAGTGAAGAGTCTTGATCTGCTTAGTTCCCAAATCTTTTGGTAGTTCAAAGCTCTCACTTTTTATAAAGGGCTATGACTTACAAGGTTAATTAAGGGCTGAATAGAGGCTGGTAGATTTTTAAGAGTTACTGTTCAACTCTAGTTCTTCGACAGGCACGTCTGCCAGAAACTTCTAAGTTCAAAGAGGGAAAAGCCTTGGAAAAATTATTTGTCTTCAGCTTTACAGGAGTAGTCCTGCATGCAGACATAACTGCAATCTCATGGAGGACACTAGCAATTTACATGAATTGCAAATATCCCCCTTTTTAATAAATAAAAGATCAATACATGCTTTGAAATCATCCTTGCATCTTGTTTTTTGCTAACCCTTTACCCTGAGAAGCTGATGTTACAAAATAAGATAACTTCTATTTCATCATTTTTTTATGCAGAAAGGAAGCAGAATCTCTCTTTTATCATTATGGACAATGGGACTCAGTACAGATTCCTAGGTATGTAATAAAGTGAGCTCTTTTCTTTCAGGCACAGTAAAAAAAAGGAGTTTCTTTTGTTTCTTCCCACTTTCCTTAACACTTCATAAAGTTTAATGAATACTGTTGTTTATGTGCCTTACCCCTGAGGAAACATGACCCTCAAGGCAGTTATGAAATGGAAGTCAAGAACTCCTCCATCTTCATTAGTTTTATGTTAAGTGAACCTGTTGTGGTTTTGGTTGGTAGTGGTTTGGGGTTTTTTTAATTGTAGTTAACTGTCTGAAAACAACTGTTAAGGGGGGTTATTTCCATTACCATTTAATATGAAATTGTTCTTTCATATAAGCAAACAGAGATCATTGCTCATTTCTCAGAGCACATGTAGACATTTCACATTTCCTGAATGAGGCCACAGCTGGTGCATCACTCACCAGCCATCACAGACAGCAATACTATAGTAAATTGGTATTAAATTATTCACCAACTCTGTGTAAAAGTTTAGATATCTTTCTGGAAAATGCTACTAACTCAATACTTAAAGAACCAGGCATAGGAAGTAAAACCTGCTGAACACATCTCTGTGTACACATCCAAGAAATCCAACTAGAATACAATTGTGTTTCAACAACTGAAGCACTAAAGTATCCTAAAACTGAAAGTGTTTCAGATATTTTGTCTTTGGTTTTTTTAAGAAAGTAGTTAAAAATACATATGTAGAAACTGTCTAATAGCAAAACTAGCTGCTTAGATTTGCATTCTTCACTGTAGTTGTAAATTACTACCTCTATATAAAGTGTTCAAATTTATATCCTCTGATTTTACAAAAAAATAAAAATGAAGGCACTACTTTAACTACTGCAATACTAAAGCACAATGAAGTGGCTTTTTTCCCCTCTCCTCTATAGCATCAGAAAAAAAATATCTAGGTTTCAGTCCCATATCAATATCATAACTAAACTTTCAAAATCAGATCTCACAAAAGTAGTCATCTGTTATAATAGCTCCTGAAATATTTTTAAAATCTACAAACATACATACAAGTATATCTTGCCTGAAATTGGTACAGCAATAACCACAACATTAGGATAGCAAATAAGATCACATAAATAATATTGCATTTCAGAACATAATTTTAACAACACAGTTTCTACTTGCAGCACATTATTTTAATTTCTCTACACACCGTATTTCCTAAGTAGAACTCCTTCCTTTCACAGAGCATAAGCCCCATAGGAGAGGCATCACTGCCTCATCCCAATAGTCCTACATTCCTCTTCTCTTTATTTCACAAAGAGAAGATATCAGGGCATCTCTCAGCTGAAATCTGACATAAAACAAGAGAGGTTGCAAGAAGACAGCTCTGTGCAGCCAGTTTTTCCTCACCCCCAAATCCAAAGGGGAAATTTTATTCAGTCCAGTATTTTTTGGCTATCTGAATAACAAGACCTTCAGCCTTCACTGCTTTCCTATACCATGAAAGATGAGGGCTCATTGTCTGAGGAACTAATTTTGAAATGACTTGTAGATGCAGTAATTTAAAGCAGTGCAGAAAAAAAAAACAAACAGCACACCCACAAAAGGCAAAGTTATGAATAACCATTTTGAAATTTCAATTTTCTCTTCAAGATAGATTCCTTTTTTATCCAATGGGAAAGACAGAAAATAGAGCTCATTGCCACAGTACATAACTAGCTCTGGCTCAGAGCATCTCAACTTTGCCCCAGCATTGACAGGGCAGAGACAATACTGCTTATTAGCACAAGTGAGATTCATTACTATAACCAAAGAAGCAACATCCCCTGCTCATAAATCCACAGGTAATCTTACATTGTTATAGCTGCAGTGCCTGTGCTTCCATTTTGTCACTTATAAAAATAGTTTTTATTACAGTCTATTCTGGGTGAAGGTCAAGAGAGAGAGAGACAGGATTGGAAAGTTAAGTCTTTTAAATGGAGACAGCACATAATGCAAATTCCTTTAATACAAGTTCTTCTGCCTGCAGTATAAGCCTTGACCTAGAAAACCCCTGCATTTTGAGCCTTATGGGTTTTGAATTTATTCAGTCTATATGTGAGGATTTACCAAGGATGTCTCTGACCTCAACTGTACAAACATTTGTTCTAATAAATGGAGGTAGAATCATAGGTTGGTTTGGGTTAGAAGGTCCCGACCCTCTGCCACGGTCAGGGACACCTTCCACTAGACCAGGCTTCTCAGGGCCCCATCCAACCTGGTTTTGAACAGAGATGGGGAGCATCCACAGCTTCTCTGGGCAACCTGTTTCAGTGTCTCATCACCCTCAGAGTAAAGAATTTCTTCCTAATATCCAATCTAAATACACCCTCCTTCAGTTCAAAGCCATTACCCCTTAGATAGTTCTCCCTTACAGAGTACTTTACACAAGGGCTTGCATGCGATCACCAGACTCAGTCTATTAAAGAATCAAAGAATGACTTGACAGGCTACGAAAGACAAAGCCTTTATCTGTTGCAGCTCTATTGTTCAGCTTTCTAATTCAGAGATCACAGTAGTAGAAAAGGTAGTTCTATTCAAACACAAAGAAATGTGTTTAATTGCCTGAAAAAAAAATTAAGCATTCCACAGAGAAAGGGAAAGAAGCAACTGCTTGTCTTCTGAAATGGTACCTGCTTATGAAATAGCCACAGAGGAATATTAAGTGAATCAATATAACCAGTAAATTTATCTGAAAGAGTGGAAACAGCCAGGGTCATAATTATTACCCCTGATGTGTTGTTAATACATGAAAAACAGCAAAAGAAAAATGTTGATTGATTGCTATGAATTTCTGGCAGCTGTAGCTTTTGAAGCATGAAATACATTAGCATTGTATCCTAATGTCTTTGATAATTGTTCAGAGTTGATGCTTGTCTTCTTAGCCAGGCATATTATTTATTCACAAAGAAGTCACTGGCTGTAAAAAATTAAACATGTAGAAAATAAGCTGACCTCTAGTTTTTCTGCAAAATGACATTTCTCTGAAGAACAAAGGAAGAAATAATTTGCACTGTTGGTGCATGATACAGGCCTAATTTCATGTTCATTGTCCAAATACCTTTGCCCTTTACAGGTTATTAACTGTAACAAGCTCCTGGGTGAATTATTGCATCATTACACAGCAACTATAGAATATTTCTAGTTGAAAAACTCACAGTGAAATATCAGCTCTGTTAAAAGGAACATTTTTGAAATTCAAGGCCAGGTTTATAAGAGTAATTAAAAGAGTTTCTTAGTTTCTTCAGATCACATCAGGAAGTCTTCAAATGCACCATAAAGGTTCCCAAAAGCCATAGTTTTAAGTGTGTTTACACATTTATGTCTTAATATTTTTTGCTTTCCCATATCTTTCTCTGTGTATAACTAACTGGAGAAAGCAAACCAAATTATTTTATTCTTCTCCAGTGACTTAATATTTGTTTCTGCCTGATGGAAGAGATTATGTTGGGTGCAAGGTGTCTAACAGAAATGTTATTACAGGGATTTTAGCCTTCAGAGCTGAGCTGACTGTTCTTAACAAAAATTTCTTCGAGTATCTCAAAACAAGGAAAAAGAACTATGAGGAAAGCACAACAGAGCCAGGTAAACAGCAAGAGTAGGTGCTGCAGTCGTTGTTATACCTTAAGCAGCAAAAATATCAACCAATAGCGGTAATTACAATTCCTTAAACACAGCAGGGTTAACTGCAGTGGCATTACTTTCAAATCAGCACAAGCACACTCAGTTAGAAAGATTGGTTTTTATACTGATGAGGACCCTGCTTTTTCTTCTACTAAGGTTTGCAATACAAATAAATACAAGATTAGCACAACAGAACTTTTGAAATGCAAATCAATACAAATTCGATCCCAGTGCAAAACTAGCAATATCTCTGTCAAGTTGTTGTCCTTATTGGCACTTGCCCACTTAGAGCACCTGTCTGCCCTTGTAGTATTGCTGACTAATATTTGTATTCACACCTTAGGTAATACAGGCTTTTACATAACATATATTGTTCCTGACCATTTCCCTACCAAAACACTGTCTAACCTGAAATCAATGGTGCTTTTAAGTACCTGGCTCAGGTAACACCTCTAAATTGGACTGCTATCCCATTCTGTCTTCAAGAAGCTAAAATACTCATAGACCCTCATTGTCTGCCCATAGTTCTTCCACTATTGATATCAGGATGGACAGTTCCACAATTTATGGTGAGAAAGTCTGTATGGCTCAGCCTTTTTCAGAAGAAAACAAAATGCCCATGCAAGGTAATCACATAAATCCTAAAGAGCCAGAAAAAGGCAAAAACCAGTGATAACACTGTTCAAAATGAAACAGCTTCTCTGTGTGCTTACCAATACAGAACCCCTCCTAACACAGAGGTCTGGAAAACCATCAACACAGCAAAGATATCCATGAGGGTATAAAAAACATAACTGTTAGCTGAAGTGACAAGACAAAGGCTCCAGCTACTGCATAAGTAAAAAAACTAGCATTCTTCTGTCTCACCTTTAAGGGCTCTTAAGGGACAATGCCAAAGCCAGATGTCTCAGATGTGTCTCTCGAATTCTTGCCCTGCAATCAGCAAAGATTTATTTCTAGCTTATGTGGTCTATCATGCTGGAATAACAAAGCACAATGGCACTCAGATGTGTGTGACTGAATTCACATACATCCACCTTAGCACCCATTTACAGCTGTGCTCATGAGAAAGAGGGACCCTGGGGTGAGATCCAGAGTGTGGCTCAAATTCATGAGCTCATATTAACATATTTTAACCTTGGTACATTCTGAATCTTGTTTAAACATAAGAGACACTGAGGCTAAACAGACAAACACAAAAGACTCAGGAAAATGTCAAGGCAAAATAAGCTTATTTCAAAAGAAGAAATATACATTTTGGTTTGTAGCACAGATGCAGTGTAGCTAACATTAAACTTGTAATTTGTTTTCTGTTGCTTCTAAAACTTGCGAGTACACATCACCACCACTACAGTGGTTCTCTCTTCAGGAAACCTGACTCTCTGTTGAGTGTCTAGGTAAATTGATGTCTCATAGTCCTAGCATTGCCAATTGGAGGCAGCAAAATGAAGAACTGCAAGATTCTCTGAAGACAGATCATCCTGGGGTGTGCTCTGAGAGAGAAACAAGCACATGAAAGTAAAACAAATCCTATGAATTCAATGCTAAAACTTAAATTGCTATCATCACTGTGACCAATACCAGCTTAATGGCTGTGCAATGCATTGTGAGAGAAGAATCAAGACAACTAATATCAGTATGATTTTCCTGCTGTCTTGACTAAGGCATTGCTCAGCCAGGATAGCTCCCTTGCAATAGGAAAACATGGTTGTTTATGGCATGACTGAACAAGGGCACCCAGCTGACAATGACATACTGTAATTCTTGGGACAGCACTTTCCAAGGCTCATCATACCTTGAAAATATTGCAGCCGATACTGATAATCCACACCGTAGTAGATTTCACTGTTCTGCAGGACACAAAGCAAAGCTCAGCTATCTCCATGTATGACCCAGAGACAGGAAATCATACCATTTGCAATACGGTAATTTTGAGGCCTGTGTCAATAGCTTCCTGGTGACATTAATGAGGATTTACAAGGTATTTGCCTTCAGCACAGTCCCAGCCAGAGCCTCGCAGAAAAGCAAGGCTGGTATTTGCAAATCTATTTCTGCTCCTTCAGAAATTGCAAAAGTCAAACCACATAACCGCTCTGTGAACAAGACTTTCCCTTCCACAGCCTAAAGGACCCTTAAAGAAATTAAGCCAGCTGTTAAGAAGGTAACTTGTACTGAAAGATCTATGAGAGAACAGTAAGAAAGCACAAAGACCAGCTCTCATTTTCCAAGGAAGTATCCTTCCTTGTCCTTTTCAGAGGGTAGAGCTGGAAAAAGCTCCACACTCGAGTCTCATCCTACTCTGGTGCTTTCTAGGCACGATGGCAAAACCCTCTGGGACTAAAATGTTCACGCAGGATTTAGACAGATTTGAAGCTGCCCTTGGGTGCCCTGGTTGTGCCACAGAATAACATTCAGGAATTTTAATTCACAGTTTCTTGAAGTATTCAGGTGTAAACAACAAAGCAAAACACAAGATAACAAATAGGGCTCATGGGACTTCTCACACTGACTCTAAGAGGAGGATTAGAGTTTCATAGTCCCATATTTCCCTGTTCATGGGAAAAGATGTCAAAAATGATCAATGGAGGATCACAAGGTTTATGACATTTTAAACCAGAATGATCAGGTAAAGAACTTAAAATTTAGGAAGCCAGCCGTCCCCAGGCACTGAGTCCCTTATTTCAATGTCAGCAGGAGACTGTTTAGATAAAAACAGCCCAAAGCAAAAATTACATTTAGCTTTTAATCAGAAGATATTTTTGTTATTTCAGGATGTACAAGTGTAGTACAAATAAAAGGATCTTGTGTAGGGTTCTATTTTGCTGTTGATTTGTGGTGGCTTTATTTTGTTTTTTTCTATGCTTCTTTGTTTTTTTAAATAATAAAAAATTAGTAATTTCCAGGAAAGGTTTGATGCTTATTTCATTTGCTCTGATCATACATCTCTGTACTGCCCCAAAGCATATCTACAATCCACAGATTGTTCTATAAGTGTGGAATAACTTTATCGAAGACAGAAAACTGTAATTTACATCAGTGTAACTAAGAACTAAGTATATCTGCTATTTTTTAATGGCCTATCAGGCGTATTCTAAATGCTATTAAAATGACAAAATAAAATAAACCAAAATGAAATGGAGAATTCTCCTGTCTCCATCTTCACATTACCAGCAGATATTCCATAAAATATATTTATCAGCACTGTGACCAGCTATAAAACGCCATCAGTGCAGAATGTTTATGTACTGTAGCATAGTAAAATTGTCCCCCTGTTAACTCTAAATCAGCCTCCGAACAGGTATTGGTGCTTCCTCATCTGCAGGCTAGCTCAAAGGGAAATGTCATTTATGATGTCTGGAGTACCATTTTTGCTAGGAAGGATGTCACAGTTGAATTGTGACTTCCTATAAAGGTAAAAATTGCTGGATTTGGTATAAATAAATCTTAGAGATAGATCATGGTATTATTTACCTTATATTTTTAAAATATGGTTAAATTTTAAGTGAACAACTCAAGACCTGTAAGCATAGTTTGATTAATATAGTGTGTCATCTACATAGTGAAGCTCCAGGAATTTGTGCTGTTGTCTCATCAGATCTCATAAACAATATAGTGCCAGGACTTGTCACCATCAGTATGTCTTCACCACACAGTCTGAGTGACTGTCAACTGCATCCAAACATTATATCCTAATTCAACCAACATTTAGAATATATTCGATTCTGATCTGGTGGAAAAAATAGATTAGAGGGTTTCCCCCAACTCCTCCGCCAAAGTAAAAACTAAAACATCAGAGATCAGATCAAACAAAACTTCTCTACATAACATTCTTTGTGATCCTAAAGTAGCTTTTGGCAGCACTGCATATTCTCTGGCATTCCCCATGTTCTCATCAGGAAAACTAATATTCAGCAGTAAAGGAAGCAATCTGTGTGATAAGGTTGCATAAATAACAGCTTCACAAAACTAACAAAGTTAAAATGCTCTGTGATGCCACACCAGCTGACAACAGAAAAACTTCCAGTAGCAGAGCCAGATGCAAACTGACACCTCAGTTTGTACCATACATCAAACCCTTGAGGCTTTGCATCCATAATTCTTTGGGAAAGAAGAGTCAAGCTTTTAAGTTGAATTAAAAGAAAATTCCCCTTTATTTTGCATCAATTTGAACTAGCAATTCTAAACAAATACCTTACTTACCATAACTGTATCAAAACAGGAACAGAGCATTAATTCACAAAATTATTTAGGTGCTCAGTTCCACTAAAATCCTTTGGTCTTAATTCCTGGATTTTTAGAGTCATTTAAAAAGCAGAAATCACATTTAAATATCATATCATCACAGTTTAATATGTGCATCACTTTCTTTTCATGAAATTGCATTGTCCACTGTATCTATTCACTGCTGCTGAAGCAAGAGTTGCAGTAGAGAATGAGACCCATTATGCTGCTTCTCTAATAATAAAAAACAGCATAAACCCCCTCCACCCTCTCTTTCACTAGAAAAGGTGGTTGCTTAGTCAATAAGAATTGTCTTTTGTTGATTTAGAACATATGAAGATTGCCATTTTTAGTCATCTAATGTTTTAAAGTACTAATTTTCAGTATTAATAGTCTTCCTTTCCCCCCTCCTTCTCTTTTTTAGTGAAGAACAGTACCTTGCTATTCTCTCTTCCTCAGAGCCCTAAGGTTAGAAATTATTCTAAGGTATATATTCTTAAGTATTGTTAGTAGTATAAACAGCCAGGCATATTTGATCTAAAGTGAAAGATGGTATTTAAAAATTAATATCTTTGTTGGCAATGAAATTTGCCATTGACAATACATCCATTTATTCCTGTGACTTAGAATGCAGTCCTGAATAATTATTTTTCACCTAGTCCTGCTATACATTGCCCAGCTCAGTTAAGAGACCACATGAACCACCTTCCTTAGCCAAATTTACATCCAATTTAGTGTTCATTTACAATTTAGTGTAGATTCACTTGTTATCTCTTGGAACTACCTTTGGAGACAACACACCAAGATTTACACAGCATTTAGTGAAGTGGAGCCAAGAAGAAAAGCACTGAAAATAGGGCTGACACCACCACTGACTTTTGTACAATGAAAATGAAGCATTTGTATTAAATATTTAATGTCAATATGACATAAAAATGGAAAAGGTTATGTTAACAATCCAAATTTTTGGAACTTCTTGATTTTTATGGTCTTCATAGCAATGGGGTGGCAGGTTTATTTTATAAAAAAAGTATAGTAGTTAAAATATTCCTCTTCAAACACAAAATTATTAATTTCATAATTGAATAATTTCATAATTCATTCATAATTGAAATAATTTAAAAAATTAAAGTCAGAATCAGTGACATCATCCTTCTCTTTCTTTCCCCAAGCCTTTGTTATATACATATAAACAAACACAGCATGAAGACATGCATCACACAGCTATACAAGACACATCTATTTTTAACTAAGAGGACAAGTTCTGACACAAAACAGCAGGAACTAAGAGTAAGTAGGTTTAGAAAATCTAGCTTTTTAAGGAAGGTAAACTAGGGGAAAGCTCCGACTTTTCAAAGCCCATCACCTTTAGTACCTTAGATAAGAGCAGATATATGGTCACTACTAGCTACATGATAGATTCAAGGTGCAGTCCTGAGGGCAAGTAATAGTTTATAAAAGTGAACCTCCAAGCAGTGGCTGGAAAGAACTGAAAAAAAACTTTAAAAAAAAAAAAAAAATCAAACAATGAGCAAGCAAACAAAATTTTCAGGGTATAGATACCAAAGACATGTACTTCAGAGCAACCACAACTATATTCTTTTTCAATTTTCTTTGACAGGCCAAATGAAAAGCTGCCTTTTCTTGTTGAACAAAGCTTTTTTCTCTACTTTAAAAAAATTGGTTCATTTCTGTTTTGGTCTCACAAAGTAAATCAGAAGGTACCACTTGAGTGCTGCTTACTAAACAAAGAACAATAATTTCCCGCATTCTTTAGCAGGGGAAACAGCATTTCTATGAACCGAAAACTTCTCCAGGACAATGGCAATAAGTGTTTAAATCCCTCCCCTATCAGAGAGTTCCCAAAGGCACATTTCCCACCAAGAGCCTCGGCCACCTGGTATGCAGGTGCTCTGAGGGACAAAGATGGCTCTGCCAGAGCTGTACTTGTCCCAGAGGGGCACGAGGGAGAGCACAGCAGGTACACTGTCAGGCTGCACAGTTTTTCCCCTGCCTTTTCTTCTGTCTTAATTAAAATTTTATATGACCTTTTCACAGCAAACACCATCCACTACACCCAAGCAGGCAGAAATAACCAGCTGGTATTTCAAGCCATGATCTTCTCCCAAGGGACAGAAGTAGAGCACTCCTAGTTCTACACCAGTATTTCAACTAGCAGGATCTTCCAGAAAATCAGAGCGGTTATCAGTATTTTATCTTCATTGTTTTAGTTCAGATCAAGTAAATTTTCCTATCACTCTGCCTTTTCTAGTCACTTGGATCTTTTACAGTGCTGATGAACTTTTTTTGGCCTTCTTCAGGAAATTCTCTGTGAAAGTCTCAGGCAGATTCACCTCAAAGGCTTCTTGGCTGATAGCCCCTTAAAAAATGAAGCCAGAACACCAACCAGTTCACATTGTCACTGAGTTAACTCTGTCATAGCACAAAATGAGCATTGCAAGGTTATACTAATTGATTGTATAGTTATAATAATTTTTAAAAAATATATCTTCCTCTGACTACAAAGGTGTATTGTATTCTCTTCGGCAACTAATGAGTGGCTTGTCCTAATCTATTTTATAGCAAGGGAATCATATAACTTTACTGGCTGTTCACAGGAGTAGGTAGACTGGTACTTAATTTTTAGCTTGAATATAGTTTATTTATTAATAAAGCAATTAAACTCAAAATAAGATACAAATGTTAATTTTAAGAACAGGAAGAATTACATAGGGAGAAAAAGCACCTGTAAGTTGATCAAAATGCTCAAGTACATCTTAACATAATGTTAGCAGACTTAAAGCAATTATGTTGCCAAGGTCTGTCATAAGTGCTTCTGCTGCAAAACCCACTTTGTTTCTTATTTTCATTTGGAAAAGTGTCATCTGTGACATTTTCTACCTTTCTTTTCTTACAGGCACTCATAAACTATGAGCTGAGATACAGCTTAGACCTTCAGCACTCACTGAACGCTTCTGTGACCTTTTCAGTCATACCATTAGACTGATGAATTAATCCAGAGGACAACATTGTAAAGTGAAGTATTAAGGCAGGCATATAAAGTGGTAAAAATAATTGGCATGCAAACTGTAACATTTATCACTTGAATTACTGAATCTGATTTTAGGACTCTTCAGACTTATAAAATGCTGTTACATAACTGACTTATGTCCACAAACACACAGATGACCATCATTTGGTTTCAGCTTTTTTAAAAAAACCTGTTACCTGAAGTGCCAGTTCAGTACCAAAAAGCTTGGCACTCATTCTAGACCAGAATCAAACAACCGGATAGGAGCTGAGCTAGAATTACCCAACTCCAGCCACAGCCAAGAATGAAGATATAATGTTTCAGCAGCATCAAAGTCACCAACAATATTTTAAGAGAGATTTTAGGATAGCTTAGTTAATAAATAAAATTCACAGTGAAGAATGAGAATTGGCACCCCCTGCATTGCAGGCCCTGGGAAGGTCTGATGGCATGCTCTAAGCCTTTGCTCTATTTCAACTGCATATTCAGAGAGTGTGCTAACAATTTCTTAGGCAAGGCAAAACATACAGCTCTCCAAAGATTTCTTATGAGGTGTATCATAAGTCAGTTGCGTTTATTTAACTACCACATTTTCAGGAATGTTGAGCTTATGATCTCCATGATTAATGGTGATATGCTTGCAAAGTACAAAGAAAGGAAATTAACTGCACTGTCCCCGAAGAATCACTGGCTTTACCAGATAATTAAGAAGTTCTGCATTTTTTCCTTATGATTAGCTGTAATCAAAAAGGATGATTTTTATTATGTTTTTTCCCCATCAAGACTTTTTAATAGATAATAAAGACTGAAAAGGAAAGAGCAGAGCAATCCAAGGAAACGAGTACATACAATGGAAGTAACATGCCTTGCCTTTTACAGAAAGAAGTTTTAAATATTGTAATAGTCTGATAAATACTTTTAACTTCACGCAGGCCTCTAAGCAAACACTGTACTTCAGATATGCATCCCATCTTTAATTATCACTTACTGTAAACTTACTGGTCATTAAAAGGTATAACTGCATTTATTAAAGTATTTTAAAAAACATATTTTTTAACAAGGATGTTTGAATTATTTCCCCACTTGTTCTGCATGAACCTGCAATCTGAATTAATTTAGTGTGCTGAAGAATAGCTTATAGATTTGTCTGTAATTATGGCAGCCTGATACATCCACTGTTTTATTGGATACTTTCATACACATTTGGATATTTTGGAGAGCTATACTAGTTGCATGGGTTTGCTTAAAAAACAAAGCAGTTCTTTATTTGAAAAGATTCAATACACAGCACTACTGCAGGACTTGATATCCATTGAACTTGGGTCTTGGAAGATGGCAAACATTTGCTCTGTGCTGGACATGCCTTTGCCTGTGGTGGGCCATGCTTGCTTTGCAGAGAGGGTTTGGGAATGATGTCTCTTCCTCTGGGTTTCTGCACAAAGAGCAAGGCCCCACTCCGGAGCAAGGGCAAAGGAAGAAACCGTTCTGTGAAAGACTAAGACGTGTCCCAAAATTAGGAACTGCAGAAAAAGAAGTACTGGAGGGATACAAGAAAATTGAGAAGCCTGGGAGGTGCCTGGTAAACCAAGCAGCCTGAGCCGGGATTTGAAGGAAGGCAAAAGAAGAAGATTAGCACACACCAGTGGAGTAGGGCAGAAAAGGCCATGCCAGGAAAGGGAGGCAGAAGTCCCTCTGCACCACACTCCCTGCACATCCACCTGGCTCACAGCCCTCTCTCCACTTTCTTCAGAAGAGATTTCCAAGAATCCTGAATTCACTTAAACCAAAACTTTCAGAAAATAAATTTCTGGCATATCTTACAAATCATGTAAAATCTAAAGGGAAGAGTTGACTGGGAGATAAGGTACAAGTGCAAATCAGGTCAATAAAACAAACTTGGAATATAAAATACTGTATAAAAGATTACTATTTGAACTGTATACATTACGTAGCTGTTCTATGAAATGTTTAGATCTTTCCACTTTTCCTGTTCCAAAGAACATCCTTCACTTCCAGATTTCAGCAATTCAGGTTGTTGAAGGTTCTTTTCAAAAAGCTGTTGCTGCAAAATGCAGTTTAGGCAATACAATAGGGAAAAAGACATTGTTATTGTTATTGAGTTTCTTGCTTCAGGGAAGACACTTGAAATTCTTAGTTTTCAAGCATTACTTAAACTGGTGACAAAAAGACATTTTAATTGTTTTCCACATTGGAACATAAGATTTTAGAATCTCTAAATGTACCATCTCTGTAGCTGGAGGTATGCATTATTTAACCACTACAATAGCTCTCATTAAAACTTAACTCATTTTTTCAGCTTTCTCAAAACATCTGCTACTCATGGGATCTGTTTTTGTAATTATAATAAACCAAATTTCTCTAGTGATGCTCCTTTAGTTGCAAAAACAACAGGTTCACAGGATTTCTTCATAACTTTGATAAACTAAACCTTATTGCAACAGTAATAACTACTAGATTTTTTATTTGTTATTTTAAATCTATTACTTTAAAAGTTGATGCCACAATTCTTGACTTGGTTACCATAGTGCTATCACTTGAAACAAAACTCCAGAAGCATGTCCTTACAAAGCCTTAATAAAAGCAACTTCTTTCCCCTAGTTTAAGGCATACTGTGAAATTAATAAATGACAAGTCACAAGCACAGTCTGAAAGCTGTACATGTACGAAGGATGCACAGGATAGAGGTGTCAAGGTATCAAAAGATTTGCTGCAGTTTTTAAATACTTGATAGCAAAACTATTTGAAAGGGATTAAGCACTTTGGAAAGTGGCATTATAAGCAATTATTATGGGTTTGGTCCCAATTTTTTAAGGTTAGCAGGTTTGTCAGGATCTGGGGGTGCCAATAAACAGCTGGCTGAACATGAGCCAGCATGTGCCCAGAGGGCCAAGAAGGCCAATGTCATCAATGTCAAGAAGGTTGTATCAACAGCATGGCAGCAGGACCAAAACAGTGACTGTTCCCTGTACTTGGCACTGGTGAGGCCACAGCTTCAGTGCTGTGCCCAGTTTTGGCCCCTCACTGCAAGACAGACATTGGAGCACGTCCAGAGCTGGTGAAGGGTCCAAAGAGTAAATCATATGAGAAGTGGCTAAGGGAGCTGTGTCTTTTGAGACTGGAGAAAAGGAGGCTCAGGGGGGACTTTATCGCTCTCTACAACTACCTGAAAGGAGGTTATATCAAGGTGGGGTTGGGTCTTCTTCTCCCAGGCAACACACATTCAAGAAATATTTAGTTCAATTCAGCTAATTGTAGTCCAGGCCAGAAATGCTTAAAAACATTCCTGTAATGGAACAGAAAATCCTGTCACCTAACTGGTACTTGTACAGCTTAGGTGAACTGATCCTGGTTGTGGAAAAGGACAGGAATAAGGAAACATTCTTGACAGGAAACACATTTATGTGGCTATAGTCTGTATTCCATATTTTACTTATAAATCCTAGACTTAATCTTCAATGACCACAAACCAGCAGACAGACTCTCATCTACATTGGATGCAAATTTCCTGTAATTGTCTTTCAGGGAAAAACTTGAGTTTTGATGAAACAAAAAAGTATTTGCTAAAATAACTTGAAATATAAAGCTGATTGAAATTTTTAAATGAAAGTAGCTTAACCACATTTCCCTTTTTTCTTTTCTTTTTTTTAAACAGCATTTGAAACTGACTGCACATCTTTTAATCCTTGCAAATTGAGCTCCAACAATTCCTTCATCAGCTCTTTTCATTGGTAAATAAGGTTCCATCTGGGCTGTAGAAATAGATGAGGAGGGCACAGTGGGACTAAATGTTTCCAGCACTCAATTGGCTTGAAATGTGGTCTAGTCTCTAAACACTCTGGACCCAAGCAGATAAGAAACTGACAGAGGCAATAATCATCTTCTCTTTATTATTTCCTTCTATTATGCTTTCTATTTCCATCCTGGGTCTCAACCCCAAGTCACAAATTAATTCTATTTATTTACTTTTTTCATTTTATACACAAACCTCTATTCAGATTTAAATATACATCCTTCCTAAGGTATCTTGGTGAATATCACATATGCCATATAGCAATGCTAAACTTAATGAGCAGATTATATGGGCTTTTAAAATGCATTAACAGACACAAACCTATGACAAAAAGATACCACTACCTGCACTAGGATGGTTAAAGAAGCACACATTACATTTCCATAACTATTTGGCTCACTGAGGCTAAATCCACTTAGTCTAAAGCTAAGAAATGCTGTAGTCACATTAGGAGGTGGGGGTGGAAGAAATCATAAGCTTGATAATAGATTCAAGGGACAAGAATCAAATGTATGTATTGCTTGTGCAGCAGAGGTGATGAAGAGAAGACATGTGCAGTAAATTTCATGTTTTGGACTGGGACTGAAAACAGAGCACTACTAAGAGAATCTTTCTGCTTGGCCTCTCCCTCCTCCCACCAGGATCAGTTATTCACCTCACCCAGGGAATTGAAATGAAATAGGTTAAGTGGATAATTTGGGTTATTACTATATTAAGTCATTACCTAGTCATTATCTCCAGTTCATATCTCTTCTTTCCAGTAAAATCTGTGTTAGCATAGCTGAACTGAAATGAAGAGGCTCCAGTCTTTGGAAAGCTGAGGTATCACACCCCCCCACACTGAGGTCTCAACAAGAGGAAATAAATAATAATAAAGTAAAGATAACATAAGAAACCCCACAGAAGTTGCTTGTGGACCAGAAGCATCACAGTGGGAGGCAATATGGGGAGCCACCGAGAGCTGGGATAGAGTACGAACTGACTTTGAAATCCCAATAGGTCAGTACTGCCTCTTTCTCTGGCTCAAGGCTTCCTGCTGCAAATGGATTTCATAATTTGAAGATTTCCTAATACTTTGATACTTTTCTCTACTCTATGTGTTGAGACAACTGAACAAACTCTTTAAATTTGCCTGGTCTACTAAGCGTAAAGGAAATTGCAATATATTGCATTTAATATCAATATTTTTGGAGTTTGTGGTTATATTTTTAATTTTTAAGTTATTTATATGAAAAACATGAAATAACTTGGAAGTCAAGCCAGCACTTTTTCTCCTGCACCTAAACATAGAAGTCTCTTTCTCCAGAAGCAGTTGCAAAAGTCCTCGGTACTCTCCATTCAGAGCTGATTTTACCTGTGCAAACGTGAAACCTGCTGCTGCCCTGTCAACAGGGGCCATCAGGGGTCCAAGGACTGCCACTCTACAAGGGTGAGACTGTCCCCTTACAGCCACTGGATAATACACACCCATATCAGCAGTGTCACCAGCCTGTGCCAGGTGAGAAGCGTTCAGGCTGCACTGCTGAAGATGCTCTTCCAATTATTCTCCTGGTGGGCTGAGGAACCCATGGCTCAAGCCTCACACAGAGTCTGCAAATCTAGACTACACGAGTTTTTTAATGAAGGCCATCCAAAGATTAATGAACAACCATTTTCTCATGCAAGCCAATACTTTAAAGATAAGGACTGTGTTTGTTTATCCATTTATTGAAAAGTTGAATAGATGGTAAGTTATGTTTGTATCAGATTGTTATCAGTGATTGACAACTGCTGTTCGGGCCTTTTCTTTAAAAGCTTAAACTAATATTAGAGATAAAAACAGAATAAAAATTAATATATACAGTCTTCTACATTCAAGTGAAGAAAATTATTTTGCACAGCAAGCATTGAGATCAATTAAAATCCTTTACTTCAGATATAATTAACAAGCCGCACAAGCAGAGAGTGATTTAATTTCCTGTATCAAACCAAATGCTGTTTTCTGACAGTAAAGGACTATTCTCTCACAGCGCTGTGTGTTAAAATTCATCGGTGCTGTATATTCAAACAGATGGGACTCAATGCAAACTTCTAATGAAATCAGCATTAACTTACATCCAGCCTGGAAAATCTTTAAAGGACTTGTATTTTCTTTAATGTTGTTCTTTTACTGCACTATTTCCTAATTAGAGTTAAAATGTTACATTCCCAAAATAAACCAGTCCTTACACTGGGTGAAAAGCATAAAAAGGAATGAAATACAGTTGGATAAAATAAATATAAATAAAACCAAGATGCACTTCTTCAAGAAATAACCACAAAATAACTTCATGATAGAAATTTATGCTTACTAATATTTATGCTTGTATTTGATTTAATTTTCATTATTTTTTTCTACATGAGATTCAATTAGTCTGGCAAGTGACATTCACAGTCTAGGGTTTTTCTCTCTAGCATGAAGAATAGAAAATTAGCGTGCAAACCTCGCACAACCAGATGATTCAGATCTCAGTCAGTTCCTACAACGCAGTGCAGAACACCAAGGCCGCAAAACCAAAGTTACTGCAGCTCAGTTACTGCCAGAGAAAAGAACCTATTTTCTTCCCCCATCTTCTTTTTTACTTTCCCATTCCCTCTTAAAATTTCAGAGGAGAAAAATAAAATGGGGGGACTGTGTGTGTGTCATTAATCCAGTTCAATAAGGCTAAAAAACACTAAGGAAAAATTTCTTGCCTGATCTTAGGTATACTGAAGTAAACAGGAACTTACTGACCAAAAACATTTTCATTTCATAGCTCCCCACATCATCAGCAGCACTACTGGCCTTTAATATTGTAATTTTAAATTTTCACTTAGGAAAACTTAGGAGCCCTGCCAATGTAAGGGGCAAAAAAGCAGAACAATTCTACAACACACACACAAATAAATCTGTAATATGTCTATGTTAACAATCCCATTATAATAAAAGCCCCTTCCTTTAGTTTTATTAGTGATATAATGACACAACATGACAAAGAAATACTTTTCTCTCCTGGAGATTTTGCCATTCCAGCAAGCACCATTTGTCCTTATTAAGCACATACAAACAATGAATTCTGCTGTTACTCTCAGTGTGCCTGTGTATATGGCAGAACTGCACTGGCAGACATTTTAACTCTGTGTTTCAAAGACTGGCAGGTTGATGCTGCAAGGTCCTGAATAAACTGACTGATCCAAGGATATCCATATCTCTAAATGCATGCATAGCCATAGTCAGGATTAAAGGAATTTCCTGTGTAAACAGTTGCATCCACATTTGTGAACCCTTGCTGGCTAGACAGTACACATTAAGTACATTATAAGAGCAAGTTCATAAAGCAGAGAATCTTGTTTATGCAAATGGGATGAAAATATCACAGTAGATATCCCCTTTCCTCCTGAGCAGAGATACTGGTATAAAAAATATTTAGACTTTTCTCCATTACCTAGGATGCCTGCATTATACATTTACATTCTACTTCAAGTTCTTAAAATGAAACAATACAAAAAAACCTTAAGGTAAACACTTTGGATTTGTACCAGACCAAGGACCAATCTATTTGCTCGTATCTCCATAACAGTTTACTTTGAAAGGGCAAGTTTTACAATTCTAATGGAAATTAGGTGAAATAAGTTATTTGAAACTGAGGGAAAAGAAGTGAAAAGGAAGAAAAAATACAGCTTTTAAAGACATGCTGTAAGTGCCAGCCAATATCACACAACATTCTATTTATTTGAAGTCCATACTGAATGCCAAAAAAGTGCATACCTTCTGCCTGGTTCTTGACATGTGCCGTAACTCATAAGTTTTATTATATTACATTAAGAGAATAGGGTGCCTTAAGAAACTAAAGAAATACATTATAATGTGCCTTTAGTTAGAAAGTATTTTCCACAAAAAAAATCCATAACACCTTTCCTTTTAGATTCTGCTTCCTTACATAATACATTTATAGGAGTTTTGCAACAGGGTCCCAGAACTTTCTAATTGCTACTCTAGAAATAAGCCTCAAAGCTTTGAATATCCCATCTTAAATAAATTTTTAGTTCTTTGCTTTGAAAGATGCGATACTCAATCTGTGACTTTAAAGAAAAATATGTAGAGAATGTGTTGACATAATCTTCTGGATAAATTTTTCCTCTTCTAACAAGATTACCCATGAGTATTCTTCTGATAGGGTCCACAAACAACAAACAACTCCCTTTATAGGACTCCATCATAATGCAACCTTAGAAAGAACAATAAATTAAAAAATCTGTTTCCTAAAATTGAGTTGTTTGTTTCTCATATCTCCCAGATGGAAAACACTTTTGTTAAATCATTTCAAGTGAAATTAGGCAGCTTGTTAGTGAAGCTTAATCATTCATTAGCATTTTAAATTCCTGTAAAGGGACAAAATACTTTAGTTTCTGACTGCCTGAATATTAACAGCTAATGCTTTTTGTTTATATGTAAACATCTAAAGTCTGTATCAGGAATTAGCTAAAGAACACTGGGTAAAATTTTTACTTTTTCAAAAGTTGTTAGAGCTCAAAATATTCCTCTTTTCTGATTATTTTTATTATCCCTTCCCCTCATCCTTTTCATTATTTTCTTACAACTCTGCCCCTAGCAAGGTCTTTTTGCTTTCCTTTGACATAGCTCTTGGTATTGGCTATAAATGAGTATGTTTCTTCCAATATACTTATCCAAAATGGGCAGATTTAGATAACTGAATTTGTATTATAGAGACTCCACACATTAGCTCAACATTACACTATGAATCCATACACAAAGTTATATGGAGAGAACAGAATTATGGATGAAGGTATCAACTCATATTAATAAAGTAAAATGACCTGTTGTCCTGGTCTAATAGCAGGAAATAAATGAGATTCAGACAATCAAGACTGAACTGAATCTAATACTAGATTTCATCTAGTTAAAAGAAGAGCCATGCCACATAAAGCAGGTGGTTAAGCATCCTCATAGAGAATCAAAGGAAGAAAAACCGATAATGAGCTTATTCTCTGCACAACTATTTCAAAGACTATGGCAAAAGCTGAGATCACAGAAAGATCCCAAAAGACCTTCACAGAATTTGAAATAGTTGCCAGATCACCTAAATTACAGGTTTCGGTGACTTTGGCTTCTGACACGCCTGGACAAGCTATGCACTTATTTTATATTATTCTCCATTTTATACTTCTCCCTGAAGAAGGGAAAAAGCTTTCAGCATCACAGTCATGTGTGGCTTTAGCTGGTGGGGTACAAGCACTGTTACCAAGTCAATTACACGACATTTTTGCTGCTTCTACTGTAGGAGAGGGTGTTCTTCAAGAGAGAGGCAAAACACACATCTCCAGCCATTACAGGCCTGTGAAGCACAAACTATCAGACAGAGCTTTTTACCCTGTGTCTACTGTACCATTAAGTTTTAGGGGAATACCAGGTTACTGATCAGTCTCCAAATGTACTAGAAGATGATCAGTAAAGACTCCATTTTCTACAAATTGACTGAGATTTCTAAGAGTTAAAGGCTGAATTGCAATAAAAGTTTAAAATAACCCCAAACAACAGTATTCGTGTTTCAATCGTGAATGAAACAAATTAACTCCTTCTCGCCTTCAACTTCCTAACTTCCTAAACTTTTCCTTGTAGCTTTTGAGATAATTATGTTTAAAAAAAATATATCACAGCAACAGCCTGAACTCAACATAACATTGCTAGCAGTCTCCTAGAAATATGAAATTGTAGAAAAATTTATAGACAATAACACAATGTATCACCTTCCTGCTCTGTGAGCAGTCTTCACTCATTTCAAAAGTATTTTCAAAGCACCAGTACCACAATGCTAAGTACTAATAGACAGGGCAGGCAAGCTCCCACCATGCTAATTAACTCACCTAGGGCGTTCTGGCTACAGCCCACATGCACAATTCCAAAGCTTTCCTCTCCCCTCCTACTCCTTTGTCTAATATTTTTCACTATAATCACACTTGGGAAGAAAATTACAAAGCCAAGAATGACAAGTGTGTCTTGCCTCAGCTAAAACTATTCAGAAATAATAAAAGGCAAGATCAAGAGGCATAGATATAGAAAGGCTTTTGCCCTTGTCGCAACAGAAAAATAAGTGAAACCGTTGAAGGCCATTTGATGAGGAAAATGCATGCTTTCTGTTCTTCTGGGTGAGAGGTTCAAGGATTTCCACAGCTTATTTGCTGCAGAGGACAAATCCAATCCATGAAATTTCCTCCAAACATACAGCCTTTTTACCACAGCCATCCACAACTGTCATCTCCATCTCACCCATCTACAAAAGACTAATCACCTCAGGGTGCAGCTTAATATAAATGGCTGTAACAAGGACTTTGCACAGTAACAACACCAAAGTGTCCACAACAAAGCCTGATCTCAGATTTCCCTATGGAAGCTCTTAAAGTCAGGCTTGCATACACATCACTCATAGTTCATTTCCAGTCTCTGCTTCCCAATGGGCAGGTGTTCAGAATGTATTGTAGTGCTTACCTCCCACTTTATCATACAAGGATGTGAAAGTGGCTAACTTGACAAACTGGAAAGGGTATAACCAGAAACGTATATTAATTTGCTAATTGGCCTTCTGTAGCAGATCAGAAGGCAGATCAGAAGACTTTCAGCCTTCAGCTATTATTTTTCCATTTTCTGAGCGTACGAGGAAGAACCTCATAAAAATTCTTTAGCAAACAGAAACAGATACCCTAACTACAGCACAATCTTAATTTGAAAACTTTGATAAACCTTAGAGGAAAAATTCAAACTCCAAAGCCAAAGAGCTGTTTTCATTTTCCCTTTATTTTTGCTGCTTTCCTGCAACAAATTTCAGTCCACACAACTGCACAGATTCAAATAGGCAGAACTCATCACTCTAGAAAGAATGAATAAAAAAAAAAGTAAGCTTTCTTACCTCTGAGAAGCACTTCCTTTTGACTGCTCTGGGTTTCCTCCAGATGAAGCAGTAACTGGCAGGTCCTTGTTGATAGACACCGACTACTGGTCATGTGAATCGGCACAAGCAAATCTCTGATTTCATCTTTATGCAGCATCACAGAGTAGCAGAACTATTACACAACATCTGGAAAGTGAATTGAAAAATAATTCAAGATGAATAATGTTCACATCTTGTTTTTGTCTTTCAGGGAAAATTGCCAAGAATGGAATGACACTAATTATTACAAAATCAACATTAGTTAGTGATACTATTTTATTGTTATAGTTTATGATTAGTGTGAAAGATAATGGGGCTGAAGGCAAAAGGAGGCAGTTTTAGTCAACCTCTAAATATGTACTTCATGAAGAAGTTCATGCAAAAGCACTTGCCCTCCAGAATGTCAAAAGGAATTTCTCCTCTATATTTTATAACTGAAGTCCTGCTCTATGGTGGCTTGCAAAAGGCAAATAAGGAAAAGGCTGTTCAAGAGATTTAAATGCTCTAATATGGACTCCATTACAGGATTTTAAATAGAGAGAGAAGAAATCAAGATGGTAACGGAAACAGTGCATCTTACTCAAATACATTTTTGTAATATTGACAAAAATTGTTTATTAGCATTTTAATACCACAGATTTCCACTTATTAAATATAGCATTTAGTGAGTTTATAGTATTGCTAAAGTTTTGAAGATTAAAATGTAGATCATTAGCATGAATCCATTTTGACCGTGTGTGAAAAAGCATGAACTTGCATAAATCATTCATGAAGGACACCTTTACATCTTTTCCCACAATTCTTTAGTATTATTTCATTCTTTTCCAGAAGTAAGAAGCATTGACTGCAGCTAAAGTGTCTGCTCATTACAGATCACAGTTCAGCTCCCAATTAAGCTGGATCAATTACATCAGGGACCAAGCACTGTGAAATAATACAAATATTTTCTTCTACTTAAATGGCAAAAAACCCCTAAATTAAAAAGTATCTTTGGCTCTGCATGTGCACACAAGACTTTGTTTTTAGTAGAACTTTTCTCAGAGCAGTTTTACATTCAAATTCTTATGAAAGAAGAAGAAACAAACCCATGCAGACTGACCTGAGGGCAAATAGAAAAAATAATTAAAAAAAAAAAAGTAGTATTGAAGATTATTGTGGTTTTCCTGCTTACGATCAGAAAATTAAACTGGCCACAAAAATCTTATCTCACAAACACCAAATTATCATTCAACTGAGTAATGTATTTAGACTATATATAAACTATAGAAGCATCACAGACTAAGGTGGGAAAACATGGTAAAACCCAAAGATAAACTCAACTTTAATTAGAAGGAATCAGTTCTCAAAGAAAACACAACTAAGATGTTGCTGTTGTCCTGCAACTTTAATGAATCTCTGCATTTGCTTTGCTGAACAAGTAATTCATTATTATGACATAACTAGAACTGGAAACTAAATTGTCTTATCAGAAAAAATGTGAACTCAGTTCTTTCCCTGAGCATTTAAAATTTCCCATTTTACTCATGGGTATTTTTACTTAAGTAAAATTAGAGTCCTTATTTATGTTGCTGTTCAAAGAATTGTTATTGTATTTAGTCAGATCACATCAGCACACACTATTATATCACATTCTTATCAGACTTCTACATTTTTAAAGGAAGATTATGTCCTAAAAAGTAACATCAGAAAGGCAAAAGAATTCAGTGTATTTTCTTCTCCATATCCAGTTTCAGTATCAGAGTTATTGCCTAGCTGGAGCATCTTTATGACTCAATATATTTCAAAATCACTTTCAGAACATAGAAAAATAGTTTCATGAAAATAATTCATCCTTGAGTTTAATTTTACATCTAGAACATAATGGAATATTTAATACTTGTCAAGTCAACTCCACAAAGTTACTTTATACTGTTCAAATGCGGGACAAGAAGAAGACAAGAGCATATTTGCATCAGATGGTGCAAGTCTATATGTATATATCCTACTTAAATCAGTTGCAAAAGCTTACAAAACCCACACAAAACTACAAACAAACAAACAAAAGAAAACCCTAGCCATGGCTTATTTATTCCACTTAGTGCTGCTCACTGAGAATGGATGACATAAGGAGACAAACTGCTCCCAGAACACAAGGCACTATGCAGCCTGAAAGAGCATTACATCACACTGTGTGACCCGAGAGACTTAACCCATTTTGATCAAATTGAATTTTCTGATATCAAAACTGTTCTTAGATGTGGGGTGAAAAAAAAAAATTAGTGCCTTAAACTTTAAATCAGTCTACTAGAAAGTAATCCTCCATCCCATAAGCAAACAATATAATTCAAAACATAAGAGGCAGGAGTCATGGTAATTCAACTTTAAGATTCTGTAATTCTTCTCCAGGCAAGCTTGTTTCCTCAAGAGAACAAGTGCCCTGAAATCCTGCCACAGTGGAGCACTCCAGCTAGCAATGAACCCTCAGCATAATATTAAAACCAAACACTACAGACAAATCTAAGATACACAGAACTACACAATTTTGTATATAAATAAATTAAGAGTCTTCTTTTCAGTTTTCAGTTAAACCAAACAGCATTTACCATTAATTTTTTTTCTTTTTTTTTTTTTTAGCTGAAAAACATTTAAATAGATCCTGTCAGAGTTGCACCCATGGAAACACTTGTTCCAGCAGAAGCACAAGGTGTGTCAGCAGGACAGGCTGGAAAGCAAAGCAATAACGCGCTTTTCTTCCACGGTTGTAGCCTTCGTTTGGACAAGTGGTTGAGTAGCACTGACCACAATCCCCTCAGTCAGTTTGATTAGCTATGATCCCACTTACTCCCACAATCCCCTTTAATAGCGTCAGGACATTTACAAAATTGGTGCTTGGGAGATTAGGAACACTAGGTTTCTGTTTCAGAAAGGCTAAAACCAGTTATTTTCAGAATGAAGTTATACTGATATATTATTAGCAACTAAAGATAACACCAGTGACCTCTGCTACGTTCAAGGGCTCATAAATAATTTAAAAAAATAAAATTTTCCTAAGTGTCTGGTTAAACCCAGGCATCTAAACCCCATTTAGGTCCCCAGATAAGAAGCTTGATTTAAAAAGGCATCTGTTTACTATCTATCGCAGTGCTTTTCACTGATCACCTATTTACATACATTTCCTTACCTAAGAATTGTTTTCTTTTAATTCAGTGCTTTACAGGGGCACCTTTCTGTGCATTAAAGCATCTGTTCTTATTAGCAAAAATAAAAGGGGATTGTACGTCACTGCTACTGCAATGGTGTATCAAAAATTCAGAACTGAGGAAAAACAAAACAAAAATAAAAAGACATGGCTCCCCAAGATGACTGTGTACCTACAACCACCTCCACAAAAGGAATTTATCAAAAGGTCAACCTTAAAAAGCAGCAATTCATAAATACTAATTATCACCTTGCCAGTGATTGCATGATAACATTTACTGATGCATAATTGAATAGCAAAAAATTAAAAAAAAACAGAGAGCGTGGGTAGATTTAATAATTAATTCCTCCCACACTAATCAGTTTCTGACTATTTCTTCTAATAAGCACAATTATATATTCTTGCTTCCTTTTTCTTTTCTTCTTCCTTTGTGAGTAACAAATCATGAGTCTGTCTTTCTAAACCTAAAGGGAAGGGGAACTATAGCAAAAATAATTTTTAGCAGCTTAAATTTCTAAATGTTTTAATTGCACCTAGGCTTTTGTTTTATTACTGGATACTACCAGGATTCTTTGTTTTGCAAAAAAATAGTAATTTTAAGTTACCCTATTAGATCATCCTTCCTCAAGCCTTCTTCCTAAATTACACATTTGTAATCCGGTGCATTTATTTACGTGTGTTATTATGAACATAAATTATCAGCCAACATCCACTATCCCCCACTATCCCAACAGCTGGGTTATGGTTAAGGACAGCTCGTCTCCACTGTCACAGGTCTGAGCAGACAGAAGGGTGGATGCTCTTCACAGTCCCAGGGTCAGGTATATCAGGATGTAATTACACGGATTACAGCACTGATTTGCAGGCAGTCACAGTAAGCTCACACATGCTTTTACTGTACAAGGGATAAACAAGACTAAAAGCACAAGAGCAGCTGCCAGAAACATGGTAGAAGACGCTGCTTAAAATCCCTCATAGGTCTAGTGACCAGGGATATTATGAGCACAACATATCACAGTAACTGTGAGCCATAGGGGAAGCATCAAACTATTAAGTCAAATGAGAATTTTACTTATTTATTTTATAAACTGCAGCCAAATTTTATCTTTTCACAATATTTGAGGTTTTGCTCACCATAGCCACAGTCACCCCTGCAGCCTCTGGGAAGACACCACTGCTGGTTGTGGATTGTCTCTCATATCTCTCACAGGCAAACTTTGGAGTGAGTTAATGAAATAAAGGGGCTGCAGAGCCCTCAGGCAGAAAGGAAAGGAAACCCATCAAAAGCCACTTTGTTTCTTCTAGGTTTGGATAAGGAAGATATTGGTTGCAAGAGAAAACTGATATGTAGGTTGCAGAAAAACTCTCCTACAGTAAAATAATACATGTACTAGTAGACAGACACATATCAAGCTGTTTTCCTATCCAGTCATACCCTGCAGACTTATTCTAGTGAACCTGGAAAAAATCTAAGAGAAAAAAAATATGTTGTGTTAAAAAAGCGGCCTGTTACAATAAAGTCTCTTTTGCTTTCTTATGACACTCAAATATAGCAATTCTATGTTCCATATGGACTATATAATTGATAAAGTAAAACCAGTCTAGTAGCACTGAAGACCAAGTCATAATTAGAGAATCGTCTGGTTTTGGTTGGAGGGAGGAGAGTGGTTTGGGTTTTTTAGATTTTTTTTTTTATTATTATTTTTATTTTGGCTTTGGTTTTTTGCACCAGGTTATTCATATGGTTTGCAACAACCTGTAAGTTCAGCAGCACTGAGTCACCCAGCAGTCACGTTAAATGGTATGTGACATTTTTTAGCAACTATATCCTCAAGCACTGAGGCTCAATTTACCCTCTAAAGTAGAAAAAGACATTGGACCACAGTCACCTATATCTTTGTTGAGTGCTTTAACTACTATTGTATTAAAAAACACCCTAACTCTAAAATTAAAACCAATATCTTTCATTCCTGCTTTAGTTTGGGAAGGAAAAGAAATGGCCATTGTAGAGTTTGTGAATAAAAGGCTATCGGTACTTACCCACTGTTCCAGGCTACAGTTTCCAGGGCAAGAAGGTAGGTACCTGCCATCGTTAGTAGTCAGGTGTCAAAGCACCAAAGAGCAATATTAAAAACAACGTATCTTTCCCCATCCTTGTAAGGATGCTTCTGAGATGTCAGGCTCTTAGTCTGAGAAACAAACTCAAGTTTTTCCACCATTAAATTCTTCCTTAGATTTCATTTTATTATGGTTCTTCAGACTCTGTCGCATATTTTGCTAGTTCTAAACTAAGTAAAGAGGAAACGTTTTTAATTACTGATCTAAACAATTTCCCCTCTACCTTTCAAGGAATTTGCTGGGTTCTTAAGTTTACATTTCAACTGGTTAATTTGCAAGATACACAACTGCAGTGTTTTCGTAAGACTATTTTTGCTTTTTTTAACATCTAATAAATAAAATTATTCTACTGATTCCACATTTTTTCGCACATCAAAAGTACAGGCCAGGTAATGAATAACCCATTCATTTGCAAGTAGGAGAAATGGCCATCTAAATACCATTATATTAGCATAATAATTATTATACAAACTTTAAGTTCCTCTACTGGACCAAAAGAAAGTATAAGAAAGCAGTTTCTGAGGAAGAAGTCCTTTCTCTGTCAGCAACTTCAAAGTGGCCTTTTTTTAAATTGTCTCACAATGATTACCTTCCATACATTGATCAAAGCATCGCTAGAAATATTCCTCAACATTAGGCAACACAATGATGACAAACTACCTGTTCATACTTCATACAGGACAGAGGAAACAACAGTTCATCCCACTGCAGTGAAACCAGTAGCGGAAAAAGATTGGAGATGCAGGAAGATTGCCCAGACCCGTGAGACGGCACACGGCACTGGGAGTGGCTCTGCAGTGCCAGGCTGTGGTTGCAGAGGCTCTTTGAGCTGGTGTCTCCCAGGCAGGACGTGCCACACTGTAAATAATACTGACTTCTGGGCAATGCCACAGAGTCTCGAGTCTTGCACAGCACAGCCTCCAGCAGAGTGGTAGAGCAGAGATGTCCCGTGGGAGAAGGATGAGCAGCAATTCCTGTCTTTACTAATCCCAGCTGAAGTTATTGTTTGACCTAACATCACATATTAGCTACTTAATTCCTCCACAGAGGCTTATTTCCTTCTTGGCATTCAACAATTAATACTGCAAGTTTGCTGGCTCCGGTAAATGTACTGCCATGCAGTGGTTTTTGTCTGTCTTTTTTTGCTTCCTTCCCTAGAAGTGATCCATTATTTCACAAAAACACTTTAGGAGACTACATAAGCCTATGGAAACCTCACCAGAATTAACTTGCAACTTCCATTTGGATAGATGAAAAAAAAACCCAAAACCAAACAAGTATGACAAGACAAGGAGCAAGCTGAGTGACTCTGACATAGGTCACAGTACCCCAGGCATTCCAAGCTCCTGACTGTACACTAACCAAAGGTAAGATACACAACCTACATTCAAACTATCTGCAGCAGATTCACTTGCTACTGAGCCATAATTATTGTTTTAAAGGTTTGTCAGGAACAGAGGAGGAAGTGAAGGACATAAGAGCACAGAGATGTTCAACCAAGCATGTGAGGGGGAAGAGCACTACAGTCATTAATACTTCATTCTTCTATGAAGAAATATTATATCAACTTTTTCTGGTAATTCACAACTCCATTTGAGATCTTTAGTAGAAGAAATACATCTATGAAGAATTCTCCTAAAGCAAGAAAGCAGTATGGGAAAGTTTAACATTTTTATGTGGTTGCTAAAAATAGGTTAGCAAATTATAATTTGATGTCTATACCATAATAAAAACAATTAAGATTTACAGAATGAAAAAAACAGATGGTTACTGTTTGGTTTTATTGAAGCTTCTGTAATTTCTACAAGTAGGCTAGTAGCTTATTTCAAAATCTCTCTCTAAAGAAATTCAGAAAAGATAATGTGTTTCCAGGGAATTAATCTTGCACTATTACTTTAAAAAAAAAAAAAAAGAAATAATGTACCAAAATACTCAGACTTAAGAAGTTTACTACACAAGACACTAGCAGAATTTGAGTTAAAAATTACTGTTCCTTTGTCTAAGCAGATAACCTCACAAACACCTCACAGCCCCTCAAAATCTTTCTCCTTTGGGCTGGATGATAGATAATATTAGTGAATACGGCAGACATAAGCAAAAGAGTGTATATATATGCTGCCAGTGATTAAGCAAAGTGTTTTCAAACTAGAATGGATGAGGGGGCCTATTTAATATTGGGACTGCTTTCTGACAGTCTTAATTTACACATCAAAAGAGAAATACACTCTAAGATTTTGTCACCGTAATGGTTTTGCTATTACATTAACTAGCAATTACTACACAATGCCATCCAAGCTGACTAGGCTTTAAATGCCAAGCCCCAATTTCTAAACCTCCTTAGGCTGTTATTTCAGCATCTTCCATACTTTGAAGGGAGAAAATTATGAAGGTTACAACTGCATAGATTAATAATGACTAAAAATGCCTACAATCACTGTTTTCCAGCCTTTGTGTAAGGAAACAGAAAAATATATCAGCTGTGATTTACTCTTTCCTCTCCTCTAGCCAGTATTTGAGATGCAAAGCACAGGGTTGAAAGCCACAGACAGGTTCTCTTCCTCTCTCCTGGGAAAGGGCTTGCTACCCTGGGACAGCCAATTTTGCATTTGAGCATTTCTACAATAGCTCATTGCATTGGATCAGTGCCTTTGGTGGGGGAAACACAGCCACTCAATGTATCCTCTGTACACTTGAGAAACAGCAATTCCTCCAAAGAGCTCATGTAATTCCAAATTTAAAAACACCTTGTTTTCAGGGCAGGAAACAGAAAGGAGAGGATTAGGGGGAACACAGAGGTTTCTTCTTGCTCTTCTGCATCTGGAATGTCGCTGATATTACTGCAGAGTTTGAGAATATTAAGTGCCCCTTCTTTAAAATGAGTTTACTCTTTTCCCTCAGTGGTTTATTATCAGGTTTTAATGCAGAAAACACTTCAAGGCCAAGATCAAGACCATATATGAAATCAGAAGGAACACATAAGTTACTCAAAACCCTGCACACATGAGAATGCGGACTGAAGAAGTTAAATGAACTGAGGAAAGACACTAAAGAACAAACAAACAACCCCCCACAAAAACAACTCTGCCGCTCAGCCAAGAGGGTTTCTAGATTCCATACTCATCTGTATCAAGCGACTTCCCAATGTAAATTTTTTTGTGTCAAGAGATGATGCCTTTTCTTTACTTTTTGATTTCCGTTTTGCCTTTCACAGTTAAGATGTATTGCTGGCCCAAAACCAGAGTGTATTTTGCCTGCATTCCACTGTAGACACCATTATGAACTGGCCAACTGCAAATATTCAGCTTTGATTTGCTGACTGTTTAATGCAAAGGTTCAACACTGTTCTGGCACAGCTGGATTCTTCTTCATATACTTTGATTTGTTCTTTCTGTGCCCTGGGTCAGCTCTCCCACTGAATGCCTCCAGAGCACTTAATTAATACATTGCTAGGCAGACCCTCACCTGATTCAAATCAGAGGTCAACTGTAATTTGCCTTAATAGAATTATATTTATGGAAATAAACAGATCATTTCTCTGTTCAAGGATGCAATAAACATTTGGGCACGGTTTTCCCTGCAATAACATTTGATACCAGATGTTTTTCCTTGTAATCACTGCATTTTCTGTTCTGTAGTAGTTCAAGTTCTTCTTAATGTGAAGTCAGTGTCACCTGCTAAGGTGCATGAGCCAAATTCTGCAGTACCGTAACAGAAGCATCCTAAAATAGAGACAGGCACTTAGAGTTATGCAGGCTGGTCACACAGATCCATAATTAATCCTTCAAACAAAATTTCAAAGGGTTCACATTGATTTTGGTGAATGCATTTTCCTGGCTACTTGAAGAAATCAAGTTGGCTTGTAATAACTTTGAATCAGAAAAGGGTAAAATAGATAATATAGAGTCAATGACTTCATGCACTTCTTACCTATTGTAGTTATTAATGACTCCTAACCAATACACAATGCAGTTTCCTCAAAAAAAAAAATTTAAAAACCATGACTTTTAGGTTCCCTCCTCTGCTATTCTGGTATTGCTTCCCATCATTAAAAATATTTTCCCACTCATCTCGCAGAAATACATTAATTCCTCATCAATTTTAAAGGCCAAACCTAGAGCCACTGGGAAGACTGACTGGATCAGGGTTTTGCAGTAGTTCCTGTCAGGCAGAGCTGGGAGCACTGAGAACTCGCAAATGTCCTTTAACTGCTCCCTGATGCTCCTTAGCTGGCCCTTCCCAAACTTCTCCTTTCCATTAGTATTTAAATTCTTTGTGCTGAAAATATGACCTGTAAGGAGGTATTAATTTAAGCAATTGAAATACAAGTAATACGTTTTTTTGTCTAGAGTAATTTGTGAAAAGGAAAGCAGTATAGCAAATAAATGTGTTTCATACACAGACATCTGTGGGCCTGTGTTAAACTGCACAAGGCAGTTTTACTCTCCTTTTTGAATATCCCTGACAAAAGAATAGTTTCCATTTACTCGCTGTAATACATGGGTTCAACTGCTATTTCTAAAATAAGGTAACAGACATTTCACTCCCTCTCAGCCCTACACAATAGGGATTCAACAGCTGGTTATGCAATGTACACATATGTAAATAGATTTTTTTCTCTAATCTCAAAGCTTTCTACACTGTAATTTTAATCCTCTTTAACATCAGTATGAGCAACATCCTATGACATTATTTACCTCTACGTACAGCTTCAAGAGTCTCTTTATTAGACAGCAAGACCAGAAGATGCTTCTGAAGAAGACAACTAACAGTCTCCTATTGCAATAAATAACTGGATTTTTTTTTCTAAGTATTTGTTGACTGCCATTATTTCTTTCTTTTCCTGGAAATGGGAGAAAAAAAAAAAGTTGGAGTTCAGGAAGATTTAATTGTTTTTTTAAATTGACTTTAAAAGAATTGTAGAAAGGCAAGAGAACATTTCCTTTGATTTCTAGCTACTAAAAAAAAAAGAGACTTCCACTAAAAGAATAGATGATGTACTAATAAAAGGACCTAACAACTATATTGATAATCATCTGCTTTTGGATTTGCCACGCAGTGGGTACAGATATGTATTCAAAAATTATACTAAGCAAGCTGGAAAGAGTTAAACATTTTACTAGGAATTCAAATTACTTATTTACATATCTTTCTCCTTACCCTTTAATCCTAGAAAAGGAATCTGTTTAACCTAAAGAGGCTATTCAGCTGGGCCTTAATTATCTTTAATTATTCAGTTCCTGTAAACAAACATTCCAGGCTCTGCATCTATCAAGTCCACAAAACATGAAGAAGAAGAGAGGACTCAATCCTTGTGGATCCCTTCCATCTCGGCATATTCTGTGATTCTCTATTTCATTTTATACCAGTTGAAAGTTTCTTCTACTCTCCTGTTAGTGTTGCCATGCCACCAGGATCTCATGTTCAAAGAGCAAACCAGATGCCCAATTTAGTAAAACAACAAAAACTGCAGCACCTCACCCAAGTAAAGCTATATATATGAGCAGCTCTCACTAAACCAACGGAGTTGCAAAGCACTGGGGCATTATTGGTCTCATCACTCAAGGGCCTCAGGGTACACGGGGTTGAGCCTGGTGTGCATGCAGACAGTCATTTTTGTGTCCTGACCTGGTGACCAGGGCTGGAATCACAGCTGCAATCCAACTAACTAATAAGTCTATTTGCGATGAAGGTCTTCCTGATGCTTTGAGTAGGAAAAAAAAATGCAGTGGCAAAAACAAAGAGTGCAAGATCTTCATTCTAAAGCAGACAATCACTAAGTAGTCCATGAAACATAGGTGTGTGGTATCTGCAAGCATGGATCACAAGCAGACTAGATTTAGGAATTCAGTCATCTGCATTTATTCTCTTCATAATTTTTGTTTAAAAAGCTGTAGATTCTCATATATATGATTTCATTGTGCTCTAATTCACTTACGCTTTAATAAGTGAAAAGGGGTTTGGGGGTTGGGAGTGGAGAAATAGGTTGCAGTTATGGTTTTAAATAATTTATTTCTCAGTTAAATCCAAGATATTTTAATGATTTATTAAACATTCTGCAGCAGTTGTATTTAACAGAGACCAGGAGAAATTAATGATGAGGTGATAATAGCTGGAGATCCTATCACTGTTACTCAACTAAATTGATTTCCTTAGAATAGCTAAATAATAATAAAAAAAAGCTACATGACAAATTGAAAAATTTCTTTGTTAAGCACATTACATACTGCTAAATCCCAAAGGGGGAAAAAAACCAAAACCCAACATTTCTTTCCTAATTTTGAAAGTCAGAACAAATATAATTGTTTTTATTAAACTCTTCTACAAGAAATAGCTCTCCTCCTCAGAGTAATTTGTTTTTCTTTAATTTTTTTTTTTAAGAAAATACTAACTCCCTCTGATATAACTAAGTTGCATATTCATTATAGTATGAAACTTCCATGTTCTCTTCATTGTCCAATGCATCCCTCTGCATCTACAGCTAGCCCAGCTTTCTAAGACATCTTCAAGTTATTCCCTTCTCCAAGAAACTTCACCTTACAGTGCATTCTTCATAATTTTCTCTCTCTGTGAAGACAAGCAATACAGCAGCATGGGGACTTAATGCTCAGCAAAAGCAGGGCTGGTGCAAGTCTGCCAATGACTGTTGAAGGGAGCTGAATGTGCGCAGTCACAGAGCCTGGCAATGATACCCCTGCGTGAAACCACCTGAGCAAGCTGATGCTATTTTACACTTCTCCTGAGAGTTGCTCTCCCCATAGCTGGGGCAGAGGAGCAGAACAGATACCTCAGTCACACCAGTTTGCAGCTTAACCTTTTAGGTTACCTCACTACACTTCAAGCTTGTCCACGGTCATCCCCTTCTGCCTCCCCCTGCACACAGGAGGAGCAGCGAGTAAGGGCCATTCAGTCCCCCTTTAAATGCTACCATCCCTCCTTTTTTACAGGTGCCACTTTTCCTTTTCACTAGCAATGTACCCAAGCTGGTTAAAAACACTGGTTTAACATCAAGAAATGTGTGCTATACCCACAGACCTAAAGATGTGACTGTTTTTCCTAAATTTTCCACCATAACAAGTGTAATCCAACCACCCTTAAGACAAATATTACATCATTTATAGTCTAGTAACACTGATATAATCACCTGCTTTTCCTTGAAATGTCCTTGAAAAAGCATCCCAATTCCAAGCAAGTTAGCTGTTTTCAAGTTAGGACTAGAAATCTAACCTGGGGAAATCACACCTCTTAGAAATCCAGAGTCTGAAAACCCTCTGATTTAAGCAAAAAAAATAAAGTATGTTAATTTACCAGGCTGAGCAACAAGTCAGAGGTTGCACCCTGAATAATTACTGTCATAAGAACTTCTTAACTCCCAATTAAAAAGAAATCTTACAGAAGAGATTAGCCAACTTCAGATGAATAATACTCAGAAAGAAGGATTAAAAAAAAATATGAAAAGACTGTCCCTTATGCTTTCTTCACAAAGAAGATGTGGCCACTAATAACTTGCCTAGTTCAACAGCATATGGAAATTACTTTTTTAATGGAAAATTTCATTTCAGAAAACAAACTTCTCCTTCTCAAATTTATTATAGCCTATTTATATTCTAGACTGTAAGTTTTTGAAATTCCATCTGCAGTAAATTACCAGACAAGCAATTTGATAAAACTTCACATAGCTCTTGCAACTTAGCATGGGTAGTTCCATCCTAACTCAGGCACATGTCCAAGATGCAGTATGTGTTCGTGCAGATCTGATAAATGATAAATACAGACTAGTCCAATACCATAAAGCACTTGAAATGTCCCACAGAAAGTAAAGCAATAAATCATGTTAAGAAAATAATTCTCAGAACGACTGCACTGAAGCACAATCAACACGTAGCATCAGAAATGCTGAGCACAAGAGTTTAAGGTAGATCTGAACTTCCAATGCAGCCCAACAAAATGCAGTACAAGTTGTTGGGCTGGTCTCTCTGAACCAGCACACTACTAGATTATCTACCATGACTAACAATTCTGTTTGGCCTTGCAGTCATTCAGAACAGCTCCAGAGCAAACCCTTGCAATAAATAAATCTATCTGTGCCCTACTGCGAGGTTAGCACTGTGCTATAACCTGTGAAGTAATGAGCAACACAAGCTGAGCAAAATCAGCAGGAGGTGAGGACCACTTTAACAAGGCAAACAATACCAAATATTCTCAGGACATAACAGAACTTTTACAACAATGCATCAAAAAAGAAAGTGCCTGCCTGGAGACTTGTCTCTGGGAAAGTGCTCTTTTATTTGCACAGATTTGATTACAACCATTTTGGCCAGGCAAACAGTTCAAGTCTTAAGATGGTGTGGGCAGGAAACAGATCTCTCTAGAGGTCTCCCAGTGCAGCTATTCCACTGGCACAGCTAAATAGTATAAATTAGATCTCAGATGGAAACAGCTGGGGCTCAGGGTAATTAACAGGGTAAACAAAAACAGTAGAAATAATTATTAGGGCTGCTGGAATGGGACCCTACAGTATCTATCTAGAAATTGCATCATGTAGTCTACTTTGAAACCTTGCTTGAAGTCATTTGCAACTCCTGAAACAGATGTGCTATGCATATGACCTGAATTTCTTGATGTTTCCCCCTGTACAATGTTTTAATAACTTAATTTTCTCCTCTTTTCATAATGAGACCAAAGACTATATCCAGACACAATCTACTAGTTTTATTACCATCCAACATCCATTCCAGGCCAAATCAAAATGTACACCCTTGAACTTCTCTTTCAACTGCTGCATCAGCCTAGCTAATGCCCAAAATTCCTACCTGCCTCAGCACACCTGTGTATTCCAGCTATATCCATGGGGACAGTGCTGCAGTTCTTTGAATGAGCTATACCTCTATTACTAACCACATTCATTGTTTAATAAATTGAAGAAGACATTCTTCATCAGTGGTGATAGCACAGAGGAGGATGACAAAGACTTCCTTAAACGCTGTAATCCCCATGTAAGAGGGATCCCTCTCAGTCATTTTTAGGGAGGGCAGAAATCTCTGCATATCTCACAACATTTTATCCACCATAAACAACACCAAAAATAGCTGAGGACCTGATACTGTCCATATATATATCTCAAGTCTGCAGCCCTGAGTTTTATTTTATTTACTTTGGTTTTCATTATAGTAACTGCTCTATAATCAAATCATCTAAACTTTTGTAAGATCAGTCAGAATCAGGTCTTATCAAACACTTATTAAATAAGAAAAGCTCTAACAGTCTGAAGAGATCTGGTCTGTGTGGCTTTTAGAAGTTGAATTCTGTAAGACTTAGCATTCTGAATTACTGGCATATTGGATTGATTGTAACAATAAACAACTGATCCTTCTTCAAATAGTTTTGGATCCTAGAAAGCTGTTATAATACACAAAGTAGCATTGCTAGGGGAAAAAATAATATTGAGTAATGCCTGCATCTCAAGCATTCCTATTTGTAAAACTGGACTAAAGATGACCTGTTTTTATAACTGGCTGGTGAAATTTATGCTTCTGCAGCAATTTATTTTGAAGATAGGAGGGTGGAAAATCAATTCATAGTCAGCTGTGGAGTTGGGAGGAGGAAGTAATTCAAACTCACTTGATTGGATTGCACAGTTGTTTTGGTAGGTGGGGGGTTTTTTTGTTTGATGGTGTTTGGCTTCTTTTAAAGAAAAGCAAAGACAGAGTAAGGATAGAGTAAGATAGTGTATAAGAATAGGGAAGATAGATTAAGAATTCTTCTTTTATGTAGAAAAGTTCTTAGGATAGAAAAAAATATTTTAGGTTCCCCTAACTGAAGATATATGTGTAGGACACAGTGTAGCCATCCCTTGAAACAAAAACATGCTTATAGCTGTAGATAATCCTTACCCTCCATGACAACCTTTAAACTATTCAATCACATCAGGTAATGGAATGCTGTCAGACTTTAGATATACCTAATCTACAAAAACTGGTATCTTCTCTATATATACCTCTTTAAGCATTCAATAAAATCAGACTATTTTCAAGATTAAACAAAATAATTTATATTCAAGGTCTCTTCATAAATATACTCAAACAGGGACACCTATATTATATGAAAGCACTAACTTTAGTTATGGTTGATTTAAAAATTTTAACTACCCAACTCTTGGGAAATTGTAAAGAGACATCTTTGGCAGTATAATAGCTTTCTGACAAAGTTTTTCTTTTTAAAATGTGTATGTATATGTCTTTGAAAAAAACCTAAACATAAGCAGATGAATAATTTAACTTCATTCATAGATCTAGGCTGCATCTGTCTGCTTTGAACAAGATCAGAATTCTGGAACAAAAAATTATTCCTGCAAAACATACCAGTAATTGTGCTCTAAAAAGGTCATATTGCAATGCTTCAGGCTGCTTCTGTGAATAAGCTTACAGATGTATGTATGATTAATTTGCCATTTTTGAGCTGAAATATTAAAAATGTCACACAACTTCAAGAAAATAAAGTAGTTATCGCTTCATTGAACAAATATTAATGAAAATACTAGTGACACATTATCAAAATAATGGTTAAAGAATTTGTGACCAAAAATTGTTCCCATAGCTTCCCATCACAGGAAGAATATATCATAACAATGGTCAAATTAACCAGCTCATCCCATATCAAATGTATGGAGGGAATGATTGTCTCAAACCCCACTATAGGATCATTATAAGTAAATATCTGCCCATAATTTCAAGACATATAGCCTAAGAAGAAATGTTTCTTTAGGCAGTATGTAAGCAGAGAATTTCAATTATTTTACCCTTCTCTTTGAAAAAGTGTATTGCTGCATGAAGCCAAAGCACCACGTTGTCACTATTGCAACAGGCCTGTAACCTCTGCACTCTGACTTGTACCCCTTCAGGTGATATCGAGGAGCTCCATTCTGGTACAAGCCCTAAGCTAAAGTACCAAATCCTGACCCAAGTGAGACAAGGAAACAGACAACTCACCTCAGTTTTACCGCTTCTAGGTAGGGCCACCATAGGATTAGCTGGGGGAAGCAGTAGGAAAATGGAATGGATGAATGAACACTTTCAATTCTACAGGTATGACCTCAAGGAAAGATCACTACTGTGACCTTCCAGTCCAAGAGAATCCAATCAATGGATAGCAAACTTCAGATTAGATCTCAAGACTCCCTATGAAATTAAGATGTTTAATAATCTTCCAGAAGAAGAGTGGGGTGGGGAAATCTTTATAAGCACAAAAATACATAAAGCTCTGGAAGCCCCATTATATACTACAGCCTCATCCTGCTGTCATATACATAGTGCCATACATCTCCTGGGAATGCTCAGTGCACTGATGAATTAAACAAGTGATGCTCCACAGTGACCATCCAAACAGGGAGCTGATGGGCACCATTAATACTTCACACTCCGCTTTTTACTCACATTACCACAACATGATAAAAACCTTGACAAAAACCTTCTAGCTGAACACTAAAACCAAATCCCTTTACAAAACAAATCCACACTTCCTAGCATGCCAATATTCCCCAATTTTTTATACAAAACAATGGGAAACTATTGGCATAATCTTATATGCAGACAATACAACTATCAGCTGGTACTGGAACTTAATGTGTGTAGAAGACTTTTGATACAAAAAACTCCATTATCATCTCACAAAGCAGCATGGATCCAGCTCATTACCAGTCACAGTTTACTTTTGCATCAGACTGACTTTTAAAATATCTTCTGTTTATGACCTACCACTCTCTGAAGATTTTGCACAATAATTGACAGAATTTGCTGTACAGTTAACTAGGCCTTTTTATTCTAGGTGCATTATGCTATTCACGTCTTTCAGAAGTTGATATCATAGTGGAAATCTAAAGCATCAAAGATAAAGTAGCTTTACAATGGTGAATTTTTTGCAATTAGAAGAAAATTTTACACATCCATAACATTAAATTATTTTGCTTAAATGCTAAGTATTCTTTCTTTGTCCATTGCAGAGGGGCTCATCTACATGCAAATGTTTCTCCAGAGAATCAGAATGATTATTTTTATGACTGTTTTTGTAATTAATGCATTACTTGTTGGGAGGAGTGTTGCTTGTTTCTTTTTTTCTTTCTATGAGAAAAGCAGTACTATAATTTTAATTGTCCATGAAAATGGAAACACCTACAAAGCATGTTTATCATAGTGTTGGTTTTTTTTTTTAACCTGCACTGAGGACTGACAAACATATCTTCAGTTCACATTTCAGTTTCTTACTGGCCTATGAAGCAATTCATTCTTCTCAGCTCATCCCATGGCTTCCTGACATATTATAGCTATAATATGTCAGATTTTGTCAAAACCTTGAAGTGACAGTTCTGATATAAGGTCATGCCTGGTAGGAACACGGGTTGAGATACACAGCTTTAAAATACATTGACTCTTCAGTGTCTGTATTTGCTTTATACGAGAATGCTGAGTGACCTACTTTACTTATTTAATGAGATTGTGAAGAGAATGCTTTGCATTTCTGACAAGGATATTTTTATTGCTAAAGAATGAAATAAAAAAATGATAATTTGAAATGCAAAGGTTTATTTTAATTAGCACAACACAGCATGCATTATAATAAAAACAGACTACAGTTGGTGTGGCTAGGTGCTGTAAAGCAGACAGCAAAAATAAAGATTCAAAGAAGCCAATTAAGATTTTGGGAAGATAAAATAAAAGATAAGCAAGATTCTGTGGGTTCTTTTACTTTCAGAACTATTCAAGCCATACAGATTCTATACATTTTGGTCTCAAACCATGTATGGCAAGGGCTACAAAAATAACTGTGATTATTCCATTTGTTTCCCACTCTTCAGTCACAGCTTCAGAAGTTACCTATTGCTATCAACCCTTCATAACATCTGGGTTTCTGAGGACTGAGTTCACACAAAAAGCCTGCAGAGAGCTGCAGCAGAAACACTAATCCAGCAGTGGGGTAACTGAAGTCCTTCAAGATCTCCCAACCACTTCATCACTTTCCAAAACCACACAGGAGTCACCAGCATGTAATAGTCAATAATGGGATCAAATAATTTGCTCATCAAATTAATGATGAGATTAGTAGTGTTGAATGTCTAAGTG
>JAWWLV010000011.1:14153834-14212111 GCA_035041135.1 Platyrinchus mystaceus
GCCTGTTCCCTTATTCGCTTGTAAATAAACCTCTTAATTAACCGAGTTTAAAAGGATTGGTCATTTTACCTATAACAAGCAGATTCACATTTCCAGAGCTTCCTACATGTAAAACAACTATAGGATTGAGTTGCAAAATATGCCAATGAAAAAAAATAAAGTCTAGATTTGTGTCAACAAAGTTTCCTTTGGACTGAAAACTGTAATTAACTTCAGTATTAACCTATGCAGAGAGAAAGAACTAACAGACCAGCTTCAATAATCACAGCACTGTCATCTGCTCGACAAGTAGAAATTAATTCCTTATACATGAATATTGATGGAGGGGCTATGGTACAAACCGAGTGCAATCAATACGATCGTCAGAACGTCCGCTTTGTTTACACAAATTTCATCTTTTATACACTTCTCACACCCCGGTGCCCGATCAGTTTTACATCATTGGTTAGAAAGCACTGATCACATTTCAAACATGCACTAGTAACACATTTAATTGGCCCTTGCAGGTGTCCATGTGAAACGATCACATTGTTTACAATTTGGAACTCCACCTCCATCTCAGCACAGACTCTTCCCCTGCAGGGGCCCCAGAACCTCTAGGTTGTTTACATTGTTTTGTGCCTGGCCTTGAGAGAGCAAGGCTTACAGAAATGCAGGAAGGATTGCTCCCGTTTTGTACTATTCCTGCGACACCTGAATTTATAGCCTGCCCAGGGAGGTCGTGGAGTCTCTCACTCTCTGAAAGATATTCAGAACCCACCTGGACCCATTTCTATGTGACCCGCTCTAAGTGACCCCCTGCCTTGCCAGTGGGGTTCGACTACATGATCTCCAGAGGTCCCTTCCAACCCTAACAATTCTGTGATTGTGAATTTAGTAAGTCTTTTTCTTCAACAGAAATTATCACTTTAACTATTGGAATAAGTTCTGCATTTTCATAAAATTTCATATTCAGAGAGATAAAATAATGGATGCAACATCCAAATATATCATATTACCTTCAGCAAGGACCAGAGGCTCATACACCTGAAATACAGCTCTATATTTCTGTTATTTATGTATTTTACTATTCTGTATGCTGTCAAAACAGCTAAACTCACCGCATTTTCACAATGAAAACTCCGTGTTACAGTTACTAGACTTGGCTAACAGAACTTTTATGTACAATTTAATCCTTCCACATGGAAGAGTTTAGAAGACACTAACATACTTTAGGGGTTTGGAATTGGATGACCGTTAAGGTCCCTTCCAACCCAAGCCATTCTATGATTCTATTCTATGATACTTTACTAAAATACACATTACACAATTATAATGAAAGTGCTCTGAAAAGACCACAGACTATGGATCTCCAGAACTGAGAACAGAGTTGTGGTTCAAGCATGATTTGCGACAGAATTTTATAAAATAAGAACACTGCAAATGTTATGGGAGAGAGCAGCAAATAAAAACCACATGACCTCTACCTTAACCAGAATAGACCAGAAAGTCTTCAAAATTTGTAAAAGTCCATGGCATCAGAAAAAAAAAAAAAAGTGATTAAAAGTTGTAACCTTATTTTGTAAACTAAAAAACTCACTGATTGTCAATAGACCTTTTGGACACATGAGCATTCTGGTACTCCTAGATCTTATGCTGATGGATCACAGCATACCAACATAAAAATAGTATTATTCAAACACAGTACTAATGCATTTTACCAGGAACTGGAGATCCTTCACTGCTTTAATAAAAACATTTTTAATAGTCCACTGTAGTTCTCCACATAAGTTTCATTATATACAGAACTAAACCACCATGTCAGTTATTTAGGCAATGCAAAATCTAGTACAGATTTTTTTGTTAGCTATATAAAGTATATGTTATTTCCAGAACTAGTATAAAGAGAATAAATTTTTTAAATGAGTGCAAAACAGCCACTGATCACACTTTCAGACATAAGTCTTTGGCTTTCCCCCATACTGTATCACCTCAGCTTGCATGTCTGGAACAGATGATACAAATTGGCCTTTCCTTATGAATTCCTCCCACTCACATCTTGTCATTGTCTGGTAGTAATCATCTGAAAAAATCAGAATAAAGCCTTTATTGGCAGAAAAGGTTACTTTAATGAGAGGTTAAGACCATTCATCAGATCAAACACCACATTAAAGAAATGGCTTTTTAAGTTTGCCTTTTTTGCATTTATAAGCACGAAAATTCACAGTAAGCTCTGTATCAGTTTGACATTTCATTGATGTTGTTTTCAGTTTTCCCCATCTGACAAAATACTGCATGTTAAAATTTCACACAGAATAACATGGCTATATTGAAAATAAAACATTTCAAGTTGTTATTAAAATTATGAACCTTCTTAGTGAAGAGACCTAGGGCAGAGCTCAAGTGCAAACTGCCTGACAGAGGGGCCTCAAGCCCCCTCTGGGTTTGGTGCCAGGCCTGCCCAGCCTTTAGCTTCAGCAGAGCCTCAGCCATCCCAGCTCTCTGCTCTTCAACAGCCCATCAGCAACATGATGAGAAGCACAGGGCTTGGACTACCTCGTAGCAGCAAACTCATCCTGTCCTGAGAGGCTGACACAGGACACCTACACTTGATGTCCATCTCTCCTGCAAACACTAGCAGGGTACAGATTACACAAGCATCACATATAAAAATATATATATCCAGTGGCACCAATTAACAGGCTTAAATGTAATTACACTCCGAATAATAAAAGCATTTGAGTCTGGAAAGATCTAGCTTTCCTGTTTTAAATAGAAATGAATAAGATATCTCAACACAAAGCCACATCTTGAATTACAGGCATTAGTAGCAATAATAATTAGTTGAAAATGAAAATTAATTGAATACAGCCTTGTTCCAATCCATTTATCTAATTTGATCAAGGTATCATTAACTAATTAAGTGGCAATGCTTTAATGTACAGCTTATTAAACTACAAGGTCATATGAAGGCCACACTATCAGCAGAAAACATGGTTAAGGAAGGCTATCTTTAGAAGGGTTTAAGCAAAAGTTATGTAAGTGCACATTTACCAGGTGCTTTCAGAATTGACCAGTCAGTTAAAAAATGGCCAATCCTTACTTACGGGTAGGAAACTGCATAGTAATGCTATTATATTCTCTAAGTAGCTTTTCTCATAAAAGAGTTCAATGCAGCACAGCAGTGATCTTGGCACACTTACTCCTGTATTTCAGACACAGTCCTCGAGGAGGGGAAGGCTACAGAGCTTACCTATAAGCTAAAACTAATTCAGAGCCAAGAGCTGACAGAAGTTTGCTCCAACTATTTGTGCAGACACCTTGGTCAGCAGGGATGGTGGAGGCTGGTGTATTACTAGTATTCACATTTCAGCCCTATGTGGCTTTGAGAAGTTACACTCTTTTTTTAAAAATGCAATTATATATACATATATATACATATATTTGCTATAGACAGCAGCTGGAATTGACTCAAGATAAGAAATATTTCAAAAGTGCTACAAAGTAGTGTGAACTAACACACACTAATGTGTTCAGTAAACTGCAGAAGTAACCAAGTGATGAAACTGGCTTAAGAGACCTAAGTTCCAGTGTGAACATCCAGTTAAGACAGTGTAACTTTCCTCCCTTAAAAAAAAACAAACAAACCCAAAACAAAACAAAAAGCAAAAGAATCCCAGCCTAAAGTACACAGGAAAGCCTGTGACTGACACAGTATCTTATCTTGGTTTGAGAGGTTTTTTGTGTTTTGGTTTTTTTTTTTCTGGAGTGTTGTTGTTTTGGGTTTTCATTGTTGTTGTTGTTTGTTGGGGGTTTTTGTTGTCTAAGTGCTATGTTGAAAAGTAAGGCTCAGTGAAAGACACAGTTCCAGTAAAACATACATTGCAAAAGCAATTCCAGGAAATATAGACTTAAGGAATGAAAGTAGTATGTGCCTATGACAAGTAAATGGTATGACTGTGGGGTCTAGTTCAATTCTACATCAAAAAAAATCCTGTTATACAGTTGAAAAATTAATTTCATTCCCCAGAGCCTGAAAATATTTTTTCTGACGTTTGAGAGAATTGTAATTGCAAAAGTACAAAAACCACATCTGCCTTGTCATTCATTTGGTTCTGGTGTGGGCTGAATATTATCACGTACAGCCCTGCTGCATGTTGAATAGCTTCTTGGGAAAGCTGGGACTGCTATCCTCTTCCTCATGACAAAATAGTTCTATTTCATACTTTTTTTTTTTTTTCCAGTGAGACAATTTGAGAAATAAAGTCTTTTTGTGTATAAGACTGGCAAGCAATACCTCATGTGTTTGTTATTTGTATCTCTTTTCCATTAATGCCGTTATATATTTTAACCTATGAGAGCTTTAAAGCTAGAGTAACCATCATTGAATACAGATGGCTTTAGCTGAGGAGAGAGATCATCTGTTGTATTAGGCAGGCAGATCACCTTCCTCCTTTCTGCTACTGGAGCAGCATTCTTGGGAGCCTCTCCTTTACCAGCTCCAAAATGCCTAGAAGAACAAAGCTCAATAAGGGTAAAAAGAGAATGCTGGAGAATCAACAGTCAAATCTATACTCAACTCTATGCAAAAAGAACCAAATTTGTTTACTTCCCCTGACCCTGTACTTAGGGGGGTTTTTTTGGTATTTGTCATAAAATGAGAGAAGTAAAGAATTGTAAACAATGTGTCTTTGGGTGGCAGTAGAGAATTCATCCCCAAATATAAAATCTAACTGAATCTTAGTAGGAACCCAGACACTGCCAACCACTAAAAAGCTATATAACTGGTATGTCAGATAAGAGAGACCTCAGTAACTTTTTATATAAAGCAGTGGATATGGAATGAAAATGATAATTGCTTCATTTCAGAGGCAGATCTAAATGTAGATAATAACTATCAACAGTGAAACCTGGAGATAATAAATAAATGCTCTGGTCTAGAAAGGCACCACATACCCAGCAGACATTTCTTGGCCTAAAGGTAAGTAGTTGCATTTTAAAGTTTTATTGTAATCACTAAGCCAAAAAGTAAAGAAAGCCAAGAATTATGGATGTGGAGAATAATTTAATATTCAAATCTAAACACTTTTTCTTTACATTATCAGTAACTACAGCCCTGAAAGCAATTGGTCATTCTGTGCTTAATATTAGATATTTGCAGCAACAAACTAAAATGTTCACTTTTTGAATCATCACAAAGTAAAATAAATTATCCAGATTTCTCCAGAATAATTAGATAAAAAGAAAGCAACCAACTTGGTACAAATTTAAACAAATCTCTATTTCACCTCTATGACTCTGCTCTTTACGTTAGTATCCTATCTGGAACACAGATCAAGTTTATTACTCAGATTCTAATCAGGAAATTAATTAGGAAGAAACAAGAAAGCAAATGAAAGTTGAAAAAAACATTGCATTGTGCATCAAACTTTTTAAACCTGACAATTACACTTTACGATTTCATTTCCATGGTAATACAAAATATCTACTTAGCTGATTGAATCATTTGAAAGAAACAGATTTAATTCCTTAACAAAATAACTCTAGTGCAGTGATGTATAAGATGTTTAACAGAGGTGTTTTTATCTTCAGGCAGTTTAGTTTTTTTAAGTGAAGACTTGATTAGGAATGACTTTGAAATACAAAGGCAAGAGACTGATTGCCACATTCATATTGAATGAACTATTCTATTTTCAAATTCCATACCAGAAAAAAGCTGGGAGTTCATTTAGAATCTGTTGCTTCAGAATCTGTTGTACATTCATGCTGATTTAAATGGCCAAGTCCTAAGCCCCAAAAAAGTATTGACTCCATCTTTCGCTCCTGTTTGGAGCAAGATTCCTTTTTTTTTTTTTTTTAAACAACATACTGAAAATTACTGACAGTGCTACTTTTTCTTATGCTCACCTTGTAAACTTTTGGGTCAAGTCCCACTTTTTTTCTATGCAATGATTTTTAGATTTTCATAAGCAAGTTCAATGAATACCAAGCTATATAGAACACATTTCTTTCATAGGCAATAAGATCCACCTCTCCCTCCAGGGAAAAGACAGGTAATATCCTTACTGTGTTTCATGATCCATTTTTTTTCAATACAAGATGTTGGTCATGGCTCATAATCAAGAATGGAATCTAGTCTTTAATTTACATTTTGATTTCTTGAGAATAAGTTAAATTATCCTTCCATTCAAAGGGCACTTCATGCCTTGTGGCCCCCAGGAGGTAAAAAGATTAAGCAAGAGTCCAATGAAGCACAGTCTTTGTGCCTTTTCTTTGCATAAACATGATTTTCAGTCCATTTATGAGCATCTAACTCTGGGACTGGATTTTGTTTGCAGAATAATTCATGGAAAGATTTTCCCTACCGTGAATATGTGTTTAACTACAAATAAACTGGATGATTCATCACAAAAATGTTTAAGAGCAGAACGGATAACACAGGGATTACACATTCTAGCACAAGGTTCAATACGACATTTTTAACTCAAACACATCTTGCCATTATTCTTTAATTAAGTTGAGGATCAAACAGCAATTGGAAATCTTAAACAGGAATACAATTCAACATTCATGGATTATTTGCAACTAAAACCAAGCCAGCTTGACGTTCATTCAAGTGGTAACATTCTACAGCACTGTGAAGAAACTGAAAATCCTACATTGCTTTCTAGTTTACAGTGTGTAATCTGCCAGAGTTTGCACAAAACAGAAAAGCTTTTTCTCATCTATTACCAAACATGACAGTATTCAGGCTCTGGCAAGACCAAAACAACTTAGTCAATTAGTTTCCGTAGGCTGCATTCACATCTGAACTGGGACCACTGCCACCAATTGGTTACATTCAGCAAAACACAGTTATCCTGAAGCTTTTATTTTAATTAGTAAAGTTTAAAAACAAGAATCATTTAGTAATTTTTTTCTGGATTGATTGGCTCAATTTATTGGTTTCTTGTTTTGGTTTTTTTTTTTTTTTTTTTTTTTTTTTGTTAGGCTGCTCTTCTCATTCTTCATTAATAAAGTAATAAATAAATACCACAGGTTATTGAATGACATAGATGGAAAGCTGATTTGTGATAATTCATCATTATTGGCTCCAGTGAATTACACAGATATGGTTTGTTTATTGCTGCCATTTCCTCCAGTATTTCTATGCCCATGTTTCTGAAGAAAAGCAGACTTGTTACTTGAAGTAAATGTGTGATTTTTCCTTGACACTTGAAAGCAAAATAATATTGTCCAATGAAAGTTCCACTATATTCATTAAAAAAAAAAACCAGGTGGCAATCTTGCTTCAAATCTCACCAAAATACTTGTCCCACAAAGTACATAAACACCTAAAGCAGTGCCCTTAGATAAACAGTAGCATTCATTATAAATGTATATTTGATTGTTCAACCATTTTTTAATGCATCTTGACCCATTTTCCAGTTACATTCTGGACTAAGAGGATCCCAATAGCTCTTATACCAATATCACATACAGCAACTACTGCTCCTTCTAAATAGTTTCTTTTTTGTAAATCTAGGAATAGAATAAGGGTTTCAAGGCAATTTCACCCTGAGAGACCAAAAACTGTTAATTAGCCATTATCACCATCTTCCTGCTTTTTTTCATAACTATTTCCCAGAACTCAGTTCCTTTCCTCAAATGTTTAACTTCTATTAGAGCATGACCAAACTAAAAGCCCTCAAACAAAGAGAACATGTGGTTGACTGAATTCAGCTGCCCAAGTCATGCAGAATGGGCAGGGCCAGTGTTTGTTGTTTATTATTCTCTCATTTTCCAAAGATCATCTGTACATATAAGGACATTAAATACTGCTTTTACTATTGCACCAAAGCACTGATATTAACATTTTCTGGAATCTAGAACTATTCAAATACAGTCAACACTTCCAATTTAAAATCACATTTTGAGATTACCATAAGATACTTTCTATTCACATAGTGCAAGTTGAGTACACTCTGCATAATTTATTTAAGCTGTGTTATAGTTAATGTTAAAAATCCCTTATGTCTATGAACTGTCTTATTTTAGTGCTGTTTTTAATCAATTAGCCAAACTTGGAATTGAGTGAGAGTATTTTATAAAGTTAGTTTGACACTGCTGTCCATCAAAAAGTCATGTTAATTGTCTCAGATCTATATCCCTCTTGACTGCCTTCATCAAGGACCTCATTAGACACTCATTATTTCCACAGTCATACTCGCCAACTCTAATATTCAGGTAAATAATCCTGTTTACCCTTACAAAATACCAGGGGAACATCAGTTTTCTCTCAGAATTCCAAAACTCAACTGCCCAGGAACTCTGGGGGTAAAGAAACAAACACAAAAAAATCCATCAAACCAAAAAAAACATCAACACCACCACAAACCAGAGGATTCCCTTGGTGATTCTTTAAATCCCTTGGATACCTGTTATCTGCATCTGCTAATAAGAAAGAACTTAACTTTATCAGCTGCAATTCAGCATCATGACTCAGTAATTCACCTGACTTGAATGAACCTTGTTACTGCCATATGCTAATACATCTTTACACATCACATTCTTTCCCCCTTCAGATCAGAAATGTTTATATTCTTATAAACCATCGCCTGTACTGCTATCAGCAGTTTTATCATGTTTAACAGCAAAATTGTAATTAGGATTTCATCTGTTCCCAATATACTTAGAGACTACCTTTTATAGTCTAACTGTTCATCATGGGTTCTTTATAGTGCCATCTTGCTTATTTAATCACTATGGAGAATTGATACAGGAATGAGAAACCGAACAAATCTACACAGAGTGAGAGACGTGCTTTCAAAAAGGTTAAAAAAACCAAGGTGTGTTGTAGGTAGATGTGAGAGTGTTCAAAGCAGGAACTACCAGTATGACATCTAGAGCAAGATAAACCGAGAATCACTTTTTGCCTTGACAAGCCAGTAACCAGATCTCTGCTGACTATCACTATTAAGCTCAGAGGTCTTAAAAATATTGAAGAGGCTTCCAGAAAAGTCTAAATAATGTTAAAATGCACATGTAAGGACAGCTTCTAGTACTAATATCAAAAAGACTGAAACTAACTGTTATTTTCTCAACATAAGGCACAAGTGGACTTTTTTACAAGTCTTTTTTTTAGAGAAATAAAAAGCAGACACTCAAAGTAATTCCTTTTTCAATGCACAAGCACAGACCTGTGAAGGATCTTTGGCCACAAGGGTGTTTGTATCAGATTAATCATTCCAGGCTCAGAATCCAACCACTCCAAAGGCCACATATCTGCACAGTCATATGCAAAATTCAGCTAAATCTGTGAAAATGGAAAATATCCAGGACTGGCATCAGAAAATCCTCTGCCACGCTCTGCCTTCCAAACAGGAACCAGGTTTGGATACATTTAGGAAGGAAATTGCACTCTGAAATAATTAAACCCAGCCCTCCCTCTCACAGCAGGTTGAAGACAGTATGCAGAGATTACAGAAAACCATATTTTATAAATTTTATTTCACTTTAGCATTTAAGAATACTGCAGTTTGACAACTACCATAATTTTCAGGTGTTTAGCCTCAAAGCAAAAAATAACCCTCGTGCACCCATCCCCCTTCTACTGCACTCACAGTCTGTTCTGCTCATGCCTGAAATGGCACTTTGTGACTCAGTTGTGGAACAAAGACCAGCTGATGCCAGTTCAGGTAGGATGAACATTCAGTGCATCTCCTGATTTATAGGCACAGCCTGTTGAGCTGAAAGGAACCTATTGCTTAGCATATGCTGCATCCCACCACATCACACCACACATAATTTTGTATAAATCTGAAACTATAAAGACTTTGCAAAAAGGGGGAAAGGCAACACAAGACAGATCAGTCTGATTAGCTCTCAACCTTCTTTTCCTACCACAGCTTTAATGAGTTCCCTAGCAACCTGCACAGGCTCAAAGCAGGAGACAGAGAGAGGTACCCAGAAAGAGCACTGGGTGTGATGTATCCAGAAGGCAGAGGAATAACAGAAATAACAACTGGAAGGAGAAAAAACAGTTCTTTTCATAATTAGCTTTGCTTAAAAAAGATGAGATTTCTCAAATATCTGTCCTGTGATGAGTATACAAGTTAGCATTACAAAATCTTACAAGTTCTTTCTATTCACATGCCCTCGTCCTGTCTCCATCAGTGTATTTAACTCATCCCCATTTGCATCATTTTGTCCTCATTTCTTTTTAATTCTCAGAACCATTTTTACCATGAAAAACTGCATTGTATTTCAATAACATTAAAAATGATCCAATTTTGCAGCACTGAAGAGTGAAATCATAGGTTTTTCAAAAGGTTGTGTAAAGTATTGAAAATTACCATCTCAACCATTTCTGTGGCAATTCATATCCAGGACAAACAGCTGCTATTTATGCGCTAATGAAAACAACATTGCAAACACAAAGAACTCTGCCTTATTTGACTTGGAGAAATCACTAAGCCAAATATTCCTTCTCTCACAAAATATAATACATTACCTCACAACAGGTAGAGTGAGGTCTCTATTCACCCCTGCCAGCACAAGTAGAACTTGTACATAAAAGTGACAAAAATCTCAGAGTTTAATGCAAAAACTTCAAACCTGGTCTTAAAAATCCTAATGAAATAGTAAGAAGATTTATTGCAGGCCCCCTGCACATGTATAAGAGGAGTGTAAGGAATAAATAAGCGCCTTTGTTCAAGCTAGAAAAATTATTCCGCTCTTCATATAGACCCCAACGCTGGCTGAAAAACCTATTGTGCAAGGCCATACCCAATACTCCAGCTTTCTTTGGGAGTGAGCAACCATCCTCTCAACCCTTCAGCTCACTTGAATACCCAGTAGCACCCACTAATGAGAAGGGCTACCACTGCTCTAAGAACTAGGAACAACTGGCAGGGAAACAAGCCCTCTGCAAGACATTAAGCTACTTCAGAAGGAAAACACGAGCACCAAATGAGCAGAAACATTTATCTGGCTTAAAATACTTTCATTGAATAAATTTATTTCTAGGTCTGGTGAGAACAGGGATTGATTTCAGAGACCTACTTTTGCCTAAACACAATGACACCCCCAGAAAGGATGTTCTTAAATATGCTAGTCTGTGGCAGCAACCACAGGAGCCAAGAGAAATGGCTTGAGCAAGAGCAGATGGTCAATCAGTACCAGCCTCTACCACAAACACTGACCAGAGCTGCTCTGTGCTATATCACTGCTCTGACCTGGTTTGCTTAAGCCATCCCAGCTGAGAGCAAGATGTGGCCAAAGGAGGTCATTGCTTTGCTCATGCCCATGCCTCAAAATAACAAGCTTTTATGTGATTTTCCAAATGATGCTACACCCTTGCAGTTGCTGTAATTTGCATGTTACCTGCAGACTTCCTGCATTGCTTGGAGTGGCAATGGACAGGAACCCAGAGAAAGCCATGGCACATCAAAAGCAAAGAAATAACATAAAGGGGCCTGATTTTGTTAGAAATCAGATCTGAGAAACATCAGCAACTTACTGTAAGGACCTATGCTTTGAAATCATGAAGTGCTTGTTAAGGAAGCAAATTGTCCTGTCAAATATGCTCCCTTCTCTATGCTCCTACCAGAATTCTTTGGCAGTCCTTGCTTTATCACACTACTGCAGGAGCACAAAGCAGTGTATAGAACTGAGCAACAACAAATTCCCAAACCACTGCCACATTCAATGTAACTGGCCCGTGGCTTAAGAGACACATCACGTAGCTTCTTCTCCTCAGAGTTCAAGATACTTCCTAGCTGACACATCTTTTTCAGGCCACAAAAACACTACTCCCCCTAACCCTGCAACAGAGATCATAAAGGGGAAAAGTAGAGCAAGGTAGGAATGCAGGAATTCTGTCTCTTCTTCTGAGCAGCACCAAGTCAGGTGTCCAAGTCCATGACTCACTTGTAGTAAAGCAATGCAATAACCAGGCAGAAACTCAGGATAAGCTTTACTGACCATGATGAAATACCAGTGTCATAAAATAGAAAAAGCCTGTGCTAAGGGGAAGCCTACCATGTCCCCTCATTCTTATAAAGAGGGTTAAAGAATTGCTTGTTTGGAACTACCAAAGCCATCTGTGTAACCAAGTTATACTGAAAAAAATTACACCAAAAAAAATTAGCTGTAAACTGAAGATCAATAAGTGCATGGGCATGGCTAATGACTGAATAAATACTGCTGAAAAGCTTGGAACAGGGCTCAGAATTCCTGGTTTATTGATTATGTAAGATTACACTATGCATCTCAGTGGCAGCAGCAGGTTTTTACAAAAACTAATTACACAAATGTTTCTTAGACACAGAAAATACAGTCTGTTTAATGAACCCAGATCACAGCCATTTAAAAGCATCTAGAAATCATTCTAGAAGACTGGTATAAGCGTAAATTCAATTTAGAAAGTGTGGCATCTCAACAAGCTTACTTACAATTAATGAATAGAACTATATAGCCACTGAAAGCCAACTCCTAATAGTAAAAAAGAAGTATGATAGATATCAGTGAATTAGGGAACATTAGGAACATTTTACTAGGAATACAAATTTTTATACCAATTCTACCTCTGGATTTTTAAAAGGTATTTTTTCAGTAGAGAGGTATGTAGCTCATTGTAAGTCAGAAAACAGGAGCTGAACACAAGAATTACTGTAGCCCAACTACTCATCTTTAGCCCTACAACCAGGGCTACCTACACACTCCATGTCCCAGCCTGGATCCTCAGAACCTCACTCAGGCAGAGGATCCTTCTGCAACCAGCCTTGAGACCTCCAAGCAGCTCAGTCCCTGTCTCAGCTGTGGCCCAATTACACGTTCAGATGAGGTTTTCCATGGCAAACCATGTTCTTCAGGACACGCTCACAGCATTAGGACTTACACAGGACAGCAGTATGGACAGGGGGAAGGAGCACCAAAAAAACCCCAAAACAACAAAACAATCCAAGTCCTCATGCTCACACTTAGTACTGCAATTCCTGCTCTGAAAGCACCTGGTGAGTTAAGGAAATGAAAAGCAGGATCACAAGAAGAGCCAAGTAAAGAAAGTTGGCAACTGCCATCTCATTGTTCACAGCACTGGATCTATATCACTGGAAAACCACAATCCAGCTTTGTAAGTGTTGCTGCTGATTGAGACCAGAACAATATTTTCCCCCACAGATTCAGAAGGGATTGGGAAATTTGCATTTGTATTCACCTATTTCTAATATGATTTCAGGGAGAACACTTCTTTCTGTGGCAAATATCAGGCTTCCTTCCTCTGGAACACTAAACTTGCTTTTAAAGTATCAGATCATTTGGTGGGTTTTTTTGAATGCTGTAAAGAAAAAAGCTTCAACTGAATTATTAAATAGCTTGGAACTGTTTCTTGCCATGTCAAGCCTAATGAAGAGATTATCTACAAACCCTTGTGGAGATTTAATGGTGAAGAGAGCACAGAGTTTTCTGACACATCACAAATTTTAAAAATGGAATTAAATATTTTCTAAATGGAATTAAAAATTCATGTTTGGAAAAGGAAATACAATTAAATAAAACTATTAAAGTCATGTTCTCATGGAAGATTTCTCCTTCAACAATTAAACTTGTATTAGTAATCAGAGTAATCTTCAGCTGTAATTAATATTTTGTGAGGTACTCAAAGATGTAGCCAAATATTAGCTCCCAGACTCTTGGAAAACACTATTTTTCTTCCAACCTTTCCTTTTGTTTTACAAAGCTATGAATAAATATTGTAGAATGTTACACAGAATGGCTGATAACACCTTTTTTCTTGGTAGACCTAAGTTTCATCAGGCTTCTTAAAATGGTATAGCTGGTATGTAAGAATAAAAATGCTATTTTGAACGGAAAAATCTGACAGTGGTTGAATAGTTACTCTCACTTTTTCTATTGAACTTCATTGTATAATCTCTTGAGTGGATTTGACACATTTTTAGATTCATGCAGAGTAGTCTGCAATACTGCACATAAAGCAAAACAAGGAATTCCAGATCCAGATGGAGTGCAAACTCTCAAGACAGGCTTGACCCATCAGCTGCTTTATGCACTAGTTTATTCAGGGATCAACCAGCTGTTTTCAGCTGTCTCTTCACCAGAACTGAGCTATTTTCAGACACTGTAAAGGACTAGGACAACTTTGTTGAAGTCTATTAAAAATTAGAGAAGGAACAATCTAGCCAAAGAACTCAAAATAGAGGAACAAGGAAGTTAAAAAGAGCTTTCTTGTATTTTACAAAAAGCTCCACACACTTTATAGGAGAAGCCTTGTCTTCATGCAAGTAGGAAATATGACAAGTCAATTTCATTTATAATTTAATAACTGAAGAAATTAGCCTGTACTCTAATGCAGCTGTATTAAGTGGGTAGATTCATATTCTAACAGAGAGGTTTACACCATAGTAACTTCAGAGACTATTAAAAATATAAGAGGGAAGTTACTCTCTGTCTCTGCAAACATACAATCTATCGATAACCATGCATAGCTTTTCTTCATGACTATCTTTTATAACATGGTAATATATTTCACCAGAATTCCCAAAGATCACACCATAATTCCAACAGAAAAAAACTTATTTTTTCAGGAGGCCCTAATTGTTTATTTTATTATTAACAAAAATAGAACAAACCCCCTTAATAATATTGGTCCAATGATTGCAGGCAACTGATAAAATATCACAAGCTTGTGTATTTGCATAATTAGATGGAGTATTTTTAAGTACATTCAAAAACCCACTGTGAGAATGCATTAATATAACATCTTCCACTCCAGCCCTAAAAGAGTGCCACTGAATAGAGTATTCCCAAACTATCGCTCTGACTGCTGAGCATGAGTCACTTTGCAGAGCTTCCTTATATGTTCCTTCACTGCACCACAGGTGAGGAGGGAAGATGTAGGAAGCAGTGGAAAGAATGGGAGGGGAAAGCAGCAGGGATTTCACCATACATGTTCTCAGGTTCTGGACAGCAGCAATCAGCACCACTCTAAAGCTGATACACACAAAGCACATGTACACTCTCACAGAACTGCATCTATTCTTCACTGGTAGCAGGAAGACAACTAGGTATTAAATAGTTTTGCTAGAGCTCCTATTTATTAAAGCAACTTTCTGCCCTCTGTATACAGTCTTTTATGTCAATTTTAAAAAGTCTAATTTGGGCAGCAAAAATTTTTCATTTGCTGCACTGTATACCTTATTTTAACTGTTCAATTGCCTTGAAAAGTACAACCAAACAGGTATTTAGGCCCAATGTAACTTACATAAGGATTTATTCTAATTGCTTACTTCTACCAAATAATTTCTACCCATAAGCTACCTAAGCCCAAGTTTGAGATATACCAAATGAATATCTCTTTAGAATAACCTCCAACAAAAAGCTTGCTGAAGAGGTAAAATTCAGGGATATTCAAGGAATAACTGTTATTTTTCTTCCATTATGTTCAGAGAGAGAACACAATTTTGGCAATATTCTTTCTAAGTAAAGAACAATTTCACCACTTACCTTTTATACCTGCAACAACCCAGAGCCACTAAAATTTTTCAGATAGTGGCTTATTTCTGAATAAATATTATCTGATCAAAGGTATCGAGTTTTTCCTATTAGAGAGCCTCAGAAAATGTATTGCCCAGACTATATACCTATACATGCTTATACTGATGAAATAAGATATTTGCTGAACATCAATAAGACTCTGGTCTTGGGTACCTAACAACCACTCATTGCACTGGCAAAGAGAAATCCATAAATAAGCATTTGTCGAGTGTGTTACATCCTTGGATATGACCAAGAGTAGAGCAGGCAAGGCACATTTTATTACATAAATTCCATTAGTACTTAGAAAGCTGAGCATCTACCACTCAGGAAAGTGATGTTCTACTGCTTAAGTGCAGGGACTTCCCACTCCCCCCTATCCCTTCAGCCCGGGAACAAACACAAGATAAGTCTTTGTAACAGTTTGCACTGAAATATTTGGCATCCTTGTAACTCAAACGTTTGCCAAATAACGTGTATACAGAGATATCTTAATAATAAATGCAGCAGCTGTTCACTCTCTTAGCATGTAATAGAGAAACAGTGAGAAATTATGTTATCATTGTGTTATAAAATGAGAGTTGAGACAAAAATAATAAAGACATAGTTTATGACACAACCTACAAACAAAACAATGTCTTTCAGAGATTTAGATAAAAAATTTGTGGATGTAGAAATTGTAGAAATCGACAAAGGTATTGTCCTTAAATAATCCAAGCAGTCTAGCAACAAATGAAAGTCAGCTTTTGAATATGTGTTTCTAAATGTCTGAATGTAGGAGCTGTTGAATTTTTTTTTACATTCAGGTTGTCCCAGTCCCCATGGATGTGAACATCAGGGACAACAAAAAAACCATCATTGTGATCCTAAGCCCATATGTTATCTCTCAGCTGGCATGTTCAGTGCAGCCAGCTCTCAAAAAAAGTGTGGTGCACAGGTCTAGAAACAGGTTTAAAGAAACAATTTTACCTTCATCTTTCATTCATAAAGGAAACCATATCTGAGATTTTGTTTCATTTTCTTTTTCTCAGGTCACGGAAATCAATGACAGCAACCACCAAAGGCCAAGTAAAATACACTTTCAAACTTGCGACTCCTTTCAGATACTGGATAAAAACCAGCTACAATTTCCACCAAGTTTATATTTTCAAATATCTCACAGAAAGATAGAGTAGATAGAGTCCAAGTTATTGTTAAAGTGACATTGTCAAGAATGGTAGACCTAAATTAGCCTTGCCTGACAGAAGCCTGAACTATTGATTCATGCACATACACTGCATTTTAGAAATGAAATACACAACTTCAGCTCTTTGAAATGTTCCAGAAAACAACATTCTCCACAATTTCAGTACCATCCTGTCTGTTTGAAAGACAAAAGGTCTGTACAAATGGCAATAAATATTTTAGATTTGCAATCATCATGAAGTATCACCTCATCATGTTTGTCCATCTCACAAAATAGCAGTTTGGAGCTTACAGACCTCCCAAGCCAGAGAAGCAGATTTCAGTTCCAAGCATTGAACAGTAGTTTTCTTTTTTGTTGTTGTTGAATATCTGGGAGGGAATTCAGTGTGCATATGTTAATGCACCTATAACTATACTGTAGCTTTTAAGCACAGAGGCATCAGAACAGATTAACAGATTCCTTTGGGGAGTTCCCCCCTCCCATTTTTTTACATAAAAGGTGCATTTCAAATACAGTCTAAAAACAATGGCATTTTCCTCCTATACAAAAATATCTACATTAGACAAAAACCCACTTACATCCACGCTAATGGCAGCCAACATTTCTGGTGATTCAGAAATGCAAAGAGAATTATTTTTTTTCTACATAAAAGTTGCAAAAGTGAGTTCCAAACAGCTGTGTAACAGTGAAATAGCATTTAGGCAGTTGTTAAGATTTAACTTTGAAGTCATGCAGTTCCACATGGAAACACTTGGACTAGAATTTTGGACTAGAATTTTAATAACCCATCTCTAGGTGGAGACAATACCTTGCAGGCTTCCTTAGGATTCTGTGAATTATGTTCAGTATAAGGAAAACAGTACATTCAAAAGGTCCTTAAAAGCCACCAGCCTTGAAACAGAAGATATCACCCATTTTATATGTCTTCCTCCAAAAAGGGAACAGCCAAATAAAGAGACATATGTTGCAAGTCAAATTCACCACGTGAAATGACAATTTCATTTACATAAAACTACCATTACAAGGTTTTAATTAGCATTAATGATTGTTCAACTCTCAGAAAAATCCAAAATATGGTAGAAAGTGAGGAAATACAAGTAGCAAAGTGTAATATGCACTGCAATGTGTTCTTTGCTCATTTGACAGGTATAGTTCAGTTTTTACTATATTCCATAGCATGGTCTGAAGTGTTCTGCAGTACATTTTTTTAAAGGGTAATCAAGTTCTAGTACCATTATCACAGTAATCTGTACGCTGTAAGAGCCCCTAATAAACTCCCACTGGCAAGCATCTGAAAGCACTGCATTTTGTTTACACAGTACTAGATAAAATACTACTTGGGGTGAACCTGATGGATTTAAGACTCCATTCCCCAAGCCCCAAAGCAGCTCAAGTTTGTGACATTTCAGTAAATAATTTCAAAGTCATCACTTCGAGTTGCTAAAAAAGGTCCAGAGTCAGGTCTGAAGAGACTGAGGATAGAGAAGTATGTGATCCTGTAGTTCCCAATTGGGCAGTGAGGCTTCAAGCAGGCTGCTTGAGACTCAACTGCAGCTGTTCTCTGGGCAGGAGGATGCTATGAAAGGCAGCTGAGGCAATCTCATCATTCACTGATGCTGAGATGGTCTTTTTCTTCCACCCAACCAGACTGCATTGGCTGTGAAGTTGAGCTTTTGGCCAAGCCATCTTACTTAACTAAACAGCAGTTTTCTCACTGGACAGTTTTCTGCCAGACTAGTCATCTTAGTGAGGTCTGGGAAGGCAGGTGACAGAGGCAAACTACAACCTTGGAATTTGGTCTACTCAATTCCAAGACTGAAATTAAAACCAAAGTAAAGCCTGGAATTTGAAGTACTACACACCTTGTTGATGAAGGCACCCAAAAACTGCAGATGATCCGAAGTGCTTTTCATAAGACTGGTGAAAGGCTTGCATACAAGAATTGTATGCATGAGTTATAATTTCAAGCTTTTGATTTTACAAGAACTCAGTCTGCCTTAAAATACAATGGTCTCCAGGGATCACTACCTACAGTTGTCTTGCTGAACAAATGTAGGTCCTCAGGGTTTCAAGCGGTAGTATACTAAATTCACAAACAAGAGAAAGGGTTTACAAGTACTTACAAACAGAAATAATTTGGTTTACCCCTCTTCTTCCCATTTTTTAAGCCTGTAAAAAGACTAATTAATATCAGTCACATCCTCCCCTTTCCTGACAACACAGAAAGAAGGAATAAATCCACCAAGAAAGACAAGCACTCGGTTTTGATTATCTTACCCCAACAGTAGTTTTACGGTGTTATAACACTAAACTTCTTGAATACTCCTGTTTTAGAAGTATTCAAGAAGCATATATTACACCAGTCCTCTTTCATCCCTCCTCACAGAAGAAAAAAAATATATCACTCAACCAGTAAAACCAAAAAACCCACACACATCTCAGTCTGGGACATGTTTAACGCAAGCAAGGAAAGATATAAAACGGGAGATGATCTATTTAGTACAACACCTGGAGAATGAGGTGGTGGAGAGAGAAGAGAGTTCATGCATAGAGGACTAAACTAGAGCCAGGAGATTGAACTTTAGGATCCAGGTTTAGGTGGGTCCTTCTAGGGCCCACCTGCTACACACCAACCACAAGCACTTGCTTATGAACTTCATTAGTCAGAGTCAGGCTGCCTGTGCTTTTCTGTGTATATACTTGCTTGGCTATCTTACTTAAAATTATTCCCTGCTCCATCATACCCATCCTTCTTTAATACACACTTGAATACAAAACCCTAGTGCTCAAAGACAGCACTCAGATATTTCTTCCCCTGATCAGCTGAGGGTTGGAGCTGAAAAGTAACTGGAAAATCCTAGTTTGCCAGCCCAGAAGAGAAACTTGGATCTTGTAAACATTCTTCCCCTACACTTTTAGAATGTGTTAACTACTGTAAGTACACGCCATACTAAAAACATTTAAAAAAAAAAAGAATAAATCAAAGTTCTTGCATTTCAAGACAAAAGCACATTTCCTAACAAACTGCTGGAATAGTTATCTTGATTCTTTTGGTTAACAACATACAACTGTAAGATGTCCCAGCAAGCATACTAAAAAGACCAATTAATTATTTTCTACAAATGCCAAAAATAAGTTAAACCGTATTCCAAAATGACAGAAACCTATTTCTTACCAGTACTGTTGAGTACAAGTTTCAAAACTCCTTCAAACCAAGCTAACTCAAATTTTCTTACAGGTTAGTAAAAAACATTCTGTGGCCATGAAAAAGAGATAGGTCCAAACCTTCCAGTCTTGGGCTTTAAAAATCACAATGCCAAACTGAGTGCCATAAGGCAAGCTGACTCACTGAAATATAGTTTGGTAATCAGGCTCTTTTTTCCATCTTAACCCTCCTCCTGCTGTATTTTCGTTTGTGCCTCATCATCAGCCTTGGAAGACTTTGCAAAGCCAGGCTGAGCACAGTCAATGCCCTTGGACTGGGTGACCGGGGTCCTCCCAGCCTCCGCCCGGACACCACATCCCACGCTCAGCCTTCAAGGAGATGCTGCTTCTCCTGGAGTTCCAGGGCCAGAGGTCATCCTGAGACTGCCAAAACAATCTGGCAGTACAGTGACCCTCCTTTCTCCTGTATAGGTAACAGCTGTGCTGCTAAACTTAGTCCTCAAGTGATTGCATTACTTCAGCAATTAGTCATAATTAGAAAGATCAGCTCTCATGCACTAAGGCCAGCTCAATGGCAGTACAAGAAAATATGGAAAATACATGAATATGGAATAGTCAAACTGAAAAAAACCCCAACCAAAAACACGCCAATGAGTTTAAAATATTTAAAATGCATTTCTCCTAAGCTGGAAACTTGTCTGAAGTTTCTACTGAAAAAATTACTCTCACATACCTCTTTTTAATTTCCTATTCCTGTCCCCCAAAGCTAAGCTTGAACATAATTTGATTTTTACAGAATTCTATTTTGAACATTGGAAAATACCATTGTGAAGAAGCCAAGTGGTCACTGAAGTAATAAACTGGTTTGAAATTAATTCACAAGATCACTACAATTCAAGCATTTCCTGTTCTACTGGGGAGAAATAAGAAAGCAGTTTGGTATGAAAGGAAACAGAAGAAAAATGGCCTCCGATAGAATCAATTTCTGTAGCAGAAAGTTAAGGGTAAGTAGATTAATGCAATTCTAGTCTTCAGCTGTGCAATGAGAAGAAAAGTATCTGTTGCTTGCAAGAACTTCAAGGACATGAAGTCAGCCACAAAAATTTGTTCTGGAACACAAGTATTTTATTCCTGCACCTGCAGTACTGTCTTGCCAGATACACAGACTTGGCCAGCCAGATGTCTTGCCTATTGTGCCAATTTGGTAACCTAGTTACGGTATCAGAGATCCACTTGAAAGACAAAGGGAAATACTGCTTTTTCCAGGAGAAAAAGAACCAATTTTATTATAAAAACAGCAGTATTGAAGTAACCAGTACTGGCCTTTGTCAAGAACATATCAGAAGTAGACAAAAAGCATTGACACGGTATGATTTATCCATTCCCAATGTAGAAGAAAGTTCTGAGAAAGTTGCTTCAGGAATATGTCAGAGGGTTGAATTTTGTTTGGAGCTATAACACAGTTTATGCAACAGAAAAGAGTCAACAACTGGGCATATAAATCAGCACGTAGCAAACAGGTTGTCCCCGTGTTCTGGTGATAATCCACATCAATCACAAACCACAAATCTGACTCAAAGACTGAACTTGTGTACAGATTTAATTAATCATTCCTCACTTGAGCTCAAATCAGTCGTGGTGATGCTAAGTAAACTCTCATGGTCAAGGACTGGGTAGAGAATAAAAAAAAGAGTTACTTTCATTATTTACCCAGTAGAACTACTGAGTGGACTAAACTCCAAAGCAGCAGGCTTGCAACAAAGATAATTGGCACCAAGCAGCAGCACAGAAGTCGAGGTAGTCTTCTTTGCCTTAACAAAAATCCTTGTGCAGAGAACAACTACAGCCATTGCTATAATTCAGTGGAACATACTATTGGAATATGTTTTCAGTCCTGGAAATGAATTTTTCTCTTGATGGTGAACAGAAATGTAGAATAACACTGAATTTTTAGGAAGCAGAGGACCCCTTGCCCTGTAAAGTTTAAAATATGTTTCCACCCATGCAAAAATTCTCTAAATAAAAAACTTCACATAACACCAGAAAAAAAGTAATTCTGGGTTTATAGAAAGCTTTCTTTACAAAAGTTGTCATCTTTATCCATTCTAAACTCACATTCAGAACAACTTTCACTCGTGGTCTCGCTGTTTATAATGCCTCTACTTTGCCAACAGTGTCAAAGAAATCATCAATTTTCAAATAGTGACAGCAGGAGTAATACCAATTGCTTGTATGAAGAAATGGTCAACCTGATCACTGTTAAGAAATACCTGGTTTTCACTGAATGATGGTACAAACCAAGAAAAAGCTTTCACAATTGCTTTGGGACAATTCTGTTAGCTCAGATAACAAAGCACTTCCAAAATAATGTCAACAGGTTTCCTCAAAAACAAGAATAAAGAAGTAGTTTACATTGTAAACATATTCAATTTACAAATTAGAAATATGACCACTAATCTGGTCTCTCAGGTTCAGTGTATTTAATCAATTCTGCCTTTACAAGCTCTCCTCCCAGCAGACCTGTTGGTTTTGATACAGTTGTTTCAGAACTGATGCAGATCTAAATGAATTACTGAAATGTCAATAACTGTAGGCACTAATTGGTCAGTTAGGACCACGCATTTGCACATTTCTCATGCTGTTCTGGTTTTGCTACTCCTTATTTAAGTTCTTATTCCAAATATTATGTATTTGTTTTGCAGACATGAAAAGGATGAGATTGCTTTTCCAAGCTCTCAGTATTTCATTCACAAGCCCTTTTTATGCAGTGATTCCACACCTGACAGCAGGCCCTAAAGCCATCATACACACTAAACAATTACAACAACTCATAAAAATAAGCAGTGCATAAAATGTAACAGAAGAACATTACCTTACAATACTTGACACCCTCGGGGGATCCATTTTCTTTTCACAAACACATAGTTCCCTTTGACATTAATGGGAGCTATATGAATAAGGAAAAAAGCAATAGACCCTTTGCTTGAAAAACATATTTGTGCCAAGTGGGTATTGGCAACCTGCTTAGCCCAGGTGATTGGTGGTGGGCTTACCTAGAGAGATTTGCCTGCAGGCTGCTGGTTCATACTCCATCCAGCTGAAAACTACAAGTGTCATTACTGCTCTGGAGATCACTTGCTGATTTATTGTCTTGGTGCACTTAACATTCACTTTTAAGGAAGAGTGCTAATTGGGGTATCTTCTGTAAAGTGGTCCTTCCACTGTGTTTAAACACACTGGTGCACTCCACTGCTAATTACAACAACACAATTTGTACAGCGCTGGTACAATTCTCTGCCATTGGGAAATATGCAGTAAATTAGAGATAAACTTTTAAGTTTCCAGATCTGAACACAGTTAGATGTAATTAGATGCAGCTCATTAAAAAAAAAAAAAAAAAGAAAAGAAAAAGTCAGAACTTTGTATTTTGCATTTTCCTTCATGTTCTAGAAAATAATTACACAAGAACAGAGGTAAGTAAAACAAACAAAAATGTTATACCATTGTCACCAACTGTTAAAAACCCTGGAAATGTTTGCATTTATATTTGGTCACAGAATTATAGAGACCAACAATCTCATAATATGCTTCAGCTGGTATAGTTATGCACCAAAATGTTTTGGGTACATCTAATAAAGCTTAGCTTGAATTTCTGATATGCAACCAAATGCAATAGCTTTGTGAAAGTAAGCCAACACCACCAACAACCAAAACCCCAAACAAAAACCAATAAACGAAGAGATTCAGGAAGAACAAAAAATGTGTGGTTGTTTAATAAAGCCTCTAAAAACTCACTGTCTTCCACAAAAAAAATTTCTTCTGCCCTGTTCACTCATCTTTAGCCCTTCTGTCAAACTTCCCTTTTCTGACTGTTATCCCATATCTCAATTTATGTTCTCTCTTCCTTAGGCCTGAAAATCTAAGCTTACTTTCAGTCACCTCTGTATATTTCACATCCTCTGCCATTAACTTTGCTAATTAGCACATAATTATTTTCTAGCTCTTTCCATACCATTGATTTTTCAATCTAGATATGTATCTAGATCATATTTTCTGAATACCAAATGATGCAGCATCGCTAACACTCATTGTCACAGTCACACCACAATTTCTGTAGGCCTTTAAAGAGGGAAAGGCAGAGACTGCTTAAGATTTCCATGGTACTAAAGTAAGTATTACTTCAGCCAACGCAACTGCCTAACCGTGCCTTGTACTTTGTCTTGTGTTCATAAAACAGTTTTCTTCTGAAATGGAGATCAGTTCTGCCCAGATCACAAGACTGCTGTTTGGTTTTGTCATTCATCTTATGAACAAGGTGCTCAGATGAAGCCATCCTGCCATGTCAGTTCATTTGTCTTTTAGAAGACAAAAATCTTTCTACTATCTGAGATGAAATTCCTTAACACCACTAAAAGCAATCACAATTCCCTTCATGGAAAACACACTGGACTCTCTGCTACAAAGACAGAAAGTAATTTCTTTTACAATTTGGCATCTACTGTCAGGAACAGCACAGAAACCTAAATTACAGTTTAACAAATTAACCCTCTTATTTCATCATCTGCATTCTAATTTACTCCATGTCAAGATACTAGCAGACAGGTAACATCCCTTTATATCATTTGTTCCTACCATACAGTTAAAGAGCCATGGCCACATGTCTACTACAACAGAAGTTTGGTGTGCTTGAGGTGTGCTTGAGTACCTTCTGGGCACTGGTGCTCCATCCCATTGGCTCATGAAAACAAATGGCAAAGCCAATATCTCCCTAACAGGTTTAAACTAAAGGAATTCAGTGACTGTTCTGAAAAATGAAAATATACCCCTGTTATTTAAGGCAATAGTGGTGACCCATTTTTGGACTCAGTCTATCTACTATATGCCTTTTTCAGAGGAGCTTCCTCTTCTACACACTTTTGCTTCTTTCTGCTTTGCACCAGCACAATACCAGAGCAATGGGACCCTGACCCATGACAGCTGTTGCCAGTTGTTAACATGATGGAATCATATCAAACAGGATAACACAATTTGCTCTTTTTTCCTGCTCTAAGTGTTAGGGACCCCAGAGCTGGATGCAGCACTCCAGGAGGGGTCTCACAAGAGCAGAGGGGCAGAATCCCCTCCCTCAACCTGCTGCCCACGCTGCTTTTGATGCAGCCCAGGACAGTGCTGGCTTTCTGGGCTGCCAGAGCACATTGCTGGGTCACACTGAGCTTCTCATCTAGCAACACCTCCAAGTCCTTCTCCCCTGGGCTACTCTTGACCCATTCTCTCCCCAGCCTGTATTTGTGCTTGGATTGTCCTGACTATATAGAAGGATTTGTGACACCCAGGCAAAAAAAGTTATAGATTTGAAGTCAGGTTTCTGAAATCCACAGACTAGAATGCTAATTAACATTTGCAGATACACAGACATGAAATGCAGAGAGTGGGCAATCTTTTAAATGAAAGGTGATTGACAAGCTTCAGAGTGCAATAAAATAACAGCCTTGCTATGTTTATCCACTCCTCATACAAATATCTGTAGAAACATGTCAAAATATGAGCAGACTTAAGAGTAACATGAACCACCTTGATAATTGCACTCAGTTGTGCACAAGTATTCTACAGATCTGTAAATCACTTCCTGCAATCATACACCCCTGCCTGGATGCTCAGCCTCTCTGAGAAGAGCTCACAATTCAGTTATTAAAACATACTATCCTGAGACAAGACAGACAATAGAAGTCTCACACCTATTAGAACTGTGTACTAACTTTAATTATGGCACAGAATTCCTAATGACTCTGAGTACCTCCTAGTGAAATGAAGATGATGTATTGATTACAGGCACCAAGGACTGTGGGATTTTTTTCTAGGAAAAAAAAAAAAAAAGGAAGGAAGGAGAAAAATGCAAAGGATGAATCACTCTCACAGGAAAAAAAAAATCATGTTTTCCCCGCTTCTCTTGTGGAAGAGAATGAAAAATAAAGCCATTATTCTGTATTTCAGTGCCTACAGCATATGCCTTTACAGGGTAATCCCTCGTGTGCAGAAACATTTTATTAGGCAAGAAATGTTTCAGAAAAGAGCAAGAAAATCCACTGAAACTAAGGGGTCACAGTAGGGTAACTTATTGGGCACATTCTTTACATCCTCAAGACTCTGAAGCAGTTAATGTTTTAAGTCCTTTCATTATTTACAGGAACTCATCCCCCTTGCATTGCAAACCCCAGAACAAGCAACTATCAAATCCATGACCCTCTAAGATGAGAAAGCACGCATCTGATGTCACCCAGATGCAGAGAACCTTTGATAAATATTCAGGGGATATTTGTTGTGATTTTTTTCCTGGATTATAGCAGAAGAAAATAAGGAATCACATACTCAGGGATAAATCAAACTATTTCTCTTGCACATAAATGAGGGTTTCATCCGTTTCTGCTACTGCAGAGTAAAAGCAGAGCTCACAGACAGGGAAATTACTACCGTCAGAAGATAAGATTTTTACTTGATGTAAACCCCAAATCTAGCTAGGTGGATCTGCACAGGTGCTCCACTCTCAGTGACTGCTGCTATGTCTACAAGATAGATAATCTGCAAATTTTATAAGCAATTCTTTCTCCAGTTCAGTTTTTGTTAGTTACAAAAACAAATAAATAAGACAAACAAAACCTAAACAAATAAGCTGGAAGAAACAGACACAGGAACGAGCTGGAGATAAATAGAAGAGACACTGCTGATAAAATGGGTAGACGATTGAGCAACTGGAGTGGTACTAAATATTGAGAAGGGTAGGGTAGCCATGAAAGCAAACCAGCTTAGCTGGCAAGTCAAAGCTATTCACAGACAAACACAAGGTCAGACATTTGGTAAAGGAACTCAGAGTTGGAGACTGTATCCTGTAAACCACCATCTCAAAAAAATATGCAAGCAACAGATTGGTCAAACATCTGCACTGCAGGATACAGGTGCCGTGCAGAGAGAGACTGGGGCAGGTGAAATCATCTCAAAAACAGAGCTGTAGTCTGGTTGTATCGTGGTGTGCCCTATTACCATCTTCTTCAACCAAGACTATGTTTCTGAAACCTACTTTAAAAAATAAATAAGCCATTTACAAGCCTGAAAAATAATTTAGACCCTGATTCAACAGTATTCAAAATGTGCCTAAACCTCAATAAACTACACTGTCAGCGGCAGCAAAATGTTTTCCACTTCTAGAGTCTTCAGGCTTATTTCCAGGCATTATCATTTTTAAAGCAAACCATTTTCTCTGCAATTCAAGCTGGGTATGCTTCTTTCAGACAAAAGAGAACTGCTGGCCACACTCTCAAAAGGCACATTGAACCCAGAATAAATAGCTTGCGGCTCCAAAACAAGGTCACACTTTCAGCAGTGCAGACCACGGCAATGCCAACAGGTCAGCCAGCATACTTTTCCTGAAAAATACATCACATTCTCAGTATTTTGAATATTTCTTTTGTCTCCCATGAAAAACAGAAAAAGTATTTGTCTACAAATGTCTGATGTTGTTAACAGCCTTACACAGAATTTCGCATGAAAAGTAAGAATTGCTTCTTGCATGTAGATCTCAGCATATTTTTTAAAATGAGAGGGGGTTTAGCCTTTTTAATTATATATAAACTTACCAGGCTATTTTTTGTAATAAGTGTTCTCATTATTTTCATTCCCATTAAAGGCCACATGCATAGCTAGCAGAGGAAAATGAGCAGTAAATCCCTACAGAGCTGAAGGCAGGGAAAGGGGCAATGCATTTTTCCATAAATGTTTATCTAAATGAAACAACCAACTCATCCTATTCAGACTGTACAAGTGCTTAGATTGGTCTATTAGAACACACAAATAAAATTTCAATGTCATATCTTCAAGGTTAAGTTCTCCATGCCCCCCTTGCAGGCTATGGTGGGCTGACCCTGGCTGCACTCCAGGGGCTACCAAAGCCACTCTATCACTTTCCTCCTCAGCTGGACACAGAACAGAAAATATAACAAAAGGCTTGTGGGTTGAAATAAGGGCAGGCACAGATCACTCGTTAGTTACTGTCACAGGCAAAGCAGACTCGACTTGGGGAAATTAGTTTAACTTATTACCAATCAAATCAGAGTAGGATAATGAGAAATAAAATGCAAATCTTAGCACACCTTTCCCCCATCCCTCCCTTCTTCAAGAGCTTAGCTTCACTCTCAGGTTCTCTACTTCCTCCCCATTAGCAGCAAAGGGGATGGTAATGGGGGCTGCAGTCAGTTCATCACACATTGTTTCTGCTGCTGCTTCTTCCTCAGGAGGAGGACTCCTTACACTCCTCATGCTCCAGCATGGGACCCCTCCCATGGGAGACAATCCCTCATGAACTTACACAGCATGAATCCTCTGCGTAGGCTGCAGTTCTCCATGAACTGCTCCAGTGTGGGTCCCTTCCACAGCATGCACTTTTACAGGAAAAGACTGTTCTAGTGTGGGTCCCCCACCATTCCTGCCAGCAAACCTATTGCAGCGTGGGCTCCTCTTTCCACAAGGCCACAGCAAAACCCAGAAAAACTCAAGATCAAATATGGAACATTTAAGTCTTTTCCATGACTCTGAAAGGTGGAAAGGACACATTTATCTCTAACTGAGGGATCAGACCTTTACTTTCTATAAAAGACAGATGTAAGAAACTCAGAGCATGGCCAGAAGAATTAACATCACTTGTACCAGGAGCATCCTAAAGCAGCAGCATCTGAGCCCTGTCTTCCAGAAAGGTCTTGTTTTTGCTTTTATGAAAGCTGAATGTTTGTGACATTAGCTGTGTCATGTCAGTGCTTCTCTGTAAGTTTATCCCTTTATACTGACCACTAAAAGGTCTATAAATATTAGTATTTAGATACTTAAGTTAGGGAAAATAGAGTGAATGAAATCTCAAGAAAGAAAACCATTCCTTGAGCAGTTCAGAAGTCACGTTATTGCTGAGACAAGGTTATCCATCCACTACAAAGGTTTTATGAATATAATACCAGAACTCACTGACTCAAATCACCCCTTTGACAGTAAAAAGTTCAGCTACTAATAACCTAAAAATATGTAGGATAAGGACAGTAAATAGCTCTCCTAGGAATACCAGGAAGTCTGTTTCATATAAGATGACCACAACCAAATACTAAAAGACAGTATGAGACACAGGACAAACTGATTCTGAAATGGGTCAGACAGAAACTTTTGCTAAACAAAAAAAATCCCGGTCAAAAATACAGGCATTCTTTATATTTAAAATATTCTTTATATTCTTCTTTTTAATATGCTGCTATAAAAGTCCTATAGGATAGTTAAGCTTTCAATATCTTGAAATATGCACTTACACTTTTCTATGTATTTCATTTTTCTTCAGTGATCTTAACCTTGTTTAAATTTTCTTTAAAGCAAGTGATGGCTGTTCTCAGAAGACTTCTATAGCCCTCTGTACAAGTATAGCAGAGAAAAGCCTGTAAGAGCAGTTTACTAATTGCTGGGGCTTCAATCCTTGAACCAGAAAAGACAGACATGAAAGGTGTCTGTATATATTTAAATCTGAAGTTATAGACAAGCATTCCACTAAGTAAGGGGAAACTAAGTGATTAACATGCTTCACATCCTGTTCCCAGAGGCTCTATTTTTGCCAGTGACAACTCCACAGAGTTAACTACAAGCTCAATGAATTATTCCAGTGGCAGCTACATCCTCATCACCTTTTTTCCCTGCAGCTTTTCTGCAAAGATGTGACAAGTACCCACGTAGTCACCCAACAGAAATGGACACCCACCATTTGAGGAGGTCTGTGAAACACCAAAAGCAGACAGTTCTGTTGGCAACTATCAGCTCCTGCTTCCTTGTTTGGGATGGGGCAAAATGCAAAACCCACATCTCAATTCCATGAACTGTCATGCTGGGCTGGCCCTATTGTGTGCACTCAGGTCTTTCAGAAAGAATGTAGTACCAAAACCCAAAACATGTGGCACTCTCCAGGCTTCAGAAGTTGCTTGTGCAGATTATCTAGCAAGTCAGGCATTCCCCACACAACATGGAGATTGTCACAGGGCCTCCTTTCCCCACTGGTTTCTCTGCACATGCAGTCTGGCAGTACATTATACGGTGATTTTCCCTTCATGTCAGTAGCAGCATTCTATTGAAAACATTGTGTACCAAGTCACATTACCCTTGGGGACACTCATCACTTTTCTGGATATGAAAGGGAAAGGAAGATGACAAGGAATAACAACTGCCCATCATGACAGCCTTACAAGTGTGTAAAGTTTTCTGACAACATGATTGTCATTAATGCACTACAAACCCTAATTAATGTGGAAATGCATGCCTTGTTTCTTCTTGCTTCCTCTAAAAACAGTCACCATTTTCAAGTGCTGTCAGAAGTGGCACCATTTAAAGGTCAGAAAGTTGACAAAAATGTGAGCAATTAGCTGCTGTCAAGTAGAAGTGACGTCCAAGGGATTATGCTGCTTGCTGCATTCACAGAAAAATGAAACTAGATCAAACAAGTAGGCCTTGATCTGTCCTTATTCTTTTTTTCAAAGTGATGATTCATGAGAGACCAGGTCCTCTGCTCTTTTACCAGCTCTGAAATCAAACTGCCCTTTTCTGGAGGCTGAATCACTAGTAATGCTTTCTTTAGCTCAAAAAGAGAAGCAAAATTAGGCATATGGCATTTGTGTAGGTATGTTTGCATGCCAGGGAAACTGAGGAACAAAAAGTTAAAATGAATCGATGCAAGTGGCTTTGCACTGCCTTTCACTGTTGAATTGGGTCCAAAGACAGCTTTGTCAGTCAGCTCCTGCTCAGAGGGAGCTTCGTCCCCACAATTTAAATACAAGAGTGGAGAGGGTCTCCTTTCTGCCCACTCTTCCATGTGCAGGCCTTGCCTGTAGACAGGGGTTTACAGGGCAGAAATAAAGAGTTCCACAAAGCTCCCTCACAATACTACAAGTACGTAATAAACAACACATTTCCCAAGTACTTTGAGCTCTTCAGATAAAAAGCAACACAACCCCAAGTTATTACTTATCCGATATATTACCAAATTCCACCTGGACTTTCATTTTCAGAAACAATTTAGGACCAAAGCATTAACCAACATCTAAGACACTTAGAAATCTACTGAGTGAGAGATAACCATCTATATATGGAGTCCAAAAAGGAAAGGAAACAAACTGTTGAACTTTTTAAAATTTTACTTGCAATGGTCTAAAAACATCATAAAACATATATTATTTATATTATCCTCTATAGTAATTCAAGAGAACAAAAAAGAAAGAGTCTGATCCAGATTACCTTAAATAGGGGTGGCATGTGATAGAAGTTGCAGTCCCACTTTAACTGCATTTACTTTCAAACATACGAATTGGACTTTTCTTACAAAACCAAAAAACAGAGAACAACAACAACAAAAAAACTCCCAACAAATAAATTACAGCATCTTTGATTGGCAGGATTATTTGTCATATTGGGAACATGCTGCAGCACAGGAGGGAGAGAAGAATCACCCAAAAAGCTAGCATTACAGATTTTCAGTGCTTCAGAACAAATTAAAGATTCTGTCCTGCTTTTCACTAGATAGCATGGCAAATAGGTTTTATTTGCTGTATTAAAGTTATTTTTATTTACCAAAAGTCAGTCTCCAGATAGCTGCATTGATCCTGCTACACTTGAGGCCATTTAATCTAAAGAAAACTGTTGTAAAGAAAAATGTTTTAAAAACCTAACAATAGCAGCAAAGGGCATCTTGGGGAGTTTTAATGAGATTTTTCTGTTCAGTGCAAATTTAACATTCCCACAGAACAGATCAATACTACTTGTTTATCCCAGACATGTTTGGGAGCATCCTGCACTTGAACCCCTCCAAGATGATCAATATTCCCCCCAGCCCTTTTGACTTTCTCCCCACTGCTCTCCAGCGGGATATTGGCCATCCAGCTGGCAGGAGTGCCAGAGACAAGACATCTGCAGCACCCCACTCACTTCCAGTCCCGGTCAAAAAGGAATTTTTTTCCTGGAGAAGGGAATACTGAGTAGTTCAACTTGAAAAGCGTGTTTTCTTATTTCCACATATACAAATACCTGTGGACAAATTAAAATCTTATACTTTAGTGCTGGCAGCTGTTCTCCCATCACAAGTAGGGCAGAGTTTTGAAAGGGCTTTTAACACTTTGAAAGTTAAAATACTAATTCAGTAAGGGCAGCAAAATCCAGCAGTATTCAATGATGAATCTGTGCTGTTCTCAATCCATTCACTTAATGTCTCCTGGCTACTTTTAAATTTCCTTTGGAAGTTTTTCATTCTCATTTTCCCATTTCACTTTACTCTTTCTACCACTAATACTTTTTCAGGACACAGTGTGGGAATTAACAAGTATTTCCTTTTTCCATTTCTTCAGTTGTAATCATAGCCTTCTCGAGTTTATAAACAAAGCTGGCCAAAATTATAGGAGACTACAACTATTTGGTGTCTCCTCTTTCTTCTTAAAGTAGATGCTCTCACATTTCTGTATTTCATTATACAAGATGGCCATGAGAAAAGCAGGTAAGAAGGACTAGGGTTAAAGCCTCCCACAAACACACCTTCCCACTTGAATGCAGAGTTTGTGATTTGGTTAACAGCAGAAAACCCTTTTATTTTATTTTTGGAAAAGGGAGAAAAGTATTCTGAAGTGGATTGAGTGTTCTTGAGCCCTTCCACCCATACACCCCTTTTTCTTTTTTCTCCTGTTTTTAGTTCTCATGCTGTATTAATATAAAGTATATGAAACCGATCCTTTTCCCCTCCCATAAGTACTTCTAAAGGAAAAAAAAAAAAACAAACAAAGAAAAAGTCCACCAAAACAACAGATAGCATAGGCATGACCTTAAAAGCTTAAATCAGAATAATAAACACTATCAAAAAATTCAGAAACCTCTCATAATGCTGGGACCCTCTATTTTCCAGCTGCCCAAGAGGTCCTATTTTAATAAGCCCATTTCCTACCTGCTAAGGACAAAGATCCTTTCATTGTGAGTCAGAAGTGCCAGGCCACTTGTAACATTTGACATCAGTGCTGACACACGATGTGAAGGCATAGCCAAGGGGTGTTTGAAGGCTGTCACACTGAAGCCTGTTTCTGAAGGATGCAGGCTGGCAGGGAATGGGCACCTTCTGGCTACCCTGCCCGGCCCACAGACAGCACTGTGCTGCTAACCCAGTCTGCCCCACTGCTAGAGACATCTCTGTGAGCTAAATATTTCTTCATCCAAACCACAGCAAGGGCAGTAAAAGAAATCAAATGAGTATAAACAAATACCAGCTGAATTCAGAGCTGGTTTTTAATGAAGATGCTTAAACTCACTCTTAAGTGGTTTTGCACTGACAAGTTGGAAAAAAAGCACAAAACAAACCACACATAAGAAATTTGATTTAAAGCTGCACACATCACCAAGTCATTCTCCATACATCTTTATTCTCAATTCCATGACATTTTCAGAGGCAACAAACCTGGCATAAAATACTGTTAGATTAAAACATCTTCCTGCAAACCATCTCCATTTGTGCTGAAACTGCTACCCCTGTTTCAGTTCATATGCACTGTTAATTGCAGTTGTAATGGCAAAGGTCAGTATTGATCCATCAACCCATCTACGCAGCAAGACTTCAAAAGCTTATTCTCATTCATCCGAAATATTGAACAGTATTAAGAGCTATCGACAAGTAAGAACAGGGTCAAGGACTATGCCTTGGATGCTCCCTGCAATATTATCTCACCACAGGCATTCCAATAATTTGGACTGGGCAGCAGAATAAGTCTAGAAGAGATCCAAAACTGCAGCTGATCTTAGATTTTGCTTATTAGACACTAACTGGCAAGCATTTGCAGTGTTTGGAAATGTAACTCTGAGTCAAGTGGTAGAAAAAACAAAAGGTGAATGGACTTGTTTAAACAAAAGTTGTATAAAATCATTTAGCAAATATAGCAACTAGAAAAAAAGCACTACTTTCTGACTTAGTATGAGAACAAGAATATCGGGTCTGTGCTCAATGTTTCTCCTATTGCAATTCAAAGCTGAACCAAGAGGGCATGAGATTCTTGACAACAAAGGAGAAAAAGCTTTGCTACTGCAATAAGAAACCTGGTGAGCCAGAAGTCATCAGGAGCCTTTGAAAGAGGCAGCTTTTTCTGGACCCTGCTCTCATCAACTTCCCAATAGAAAAAAACAAGCCATGCCTCCATAGGATTCTCGCTGCCACAGGGTGCAAAAGCAGCTGCTCCAGCTTTGGATGCCACATCACATCCTTTGGATCAGAACACTGATAATTCAGAAGGGAATAGCCAGTCATTACACACATTGTATGACAAATTATTACTGCTTTATGATTCAGCACCACACCTGTTGTGTCTTCACCAATGACTCTTCCTTACTCCTGACAGAATGCCAGTCAGGAGCCAAAGCCTGATGTAATTTGGGAAGGTGAAAGGTAAATCACTTCCTGGAAGGCATGGGAAGAGTTTATCCTGGAATATGAACCAGATCAAAGCCCAACTGCTCTATATTCATAGTCTATTTATTTCTATCATTAGGTCACCTCAAAGTGACCTGCTTACTGGGAAGAAAGAAGGTGCTCCTTACATCAGATGAAGTATATCAGACGTAGGTTGCTCTTAAAGGACATTTATTTTAGAAGTACATAATTCAAACAATTGAACCCCACCTTATACAGATTAGTGCTTTGGCTTATATTTCTTACACAGATGCTAATTTCCAAGCTCATGGCTACCAAAGACTTTTAGAAGATTAAATACTAAACCCAAAACTAACCAGAATGGGACCCAGGCAGTCTGCGAGACAGAGAGCCTTCAGAAGCCTTGGAAACTTTCCTACCAAACACTCTTTCTCATCCTGCAGGATTTGAAGCCCTCCTACTCTAACGAAAAAGACAATGAAATCCAAAGGATGTCATCCACAGCACCTGGTTGGTGGTGACATCTCTATCTACTTAAAAGTTTAGAACTTCAGGTTTAAAATTACTCTTCATGAAAAAGTGCAATTTAGACACTATCAGCCAAGATACAAAAACCCCTGAGAGGCTAAACATGAGCCTTGCTGCTGTACAGTGTTATTTGTTCTTTCATCCACAATATTTTGAGGTAAGTTCTATGTTCTCTCATGTTACAACTATTTACTGCCATGCAGGATAAAGGCATAAGCTGACTTTAGTTATAGATTTCCCATCCTCTTTCAACTTCTTTCTCTGCTGCCAATGGTTTGCCACTACTTCTCCCAATCCCTGGAGCACCCACACAACACCCCCAGCGCTGGGAGCCACATCCAACTCTGCCCACCCTCGTTATTCACCCATGGGACTCTCAGAGCAGAAAGACACCAACAGCAACAAGGAAGAAGCTGCTGCTGGGATAACTTTGATATTCAGATATATGATAGCACTTTATCAGCAAGGACTGTCACTGGGCTGTGAGCACTGTGAGGGCTGGGGTGGCCCTGCCCAGGCACAGGGGCTGAAGGGCCCTCCAGGAGGAGAGTCCAAGGCTGCCCTGCCCCCCACACACATCCACTTCCATCCAATTCCAGTGGTCCCATCATGGAGCAGGGCTGAACCAAGCCCAGCACCAATACTGCTGGCACCTCTGGGGAAGCTTATGTACAGAGGGGTGAAACACCAGAGATGAACTGAGGGGAGAAGGTGAGAGAAACAGCGGGTTGGGGGTCTGGTTGCAGCCCAGAGTCAATGTACCACATGGACTCCAAGCATATTCACATCACTGGATACTCATTCAGAAAACAATGTGTCTCCCAAGAAGAGCCGGAGAACGCAGGCTCAACCAGTTTTTAGAGCAAAGCACAGGTCACAGAGCCACAACCTGTTCTGATGGAGCCTTACACTTTGCAGGTTTTTGCATGGAGATATAAAATGGAGAAAAACAAAATAAAACAAAACAAAAAAAGCCCAGAATAGTCCAGCTGAGAGGCTGACTCTGACAGGATGCAGCTTCTGGTTTCAGCGCTGGCTAAGAAATAGGGGAATAATAATTATTAAAAGACACAATTAGGAGTACCAGCTCAAAAAAAATTACATTTGGAGCTTGCTTCTGCCTAGGGCTTTGTGCAAATTGCATTCAAATAAACAAGTCTGTGTCAGTGAAAGGAAACTTATCACCAATTTTCAAATTTCCTCTTTAAGATGAACAATATGCAAGGTGTTTTATGTTGAATACCGATTTGGGTTAAAAGCAGGTTCCTTTTTTTTTTTCCTCATATATTTTCCTGGTTAAAAAAAAACCAAAAAACAAACACACACACACATGCAAAACCCGCACCAGAGTTCAGAACATAGAAATAATTCAGGCACAGATAAAATAGGATGAAAAAAATATATCTTTCTTTATTACAGCCTTTCAGAGTGGTGGCAGCAGTGAAAGAAAATGCAAGTGACTTATCCTATTGCTTAACCAGGACACTAATATGGTGTGGCTATAATGTAAGAAAGAGGGAAAAGTGGCTTGTATCTACACCCCCCCCTTTTTTTAGCTTTCTGTTAAGCATGTTCATCTGCTCTCAGTAGCAGCCCAAAGATATGTACAGTGGTCATAGAAGAAAAATAAGATACTGCAGTAGATTCAACATATTGAGCAAATCCCCCGAGTTCATAATTCCCCATCATTCTCTTCCCTCCAGATGCTACTCGGGACTTTACAAAATTAAGTTACATAAAAATGCTTTCATTCCTAGGAAATGGAATTTCATTTCATCCTATTCAGACAACCTAATAGCTGCACAGATTACTGTACCCCATGTTGCATAGGAAACCACTTTAAAAAAAAATGAAGTCTTTTCACTAAAAGGAGGAAGAAAATACATTCAAGCAGATTTACATTTGCAGTAGATTTGCATCTGCTGCTGTAGCAGTGAGGTGTCACTGGTAAAAGTGGAATTTAGATAAAATACCTTCATATAAAATGTGTACCATACCCATTTACAACAGGAAAAACTTCATAAATTCAAGACTGAAAAAATTATTAATTGAAAAGAAGCCACATGATTGGATGTGTAAAGATAATCTTGACATGAATGCAGTTATCTTCTATGGGATAATTTAAACTGAACTCCTTTCACAGAATACCCATTAACAAGGTATGACAAAACCCATAATTAATCTGAAAACAAGAATGCAGCATTGTATCCCAGCACCTCAAGTTTTTTAATGAATGAAATATTTCCTGCTGTCTTTCATCAGAAGAGTAACCTAATAAAGTTTTATTAAAATGTACAGTAACAGAACAGATAGGTTTAAAGTACAGCCTCTGTACAGTCTAATGAGGTTTTGGCTCATAAAAATGCTTAGACTTTCATTAAAGAGATCAATGAACCCAAAAGAAAATTAGTTTAGCAAAAATATAAATGCAGATTCTGCAGAATACCATTTAGCTGAAAATGTAGTTTGTAAGCTTCAATATGAACCAGGGCATCTTTAATAAAAGAGTATAAATGAAGACAAAGCCATGGCAACAGACTAACAAGACAAACAAACCCGAGGTCTTGACAAAGGATTAAGGGGCAGCCCCAAGGCTTGTAATAACCTCTGAGTGCAACACATTTGGGCAAGCTCAGCAAAGAGAGAAGAGTGGAGTGTGAGGAAAGGCAGAGCACGGCACAGCCACAGCATCACCAGAAGGTGCAGTGGAGGGTGACGGAGGGAGGGTTTTGCTTGCACATAGTGATGTCCTGCACAAAGCCAAGGATTATACTTGAACTCTTCTACATATCCAGTTCTTAGACAGATTTATCTGGTTTAAACTAGCTGTACACCACTGTATTGCTCTACAACAACATATATAACTCATATCACAAGGAGACATACTAAAAAAAGAACCGAGTCTAGGACTTGGAAATGTTGGTATTTTCATTCCAGTTGCAATGATGTATAAAAACTGCCTTTAAATTTCCTGGGCAATAAACATAATTTTTTAGTAATAAATATTACTAAACAAGTACTAACAGTCATGTTGTAACAACTAGAAATCCCTCATAGATCCAAAATATGCTTTCATCTCAAGACCCACTGCAAATTTCTGAGGTCATCAAGTACCTCTCTTACTCTTCCCGCTAAAGGCACCTCAGCTGTCCTCAGACTGGTTTTTTTTCTCTCCAGAAGTATTTGGCAATAACACTGACAGTTATTTTTTAGCTTTTATTGCATTCTTTGGAACTAAGGAGCACAATATGTATTTATACACACACACAGAGAAAAGTACAGTTATCAGATTCCTTCAGGTTTTCATTGAGCTGGTTTTACCTGTTCGTTTTTTTTTTTATTTAATGGTCCAACTGATATAAATATACTTTGCCAAATGTCTTACTGGGTTGCTCCCCACTACCCCGAAGTAAAATAAAAATTATCAGTTAAAATTTAGATCTTAAATTATCACCTTTCAGCTGTAACCCACGTCCAATCTATCAACTGTAGCCCTTTTTTCAACCTACAGGCAACAGTTTTCCAGTGTTGTGACACCAAAACATAAGCTTTCAGAGGGTCATACCATATGTTGCAGTGTAACAAATATTTATTGATACTCCCAGTCTTGGTAATGTTACCTTTAGTAAGAAAGGGTGGGACAAATAGCTTCGACTGCTCTTGCAGCTGTCAGTAAGACTTCCAAATACAATATTTCTGATCATGGACAGATTTAAGACACAGGTACTCGTAGTCACACAATACGAACAGAGCTGGCATCCATGAGAGATAACAGTAATTTAAGAAGATTACTCCTATTCAAACTGCTCACATAAAGTTTACGTGGATAGCTTAAGAGATAATGGATCTACTGAGAAAAACGTTTCCAATTAAAAGTGTGTGTATATGATATTTTGGAATAGGCATGCTTGGGATTCCAGCCCCAGTGGTGTGCAACAAGCTCCTGGCTGGCATTAGGCAGATCTCAGCAGAGAGCAATTTGCAATCTGAGGATGAACTACATTTAAAGGATTGTATGAAGTCCATGAGTTGCACCAGGCTTGCATGATGGATAACTCTTCTGCTGGATGTGTTCCACTAAGCCACTTCACTGGCCTACGGCACTCTCTGGATAAAATAAAGTGTTCGGCTGGCCCTGTTCCCTCAGTCATAAACAACAGAGCCATTAAGTCACCTGCTCCTGCCTCTCCACAAACCAGGCAACCATCTGGGACACTCCACCAGGAAACATCGACAGCCAAGAAGGCTGGAGGCAGAGGGAGAGTCAAGGCCCTGGAGCAGAGCTGCTGGGGGCAGCAGCAGGTCACTGGAAAGGAAGGTGGCTACAGAGGGGAAAGTCAGAAAGCTGAAGGTGGTACACTGTAGAGAGACTGAAAAGCACAGAAATGCAGGCAAAGAAAGCAACCTCAGCCTGGGATAATACAGCCAGCTGCATTCTCTCCCCATGCATCCCCAGTTCACTGCCAGGGAAGTTGCTACTCAGTCACCCATTGCCTGGGAAAGGGAGTTCATAGCAGCTGATTGAGAGGGACTACTCATCAGTATAACTGCCTGTTCCTAAATGGTTTCATCCAGTACGACAGAACCACGATGATTAGTGTTGTCCATAAAGATCTATGGAAAGGGGAAAACAACATGGGAGAAGATCCAAAAATAGATTCAAGATTGTCAGGTTTAATCTGGAAGTGAAAAGCGATAACCAAAGAAGCAGAGGGGAATTTCAACCATCAGAACAGCAAAGCAATGGAACATGCGAGCAAGTAACATGAACTTCTGAATAACACCAGATGTAACAGCTGTTTACAGTGGCAGGTGATTTTGTTTCAGGATTTGGAAGATCCCTTCCAGCCCTCCCTACCTGAGGGAAAGGAGAAAGCCTGCCTTCCCCCAAATCACTATCACACACCATCTGCAAGGCAGTTAGATTCGTCCAGGGATTTGCAAACTACATGCTCAAAGTATTAATTTTAAGAACACTTTTACTCACAAAAAAAAATTTTTTTAGCAAAACAGGTCGGTTTAAAACAAGACAATTCCATGCTTGGAAAAACAGCTTGTTGTACAACCAGTAATTGGTGTAACTTTTACAGTTGTCTTATTTTTGCTACAGTAAAGATTAAGCTGGCTGCCAAAATATTAGTCTTGGACTTCCTCAAAGACCATAGCACTTCCATGTTAAAGATTATATTGTATTTTAAAATGTTAATTAGTTTGTTAAAGACTATTTTTTCTAGAGTTTTAAATGCCTAAACTTAATTCATAGAAAAAGTGTAAATTTTTCTGAGCTTTGTAAGCACAAATGAAACTATTTTAATTTAGAGTTTCTTACAGCGTGTACCTCTGCAGCAATATATGCATAGTACAATGGAATTAAGAAAGTTTTCATAATTACGATGATTTTGCTACAGATTAGTATGTCCAATAAAACACAGCAATGTTCAACTGGGCACCCAATGGAAAAAAAAAAAAAAAGCTTAAGTTTCAGATGAACACAGTAATCTAGAACAGCATGCTAAATGAGCAATAATATAAGAGATACTCTCCTTATTCTGCTAAATAAGAGCACAGGCAGCTGTTAATCCAACTAGATTCTAGTATGTTTTAATTCTTGATCAGCAGAGGACATGAGAAAAATGGAAGTGAGACAGAGTTATTACATACAATTTTTTGAAAGAAATTGGGTTTGGGAAGCAGAGTTACATAAATTTTTTACAGCACTGCAAGATGCATTATTCTACTCTCTGGTACAGAGAATAGCAGGATAAAGCAGTCAGAATGCTACAGTTTGAGATATACCCCAAATATAACAATATGTACTCTGGAAAAAAAAAGCAAAATAACAAACCATCACCCAAAAAAATCCCCTAGAGGGTTATGGCTGTCTACTCACTAAGATTCAGAACTTTAAACAATGTTATTTTGCTCTTAGTTAAAGTACAGATTAACCATAAAAAAAACCAGGGAGGAAGTAATGCTCTTTCTTCCCCTTAACCTCTTCCTCACAATAAGTGTTTCCCCTTCACACAACACAAAACGCCAACCACAGTCGCTAAGGCTCCTCTAGGAACATGGAACTTGTCTTTTTCCAGACCACCAGCACATTTCATGTTATGAGATCCCATATTCCCCCACCCCAGCCCTTAAAAAGCCAAGTGAATAAATTGAGATTGATCTGACCTAAAGAGCCCAAGACAGCCAGGGTTCTCACCAAATCCACAGGTTGCCCATACCTGGAGAGGACTGAGGACAGCAGGGCACCTCCAGGCAACTCCAACGAGGCTCAGGCAGCACCCAGAGAAGCCCCAGAGGGGTCATCACCAACCCACAGCCCCTGACAGAGAAAGAACCCTTCCCCTGAACAGTCAGTCACATTTCACAGCGACTCTGCCCTCTCCTCAGCTCCCACATTGCACAGAACCATTCCCATGCCCATGCCAAAGCTCCTTTCCATGGGGCAACTGGGCCACATTAAGGTCCATAACTCCAATCCCATCCCACACAATGGGACTGCAGCTCCTTTACCTGAGGGTCATCCTGGCACCCAGGGCAGCTGTGCAGAGCCTGGCAGCCCTGTGGGATATCCCCAGGCAGAGCCGAGGGGCAGCCAGCCCAAGGGTTGTGTTTACACTGCACAGGGAGCAGCAGCTCACAACAGGGCTCAGCTGTGCTCTGCTCCCACACCTGATGCCCATTACTCTGCAGCAGCCAAGGGCGATCCCAAAGGACGGCTCCCAGCCCAGCCCCACCTGCCCCAGGCTTCCCTCGGTGCCCAGAGGCACCCGGCAGTGCCCTCTGCCACCCCTGGGAAGGAGTGCAGCTCATCCGGAGCCACCCAGCAGTGTTACAGGGTCCAAATGACTGCAGGGGAAGGGAGGGAAAGACTGTTTTAACCTCAGCAAATTGATGAATTAATATTTTATATTGCATCTACATCTTCTGTAAATGGATGCACCAAGGTGATAAAGCAGTCAGGCAGCAAGAAAGAAAAATCGTTCACAAAATCTGGACAGCAAAATAACTTGCTCAAAGCAAATTTAATTAATATTAATTAAAATGAATGCCAAAGAATGGTGGGGGTGGGGGGATTGACAGAATGGATTGTCACTGCTAAGGAGAACAGAAAACTAGTGCTTGGTTCAACACCCATGGCAGAAGAATTTTATTCAAATTGATTAACCAGTATCTTCTAAGTAGCTTAAGGTTTGTGTCTCCAACCACTTAAGCAAATAGGATTTTTGACATTGATTGCAGCAACCACAGGAATCTGCTTTACAGACTTGCTCACTGCACAACTGTAAAACACTGTAGTTCTCAACATTCATTTATTTGACCAAACATTTCCCACATGACTTTTTCCACTTACTCCTGGAGAAAAGGCATCTAAAAATTGTTAACAAACAACTGAGGACTACCTAGTTCATACTCTTCGGGCTGAAAAATCTCCCTATAAAATCTTAGTACAGTCAATGAAAAATTAGTACTGAAAAGGATTTTAAGACACAGCCAAAAACATTCCCCTGCCCCAAGGAAGGATTACCTGCTCCTTGATATTGCTGACAGATGCTTGTTTCACTTGTTCTTTAAAAGTACACATGGCAGAAATGCCATATTTCCACATTCAATCTGTGCTATGTTTCACTTTCCCAACTGTCGTCTTTTATTCTACCTAACTGAAATCTGATTTGCCACCTTAATTTTGTCTTTTCTATTGGGCTTTTCAGGTGATTCCCTTCCTTTCCAGAGTGGCCTTCTGTTCCTTTCCCTGGACAAAGGAGTTGTGGCTGTCTTTTTCTAGAATAAATAAACCCACACTCTCATACCTCATGTTTTCTACATCCCCGTTCTTTTTCTACTTTCCATCTGACCTTCTCCACATGGTCCAACTCCTGCTCGATGTGCAGTGAATGGAAAAATAGAAACCTTTTCCCAGCCTAGAGCTTATCAATTACCTTTGTACCCTGAAGCACTATGGCCTGGTCTCCCCTGAGACACTTCTAACCCAACCTGAAGAAGCTTGTTTCAGAGTATTCTGTGCACAGGGGACTGAAGCCCAAAAAGGCAGTGGGCATCAAGATGGATACAATTTTTTAGACTTTTGTGACAAGGCAAAACTACTAAAAATATTTTTCTGAATATCTCCAAGTAATGCCATTACATCTTGTATAACCTAGCAAGCATTCCTGTATTTATATGCTAAATGCAGCAATCCTGGATTCCGAGCACTTAGGCCTTTAGCACAGTGAGTACCCTTTGCCTTTCCTGTCATTATTCTTCCAGTGTGATCTGTATGGTACACCTGAGCAGCAAAGCATGGTCAAGAATTGGTTTGGCTTCAGAGTGAAAAATTAGAGAATATACATTTAGAATAAAGTGTAAAAATAGAAAGCATCTTCTAGAATAAGAAAATAAAAAGAGGTTATATACAGTCCATGCCACAAGACAAAGAGCTGCAAAAAGAAATGCCTAAACAACTGAATGACAAGATGGATGAGGTAATGCAATATGTGACAGCAACCAGAGCTTTCTTTTTTTGCTTCCTCCCCCCACCCAGGGCAAAGAGGAAAATGCAGGTATTGTCCTCTGTTTTTTTCATATCATGCCACGTACAGGTTTTATTATGATTTTTCATTACAGCCTATTCCACTACCACAGAATTCAGCTTTTCTGAAAAAGACATATATATTCCTGTCAGCTTCCAAATTCAAAGCTTCTGGTTCCAGAAGCGTGAATCCATCTGGACAAAAGAAAAAAATAAATGGGATCCTGCAGAATATGAAGCATTAAAATTCCTTGTTACTTGTGTGCTTACATTGATCTCTCCTAGTTGCCCTTCAGAGGTTTTAAGAAATAGTATTTCACGAAGTAGACTTCCAAGCTCAGGGTGCATGGTAGTAGGAATCTACACTACCCTTAGGACTTCCTAGAGAGAGATTGCCAAGATTGATGTAGGTAGACACCTTCCAAAGTAGATAAATAATAGTATAAATGATAAATGAAGAGTATTATATAACCACATCAACCCTTGGAATATAAATTGTGGATTTGACTATAGACCTAATACAATATCCTCTTTTTTCACTTCCCTTTCAAATGCAATCCTAGTTTGTAATCATTTTTTGCAGTACCTTGTAATTCAGGTGCAGTTCATGCTGAAGGAGGGGGAAGCAAGGTTCACAGGGAAAATGTGTCATCATTGCAGTCAGCCATCCTGCAATAAAGCACTCCTCTTCCACACCAGTCATCCATACTGTCTTTCATTCAGCATATACTACCCTTGGAATAAAGCAGTATCGCTGTCTTATTCTTTCTGTGGGTTCTGTAACGTTATCAGCTCTGTGCACCATTGCCAGGAGCAGGAGGGGCAGAGCCTGCACACTCACAGGTCACTCAATGCAGGTCACTTTCCGGCACTCTTGGCATGGCAACTGCATGTTCACCTACAATGACTGCACAACCAGTGATGGGGCAGCATGTATTAAAGTGTGTTTCCATTCAAGGCTCAGTGAACAATTAACAACCCTGAAATGATACTATAGTTCAGTAATTCATGCAGTTTCAAACACCTCAAACCATCTGTGTTCAGAAACATTAAAGCTCTGGTGTTAAAAGTGTTCTTATCAGTAGTTAGTTAATCCCATGATAAATCTGAGCAGTGAACTTAACAGTTTAGAAACAGAGTCAAAAGAAGCAATGTACAATTTTTATTTCAACACATTTCTCTAATTGCTAATTGGACCTTCCTGGACCATGAAGATAATTAGGTTATTTTTTCCTCTCATTTTGTGATATCTCCACTTTTGCATACACTGTGCCTGGGAGAACACAATGTTCCAGCCGAGGGAAAAAACACTGACGGATTGTAATTAGTGAAAACGGCAATGCAGAGTTGTGACCCACATCACGAACATTAACAAGTACTCAGTAAAGAGATCCCACTAGAAACAACCAGTTAATGATTGCATGAGAAGTGCCTGAAGTTATTCTACTTGAGAAGGTGCAAGTTACCAAGCAGGATAAAGTGCTTGCTGGCAAACTGAAAATTGGATTTGCAGAGAGGTCCCCACCCAAACTTCACATCAAGTTTGACATTTACAGTTTAATACGTTTGTACACTGAAAGGAGAAAAGCTGTTTCAGATACAGACAGCATGTCTGGTTTAGAAAGTGAAGAAGCTCTAATTTTTTATTTTCATAAAGTGGAAAAATCACATTTCATTATATGAGTGAGATGATATCTGTGTATTTTTAAGATATATTTTAGGATGTTCATATATATATTTATATATATATTAATATATATATATGTATATTTTAAGAGATATAAAACTGTTCCTTGGCAGTTTGAGTATTGGACCTTTACTTGGGAGACTGTTTATTCTTGACTCTTCATTGAGTTTATTTACCATTATCCTCATCTTTCTGTAAATTTATTCCACAAAACTGAAAGGAGAAGGGTTATACAGTTTTGTCTGCTTAGTAGTGGCCCTCAACTCCAGGAAGTTCAGTTTCAGCTATTTTGTACCCACACACATAAATTTCAGAACTTTGCTCAAGTTATGGTGTCCAGTGGCATCCAAAAGAGTAGTTAGGCCTGAGCAGAAACCTCTCCAGAATTTTTGTCCATATGAAATTCAGGCAGCAATTTATTAACTCTTTTTTTCCCTTCTTTTATTTTTTCAGGATTACCCAGCTAAAATGCTCAAGGACAGCAGTACCTCTCCTCCAGCCCAAGGCTGGGGGTTGAAGAGAGGTTCACTCAGTGTACAATTTCACATCAGAAGAATCCATATTCAGCGTAAAATTCTGACAGAACTATCTTCCATCAGTGGCAGGCCCGAGTTCATTGGGAATGCTTGTAAAAAAAAAAAAGGACTAGCAAGTGTTGTATTTAGTCCTGTAATGTAGTGTCTAGGTAATACACATCTGATCTTATCTTCTAAAACTTCTAATCTCTATGAAGATTTCAGGAAAACTTCCTACAAGTATTTTATTCATCCACTAGGGTAAAAAAGGCTAGATACATAACTACTAACAGAGAAAGTTGATTGTAAAATGAATATGCTTTTAAAAACTATTTTTAAAAGCAACAATAAGATTTCATAGTTTTAATAAAGGAAATGCATTGTAGAAGCAACACTTTATAGGCTAAAAAGAAATGAACATGTAATATGATAGTTACCCAAGTCACACATTTATGATCCTACATGACACTGAAATACTAACGGGAAGACAAATGTTGTAATTTAATACAGCTTAGAAAAAAATGCCTTAATAATTAAGAAATCATATAATTTTTTTTGCAGTCTATCACAAACAGCAATAACGAATTTATTTCACATGTTTTTTCTAAGTAACTTGCTATAACATCTATAATCCCTTTAACCTGAATTGGTCTGTATCCATAGAGATAAGAGAAAAAGAAAAAAAAAGAACAATACGGAAACATATTAAAGATTTCATTCTTTAAAACTTTCCCTGAAGGCTTCCAAGCAGATTCAGTTATAGCTGTGTCAAACTTAACATTCTCATGGTCCCTATACGTGTTGTTCCATATATTTATATTCCGTGAAATTACTGATAGAAAATATGGACAAAAGTAAAAAGTTCCTAGCAAAGCATGACTGAAGGCAAGCTTTAGATAAATTATGCATCAATTACAATTCTATTCTTGTAGCTATTACTGATACAAGATATTCATGTGTCTGAATAAAACCCTCCCGTTGGTGCAATTTTCCAAGTTGTGCAATCTTCCTGGTGGCACTCCATGGTGCCACCAGCTAAAAGGCAGAAGTTGTAGGATTTTTAGTTTTGCTTAAATTCTCCTAGTGAGAGGTTTTTTAAATTTACTAAATGACTTATTTTTAGATATCTAAATGCTTTTAAGAATTAGATATGCTCCCAGCTTTAGCTGATATTTATTTCAAGCCAAATCCATGCACTTTTTCTAATGTTTGGTTTTACCCCTTCAGAGATGCTGCTTAACTAACAGCAAAGTGTATTTGGTAAGGCTTTACATCCAGAACACAGGGTAAATCATTGCCAAAACCTACTGGAAGTCACTTGGGAGATGACAGTTGTAGAATTTAATTGTATAGGGATAGGCCCTGGAGAAAATCCACAGACTGATAGAAAGAGCAAGCTTAATTAGCAGGAATAGGTGAGACTGGTAGAAAGAGCAAGCCTAATTAACAGGAATAAGTGATGGCATTGGTCTATGCAGCTACTAGAATTTGAACAATACATCCACAGTTAACTATTTTATGTTTACATAGGTCAGATACATACTGTACAGACTTGGTGCTGACTTCATTAATGTTTGAATAAAAATTCAAAACACTTGGGATTCATAGGTCAGAGCAATTAACTTAGAAACAGAAAATATTTGGTGCAGGTTTGAAGGGTGCTCAACTCTTCAGTGAGAGATACCTCAAAAAGACAGAGGCAGTGAAAATATCATGAAGAATATTTGACAATGAGATACTTATTTTTATCAGCACTATAATATGCCTTTCTCACTATATCAAAATAAGGGTGGAAAAAAGTCTGTTTTCATGTCAAATTATGATCCAGTTCTTGTCAACAGATTAGCAATTAGGCCAGAGAAGCATATTGATATTTGTGTTTTGCAGAATTAAACTGCAGTATATTTACCAACTTCAGTGCTTTAAAATATTGACAAGAAAAGATGGGAAAAAATTATTTGTTATCCCATCTGCCACTCAAAATGTCAAGTCTGAGCAATGCCATTTTCCAGTCTTTCCTGATATATGAACATCATCAGATATTGTTTATTTTTTCTTTGTGATGGCATTAAGAAAGAACAGTCAAAACTGCAAGGGTCAAGTTGTTCCTTCTGGTTTGTCAAGCTGTTTAATCCTCTTCCAATGGACTTAGATTTTGGGAGAGATGTGGATGCCAGCAGTTCTAAGACAACTGAAAACCAGTTCTGACACTGAAAAGCTTTTGGAGGAAACAAAACTTATTGATCACAGAACAACAAAAAAAGTCATGTTATAAAAACTACTAGGGGTTAGTATAATGGTACATTTATCATCATATGTTACTGGCAGTTAGCAAGGATGAGTATGGCTATAGGGACCCATTAGGCACATTAACAGAATGGCTGGACTCAATTTAAACAGTGTCTATCAATATCCCTGCTTTGAGAAATGACCCTTTTGCACTTCCATGGGAACTAACTTTGCTTTAGTTCATATGATATCTAACGGTGGTTTGGAATCCAAGGTTTAAGTTACAGTCCCATAACAATGATTGTGTGTGATCCATTCAATGACTTGAATGTGATTATAGTCCATATATGGTGGGATAATATTATATAGACTATATAGAGCTGGTACTTGGATTTATTAGAGGATGATGATGACTCACCTTTATTTCCCTATGAACAAAATTCACCAAGTTCTTTGGAGCCAGAAACTGCAAAGGACACCAGTTTACATTTACTTTCAAACTACATCATCTGGGAGAACACTGCTGAATTGACACACTACCTATGTGTGTGATATCTGACATAAAGCTTAACAGAGATGCTTGGCCCAAGAATATTATTCTCTTGAGGTTTGAACATTACTAGTTTGGAGTAAGAAACCTTAGGTTTCTTAACCTGTGGTTAAATGATTTCAATTTTTTAAACTAAACTTTATTTAGTAGAAACAGCTTACAACTTGGAGCTGCACAGACAGATGGTACTGAGTTCGAAAGGTTAGCTATAACTGTCCCACAAATTCAGGACATGTCTTGATTACACAACTCTAAGTTGTCCATATTGCTGTATTTTGGGTGTAAATACACATATATCTGCAAAACAGCATTAGCAGAGCCAATTATTGCTGGCAGCATATACATTTAATGACAAAAGAGTATGAATTCTGCAGGCTCAACCTTACAGATTCATTTGCAGATGGTAATGAGGTGGAAAATTAAAAAAGACAACAGTATGCGCCACTTGCTAATTCCAACTATTCAAATAACTTACTTTACTTGTCTAGATCTAAAATTGTCTTAGCCAGAGACCACCATGCTTCAGCTTTAAATCACAGAAAGTGTGGAAGTGTAAATTATTGAAAGATGTTTTCACTTGGGGCTGTTTGGTTCATCTTTGAAGATGTACAAATTATTTTTATTCTATTAGAAAAATGTGACTAATGAGATGTGAGCAGAAGGGAGAGGAATCATGCAGCTGAAGTTATTGTCAGTCTCTGCTGGTAGTGCTATTTCATATGCTCTTAAGAATAGAATAACAAGTAGATCTATGTAAGTTAGGAACTAAAACTACAGTTTTTCTCAGCTCACTTCAAATAACAAACAGCATGTTCATCATAAAGTTCAAAACTACATGTCAAAAAAGCAACAGCCTTGTGAATTGACTAAGTACCTGCAACCAAAGCAATTAGGTATTAAAAAAAAGCATATTTGTATCTCAGTACAATAAATTTTTCTCAATTACTTTACAGAATTGGGCCCTTGGCTGAGCAGTCATTGGTTCAGTACAAAGAGGCATTTTGTCTCCATTAGCTAAGTGGCTGGGTAACAAGACATCTTTTCTTTCTTCAGATAGGTCTCAGAGGCTAACACACCTTTTTTTCAGCTCCTGGGCATTGGCAGAAACAGCCCTTACCACCATTCACAGAAACATGCATCACTGGAAGAGTTCTCTGTGCCACAAGTATCACACATACCCTGTGCTACAGCTTCTGAGCCCAATACACAATCCAAGGAAATTGTTTTTACCAACTCTCATGGGCTCAGCTTCTTCCTGGCTTGACTTGCAATATTTAAGGTTGCATCTGACCCCCTGTGATACGCTTATCCTTGTCGGTGACTGTCACAAGACAAATGCAGATTTTGTTCTTTTTAATTTACATATTTTCTTCCAAATATGTGAATGCGTCTCAGTGCTTGAACACTCCTCACAGTTCCTGTTGGTTTAGACACTGAGAGCAGAACTGAAGGGACTAAAATGGATCAAAAATATTGACCCTTTAAATACATCTTTTTTTTCTCATTTAAAACCCTGAAAGTGCATGTGACATTTTTCATTGACATGGTAGTCTTTCCAAGCCCTGCAGATACAGTATGACTTTAGGGACACAGTTATTATTTTTTTGCCTTCCAAGCAATCATGATCTCAATGGAACTGACAGTAAGAGATGCTCCCACTGAAACTGTGTCTCAGGAGATAGAGCTTTGTTGGAAGAAGTTCAACACACTTTTGACACAATGAAAACACTATTAACAATAACTAAAATATATTCACAAAAGCAGTTTCTTTTCAAAAGCAAAATCCTTGGTATTTAAAATGTTAAAGAAAGAAAGAATATCTGTGGTGCTTTACACTGACATTGCGCTCCCCTCCCTGAAGCTCTGCAGATGCATTGTACTCTAATGGCACAGTTATTTTTTCCTCTTCTAAGAAAGTTTGATCTCAGTGGAAGTGACACTATGAGATGCTCCCACTGAAATATAAGAATTTCATGGATTTACCTATGACACAGTGAAAACATTAGTAAGAGTATCTCAGGCATATTCACAGTAGTGGCTACTTTTCAAATGCAAAATACTCAATAGCTGAGACTTCAAAGGGCAGCAAACACCACAGCTAGAGGAGAGCCTTAACATATTTTGCAAAACTGAGGATGAACAAACAAGTCTGCCATTAGTAGGCTGTTATTATATTTTGAAGAGAAGGCTAACAAAGGTTCCCAAATTCAATATAGCAGAACACCAAAAAATTCATTCCATGCCTGGTCTCTGTACCTAAACTCTGTGGTGGAAAAGATGTCCATAAACTTCCTCTAATAAAAGGACGGTGTTTCTACACCAATTACAAAAAGCAGAGGCCAAAGGGATGGCAGAACACAAAGCTAAGATACCAGGTAGCTACCCCAATAGTCACTAAATCTACTATCAAGATCACACTCTGTGGTCTTAACCTACTAGTCTAAAGATTACTTCATTCAACTTCGCCTCCCAGGAAGGAAAAGATGGGGAGTATTATTCATTGTTCTGCGCCCTGTCCACAGGAGCTACAGTCACACTACGATTATGGATCATGCTTCCTGCAGACAAAGTGTTTGAAAATTTTAGCAGCAACCAGCTAATGGCTTTTACTACATAGGCATTAATGGAAATTTCTGCCACAAACTCTTGACAGTAAATTATATTCCCGGTAAAAAGAAAAAAAACAAGCAACTCATACCAACAAACTGGAACAACTGTCAAACAGCCATTTTGTCCCTTAATAGATGTAAGAAAATGTGGAATCATTTGATGAAACTTAAACACCAGTTTGGACTACTCAAAACAATACTGGCAGTGGGAATAAGCTCAGATAATTTCAATCTGAAATTTTACAGCTCAAAAGCTCAAAAGCTCAGTATGTGGAAGACACATATTAAGCTGGAACTATTTGAGAAACTTCCACTGTTATGGTTACCTTTCATTCTCATTTTATGACATTCGGCTTTATTGAAAACTTAGCAATTCACCTTTTTTGCAAAAAAAAAAATCTGGCTTTAGCATTAGCCTTCTGTCACCTCTGCCTGATTTTGTTATGCAATTTACCCTCAGTGATTCCATGTTTTCTGTGGCAGTATGGTTTACAAGAACAAGCAATGTAACAGACATTAAATGCTGCATGTTACAAACATTTTACTTTTCAAAATTATGAATAGAACCAATCGTACTGCCGCAACAATAATAAAACAAAACTAGTGTGAGTGGAGAACTTATAAATACTGTCATTGCTGACATGCAAAAGATGACTCAGAAAATGAAATCTTAATCTCCTCAAATAAATGGGCTCTTAACTGTTGACTTTTATGTGAATGGTATTTCATGCAAAGAGCAATAAATGTGTATTTTCTTGACTGTGTGAGAATGACAGCAGGAACAAAGGTTCTCAGTGGCATTTATTCTTGACCGTTACCACACGAACAGAGAGAGCAAGAAAATGATCCACTAACAAGACTTTAGGTATTGTTACCAATCTGCTGTCTCCTGTATTAATTGGAGAGAATTAGAGTTCTCATATGGTCTAATATACAATAATTCACTCACACTATTTGTTTTCAATTAAATAAATTTAAAGAAAAAAAAAGAGAGAGAGAGAAAAATAACATTAAATGTTCCAATCAGGAAAAGTGATAAAACACCTTTCTTTTAACCCTTCTGCATACACTTAGATGTAGATCTGAGAGGAACAGATATGATAAGATGCAGATAAGGCCTTTATGATCCTCTAAACTCTACAGCCAGTAAGACACAAGGGTGCTTGTGGGCATTGCATTCAACTGCTCTGCCCTCAGCCCAACTGCTCACAGTGCCAGCATGTAAGAGCTGATATGCACACAGGTAACCCCAGGCACCAGGCTACAGCTGAAGTTTTAAGGAAGGGTTTATTTTCAAAGCCAGAGACCCTAATACACTGCAATACATCACTGAATGCTCATGCAGCCAGCGGAAAAAAGCAAAGCAGGAAACCGGTTTTGGTGCTTTCATAGCAACACCTTTTCCATGCACACAGCTTTTCAAGGCTGTTTTCTCCCCTGTGTTTTGTGATCTGCCTGACTCCCAACAGGGGCTCCCAGGCGTGTCTGTGAGAATTTGATCTCTCCTTGAAGCAGGGGAGTTACTTCTCTACAGACGGACAGACAGCACATACACAGCACCATTTGTGAGAAAGAACTCTTTTTCCACACTAGGTCTTCCCAAACCGCAGAAGCTTCTCTGAGCAAATACTCCTATCTTTCCCTCCTTGCCAAAACCTTCTGGTTTTTTCTCCTACATAGCATCCAGTTCCTGTTAAAAGGGTCTGTTCACTACATGTAGGCTTGCCCTGCCACATCCCTTCCCTCCTTCTGACATGTTGACTTCTAGGATGATATTCATAATCTTCCTATTTTTCCATGTGTAAAGTTCCTCAGGATCACATTTTCAAAGAGGCCTCCGACTGATTGCTAACATTTCATCAGCAGCTCTCATGTCTGAAGCTCCGTACACACAAAATTCTTCCCATATTTGTGCAAATCAAAAGATCTTGCATCAGTCAAGCCATAAAGGAGCTCTCTGAACTGCCTGCTCCAACAGCATCAGTTGTTTGAAGTTCACCAAGCAGCTATGTTATGTTCTTTGCTGTTGAGCACTGTGTGGGAACTCATTGTCCTCTAGTTTTTCATGCAAAAATTTGATAGTAGAAACTATCAGTGCAGAGTGCTGAAAAGGGAGATTGCCAGCAGCACTGGAACAAAGATGATTTTGTTTTTGCGCTTCTCTTTCCCTACCTTCTAGTCCTCTTCCAACCTTCCTACTTATTTTCTTTACAATATTATTCTTTTTTTTTTTTTTACACTTGCCAAAAGGCTTTTTACATTTACTTTTGAAAATGTGTTTACTCTTCCATTATTGATCTTGTGAATCCAACAGAGTCCTTGGAAGGATCTCTTTAATGAACAGGTTGTTGGTAAAAATTTTCAATGGTTTATGCTAAAAAATACATCTGTACCAAACAGAAATCTAAATTTCCATAATAAAGTATATCTGTGTTTTTGGCAGAAAAAGAAAGGAAAGAAAAAACATATACAAGTGTTTGTTGCATTACACTGTAGAGCTGCCATTTTAAAGCCCAGATAATATGACACAGCCACTGAGTGATACCTTGTCTACTGATCATCAGACACAAACCTCAAGATGCCTCTTTGGACTCAAGCCAAAATCATGTGTTCAGAAAGCAACAAAACAAACAGTGTTTTGTTCTTCAAGTACCAGATAAGCTGCACTGTACAAATGCTGGGCTCCCTTCCAAGCCTCCACAGGTGGCAAAATGGAATTGCAAGCAAGTAATTGTCCCACGGTAAGGCTCCCCTTTCAGTCTGCACCCAAATAGAGTCTAATTTGCTTATTTAAATATTTCAGCAAATTCCATGTTTAATTTGCAATTACACTGTAAGTTTTACTAATGGGTACACTCTTCCAAGAGGTGACATTCCCTTAACAAGGAATAAATTGTTTCTTGTTATATACAATTTATCTTAGTTCTACCACGCATCAGCAGTACTTTACAGGTAGGTCTTATAGAACATATCAGCAGCATACTTGAACAAACATAGAAGTGTTTGCACAACAGGCTCTTAGTTTGTGATGGGATCTAGAGGCATTGCTTTGGTAACATCAATGAGGACAACTTGCAGGAGCAATATATTATTGTATTAAATCCACAGAAAGCCTAAAAAGTCCTGTACAAGCAGTACTGATTCAGCACCACTTCAGAATAGAAACAAAATACCAATTTTGTGCAGCAGAGTGATACAACATGACAAACGCTTGAGCCAAAAATGTCACAGAAAAACTCCAATTTCTTCTTTTTATAAAATACTCTGTTTCTATCATCGGCTTCTTGCCTCCTTCTGAGTTCCTAAAATAGTGAATTGAGACAGAAGGGAGAAATGTTTTAGTTGACAGCAAGGGGGGAAAAAAAGCTGTACATATACAAAAAGCATTTAATACTTTCAAGAATGGTTACAAGTTATAGTGAATGTAAAGGAAATTATCAGTAATGAAGCAGACAAAATGTACTGAAGTCATACTCCTAAGCTAGTAGTCCTAAGAAAGACCAAACCTTTCTTGATTTTTGTACTGAGAGTAACAGGTAAAATTTCTTTTCCCTGCCACAGGCTGGAGTTGTTGGTAACATTACAAAGCGGCACTGAGTCTGCCATTAGACGAATACCTCGTTCTGCACAGCACTCAGCAGCTGTTTGATTTCAAATACAGTCTTAAATATTTGTTGTACTGAGGTATCTGCAAAGAGTTCTAATAAATTCAATGGAACTGATAGACAAATAAGGATTTACTTGTTCGTCATGCTCAGAAGTGTCAGAAAATGGCCAAGAAACAGCCCATGCTTAATAAAGGTATTTCTTTCCCTAAGTCCTTAACATAGTTTGGAAAAATTCTTGTTCCCTATTAGTAGAAGAGAAGAAAACCACTAAGGCCTGGAAGAAACAAACTGAGAAATATTTGGCTTCTCTCCCCTGCCTTCCATGCCAGTCACTTGCACCATCTACAAGGCTGTCCTTGTAAAATTTCCAGATATATTTGCTACCAATAGAGTTGCACAGGGTGAAGCTTATCCACATCAAACAGCCTCCTCCAGAGTTTACCTGTCACGCATTTCAGTGTGTTTCTGTCTTTCTAATCAGTTTGGTTGATCTCTGGATTTTTGAATCTTGCATGTACATTTACACATTATACTGCTGGTGGTTTATTGAATTTATGAAATTTATTTACCCTGATGGACCAGCTGATTAATTTTCTATGGATAATTTAACTGCAGTAAGTAAGTTTCATCCATCATTTCCTTATTTATCTCTGGAAGTGAAAGCAATAGTCACAGGGTCTCTGAAAAAAAAGAGTTGTGGCCTGACCCTATGCCTTCAATGAAAAATAATAATGAATTGATAATAACAGGATTTTTCTTAGGAGTATGAGACCTGTCATAGTGTGGGCTGAAAAGAAAGTTCCATTAAATAGCTTGACAATGATGCAATATTGGTTGAGCTGATTGTTTCTCCTTCAAGAGTTATAAATCAATAGCACGTGCCCAGATTCATGAAAAAAGTTAAAATTTTCTCTGTCATGAGAGATTATTCAAAGGATTTTTGTTATGTGTTTTCATACATTATTTAACAATTAAATATATATTAATTCTTATTACCAAACAATGAGGAATTACCACTTCATGTTCTTTGTATTACAGCCTGTGCAATTGCATAATGAAAAGGTATATCTAGAAAGAAAAAAATTCTTGTTTCCATCCTCCACATAGAATAATATCCAGATCCAAATATATGCTATTTTACCTGATTGCAAAAACAAGCTGTAGTTGAAAAAATTTCCTCTGACATTTTTCATGATTAGTTTTCAACAGGCGTATTGGGTTTCTATTTTACATACATATAAATGTTCACCTCTTTGCCAGCAATGAAAAATATCTCCAAAATAATACAAAATGAATCCTCAGTGGTACTTTCATGAATCACGTGAAACTGTGTGCATGGAAGAATATTTTCTGGGATGTCAGAATCTCATTTTGAATGCAAGGAAAGACACTGAAGCAGACTCTGTCTCCCTCCAGCATGAGACCGATCCTTCAGAAGAACCTCAGCCCTAAACAAGGCAACTACCAAGAATACAAATATTTTTCCTGCTCTATCTATACAACAAACCCCCCAAAAAGTAAAACTTTCAGCTTAAAAAGCCTCAAAGAAAGTAACAGTCACAATAATAGTCTTTTACACAGGAATTCACTGAAAGATCTATAAAACAGTTACTCATGAAAGAGAAAGAACAAACGGCAAATGAAGCTAAGGCACATTTTTGGGGCAGTGCCAACACAACCCACCTGCCTTGGGGCCTGACGTATCCAGACTTCATGTTTCAGGTTAATCAGTAAACGTGGAGGCACAAGAATGCAGAATTTGAACAGAGCTTCAGTTCCAATCCTTCCAATCCACCTACTGAAGGTGGTAATGTCCTAAGGTTCTAATTTAGAGCCAACACAATTTATGTAGTCTATGCTGTGACCAGACTTGTTGATTTAACCACACTGTTACCATTACTGAACTCATCCAGAACTGATGGATTCCTATAATTTACTGTATGAGTGATATATTTATTAATCAGTAATTTATATAGAGTTTTGTCTGTATCAGGTGTTGTTTATTCACTTAAACAGTTTCTTTGTCCTTCTTGGTGTTTCTCTAATTCACTCTTATCCCCTTAAATTCAGTTTCATTAATTTTAAATAAAAGTGATTTAATTAAATCCGATTAAAAAAGAGCAAATATATCCTATCTCATCTCTCCCTTTTTATTGTGTTAAACTAAAGAAACAAAGCTTTACACACAGTCCTTTTTCACTCACTTTTCCTGATTGTTAGTTTTAATTTTCCTTCATTTTGAAGGATTAGAAACTAACTAAACTTTTGCTGATAAACAAAATCATTACTTACACAACAGTGCCACTGCTCACGTTTACCTGTACTAGTCAGAAGTCTGAATCCATAACTGTGTGAGCTTCACTGAACACAACTAAGTATGTAGCAAGGTACACTTCTAATACAGCAGCATTTACACTACTGAGCATTACAAAAAAGGATTTTGAAGGGGAAAGTGTGAGACCTGTTTGGTGTCTGTGTGAGGAGAACATCTTGCAAACTGCAGAGGAAAAGACTGTTTATGCTCAAGCAAATGTTTCAAACAAAAGGTGCAACGATTTCCTCAGCAAATTGTGCAGAGAAATCTTCTTATCCTTTGGTTCTTCTTGCTCTGCAGTCACCTTCTGCTTCAATCTGCACTGTGAGGAATATGTATGAGTGCATGTGTAAGTGTACTTATTTGTCATTGTCTGTGGGCTTTCAGAAAATGTTTGTGCTTAATGCAAGCATTGCACCTTTCTGTAAAGGCACAACACTGTTTAGTGGTGACCGTTCTTCTGCATTAATTGCATTTTTTATTTTATTCAGAATCACACTCTGTATTTTCCAGTCTTTTTTTTTCCTCCAGCACAGCAAGCAATTCTGATTCTTTATTTTGCAAACTAAGTCCACTAAGTCATTATATCACCTTCCTGCCAAAATTTCTGTGCTCTCCTAATTTAAACAATCTTGTTTCTTCTAAGCCAGACTTTGCAGCAGTCTTTTAGTTATTTTGGGAGTTCTGATCCCTGATACAGTCTGTCCTCAAATTAGATATTCCACGAATCTGAAAGACATGAATCCAACCTCACTAACTCCTATGAAACTGCTCTGGTTGTTATTCTGAGAATGCAGTATTCTTTAAGTCTCTGAAGTGCAGTCTGATTTGTTTTGTTCACTTAATGTAAGCTTTAAAATAAATCTAAGATGTTACTGAACTCAATATTTTAAAACAATACCTTAAATGCATTGATTTTTTCACCTAAATCTACTTATTTGAACCTTTCCAAATTCTCTGCTTCACCTAAAAGTGCAATAAAATTTTAAATCACACCTCTTTTTTGTTAACACCTTTGCTTCTGTTTATTTTTTTCTAGGTTTTTTTTTTCCTCCCTGCAACTGTTTCATTTCAAGTGCTGTGATGGCTTTTTACACAATTAAAAATAACCAAATAAGTGTTGGGAGTTTTGACACAAATTCAAGGAGAATGCTTAACACTACAGCTGCTGTAAAGGATGTCAGAGGATAGAGCTTGAGAGAGGAGGAGCATGTGGACACAGGTTCAGTTCAGTGTCCCTGTTCTGCACCTCTCTTCTAGTCCTCTGGCCAGCCCAACTATGTGCTCCAAGACAAAGACCTCTGCCAATTCCCACACATCTGCCACCACTCTCTACTTCTGGACTAGACCTAACTCCTGGGATGGGTGACTATGTGCAG
>JAWWLV010000011.1:14212211-14224008 GCA_035041135.1 Platyrinchus mystaceus
TGCCAATTCCCACACATCTGCCACCACTCTCTACTTCTGGACTAGACCTAACTCCTGGGATGGGTGACTATGTGCAGCATAGAGGGTCAGGGGGACACAGAAGGTACCTGCAATACATTTAGGGGGCATTTACTGTCTGCTAGAGTGGAAGAACTCTGGCAGTGGGAAGACAGATGACAGCCACCACAGTGCACAGTTGCTTTCTTTGTAGGACGCAATGAAAAGGAATATTTGCAAGAAAAAAAAAAATAAAGCCATTTTCTTAGGCTACTGCCAAGCAGGATATTCCATGTATCAATGCATTGTGTCTCACAGAGTCCATCTCTCTGCCAAAACAATTCAGCACAAATAACACCACAGTGGATACATATCTCTGCTAAAGGAATTTCCAGGTATTCACACTTGGGTATGCTCAACACCTTGCCCAGTCTGCAGCCTCCTGAAGCCATGCTAGTCACCATGGCACCCATTCAAAGATGCTGCAGAACCCTGAAAGTTAGCCTGAAATGCCTGACGAATGTCATTTAGCAGAAAACAGTGGTCTCCTCCAGGATTCAGCCAGGATTTCTTCACTTCAGCCCCTTTTTTACCATTTTTACAGATCTTGTAGTCTAAGACAATATTTTCTCTATTTTATTTCATTAATTTTAATACTTTTTTTTTTCCTTGCACAGAAGATTCCCAGTACCAATTTAAATGCAAGCAAACCCCTTGCTCTAGAAGTCATAGACTACAGGGCAAAAAAAAAAGAAACCCATTGGTATTCTCACAGGTTTTCTCTCTCTCTCAGTCACACTAATCTCCTCAAACAGTACAGGATTCAGTACAGGTTTGGGATTGTATTCCAGCAAATGCCAAGAAATAAAGTTTGTATATTGCCCACGTGTATTTGTGAAAGTCTGACACTGCTCTAATTTCAAATGCTCCTTCCTGCACTAATCCTGTTTGCTGTCTCTTGGTCTTGCAAGTAAAGAGGGTGTCTCTTTACCCAGGAGGTTCAGGAGCATTTGGCTGGCCAAGCAGGGCAGGGTCCAGCTGAGCACAGTTGGTACAGGAGAGAGATGTCTCTGCAGCTCTCAGATTCTCCAGAGCTCCTTCTCCAGCAGTCCAGAAGGAACTCACATGTAAGAGGACTGAATAATTCAACTCACTGCATGTCTTGTAGTCTCTCTGCCATGTGACAAGACCTAGAAATCTCCCTAGGCCCTTGATATTTCCAATATCTTCCAGATATCTGAGGGCATCTGTCACTCTACTCAAAGCACTGTACCATCTAACAAACTATTTGAATTGACCTCAAATGCCCAATTTGGGCAAGAGTTCTTCTGTTTGTCATACAATTAATTACTGTTCAATTAACAAGTAGTTTTTGCAGCCATCCACCTTTGGAACAGAAACTCAGCCACAGAGTTGTCTGTCCTTGGAGAAACAGTCCTGGGTTCTCTTGTCAAAAGCAATGTTGCTTGAGTGCTGAGATAAGCTTTGAGGACCAGCAGCTGAAGGTTTCAAAGCTGCTGGGGATCCAGCTCTTCCCTGTGACACTTGGTGGTCACTTTATCAGAAGAACATCCTGAAATGAGCACGTAGGAAGGACAGAAGCAGCATAGAAAACTTTATGCTGTAAGTCAAGAGATCAAGGCTTTATTGGTAATTCTTCCTGTATATCTAGATGTGAGTTCACTTCCTCTCCAGTTGTTCTTGTTTGCATCAGTTACAAAGTTTTTAGTGATCCCTCTCACTATTCCTTTGTGCAATGCATAGATTGTACAGAGAGGCCTCGACAGCGCTTTGGGAAAATCTCTGTGTGACTGGAATTCAAAGACAAAAAAGCACATTTCAGAATGGTGTTTCAGCAATCCCTGTCCCTGTTGCACTGTCTCCCAAGAAATGAATGGAGGTGATGGCATAGGGATAACGCACACATGTGAATGATAGCATTTCCCAGAGAAAATCCAGACAGTTTTAAATTTCACATCCTGCTTTGTAATTAGAGGTGAAAAAAAAAATTGTTCAGAACTGATTACGTGATTTAGGACATGAAAACCAATAATATGCAGCTCTATGACTTGCCAGAGCTGCACTGGTGTCCGTGCACAGCACTGCACTGGCAGAGGGGAATGCCAGCTTCCCTTTGGGAACATAGTGCTGGGTTGTGAAACAGCTCTTTCTTTTCTAAGTCACTTAAGTGCTTTTCAATTTCTTGGCAGAAGTGTTTAAGGAATTTTCTAGGTTACAGCTCATTTCATTTCAAGAAAATGTGAGCACCATCTATTTCAAAAAATATGAAAAAAAAAAGGCAAATAAATTACCACAGAGGGAAAATGAAGAGAAAAATAAGCAACATTAATGGAAGAAACCCTAAGCACATGTGCTTTGCTAATTTATATATATATTAACCGATCTCCATACTCAGACATTTCAGAAAGTGATTATTTTTTCCTTTTTTCTTAAAAAAACCCAAACAACAAAAGCAAACATCCCCCAAAAACCAACCAAACAAAAACAAACAAAAACACACATAGAGGGAATATTACATTATTTTTTTTTCTTATGGAAAACTGTATAGACTGTCAAGAGTTAAATCTTGGGCAACAGTGATCCTGGATAACACTAAAACAGTAACTAAAAAGCAGAATTTCTCTCCCAAGCAGTAGGGAGCAAGTGAGTTGGAGAAATGGTGAGGAGAGCAGAGGAGAAAGCACGAGTCCTGTGCAAGTCAATTCTTTCTACAAAAATAGAAGCAGCAGAAGGAACAAATTAGCAGGGTTTTTTTTTAGACACAACACGAGTGGTTAAAAAGAAGTATGATGTAATTGGGGTCATGGAGATTTGGCTTATGCAGAAGACTGGCTATGATACCAAACTGCAAAATAAAAGGAGGCTCTCAAAAAATTGAAAGCAAATGCTGGAAAAAAGGGAGATTCAATACCTAAAAAATAAACTTCATATTGCAGATTTGGTAAGGAACTGAGAGCACATTATCATTCTCATTACAGAGGTGTGGAAGTGAAAGATAGAAGTATTAGATGTTGGGATACCATAATAACCCTATGTCCTAAATCACAGAATATGCCGTATGATCCCATACACTCAGGCATGGTGGAGCTTGTCTGCAGCCTGCCTGGGAATACCAACAGCTTATTTCACCTACCAGGGATGGACAGATGAACAAGAGAGAGCAGGAAGCTGGCTGAGATATCACAGTAAGCAATCCTGTGTGATCAGACACCCTGGATCAAGCTGCACTTGTTGTTTTGGCGTTTCTTTAATTTCTGTTGAATTCCCTTTGCTCTTTAGCACCTCATGCAGAGGATATCTCAAAAGTTCTCCTTCTTCAAGATATTCATGGTCAAGATTATTAACTTACTTCTGCAACGATGATAAGAAGAGAGTACAGAGATGCATGTGAAGAGGTGTTGCCAACAGTCAAACAATTGCTGAAGGAAACATAAGTAGTGGGACAGCAAACCTCTGACTATTCATCCAGCAGGATGCTAAGAGAAGATCCTGCCTCTGGCAGTAATTAACAAACAGCAGAATCTGACAGCACTCTTCTGCTTGCAATACAAGTCTGAATTCAGGGCTTCAGAAAAGACTGATATTCCTAAAGTCTAAAATTCCAGATATAATGAAATTTAAAAATATCACTACTATGATGGGCACACAGACAGAAATGGGAGGGCAAGCAGATGGTGTTTTGGAAGGCCTCTTCAAAGGCTAGAAGTGACCTGCCTTGGAAAAACAACCACTCTGAATCTCTGATCTCCCGTATCTTCTGAGCCAAAAAATTTTTACATCAGCATAAAGATTCAAATGTCATGTTTGAATAAGCTGCTTGAAAGTCACACACACCTTTCACTCTTCACTGCCAGAAACACCTTCCTTGCATGTTTACTATTAATTACAGTAAAGATTCATCAGTTATCGATGTCAGCCAGAATCTCATTAATCGACAACTAAATATGATACAATAAGGTACCCACAGTGTTTCAGCATCTTCCTTCAGCATCTGTCCCCGAGATAAAATTTTTAGTAAATATTAATGAAGTTTCTTGAGACTGCTCCTGCCACAAGGTCTTTTCAAAGGAAGCACAATCCTAGTAATGTGTTTTATCTTAAGTATTTACAAGTGCCTTCTGCTTGCATTGTTGAGAATCAGTTAAAAAACTACAACTTGTGCCACATCTTTCCTCCTGCAAGCTATGGCTGATCCCAGCAAAGTATGTGAGTGTGTGGCACTGTTATAGTTCCTTAACTTAACTAAATAAAAAGGGCAGTTTATATCAGAGGTAATTTTAAAAAAAACCAAGCAGGTAAAACTTTGCAGACAATTTTATTCTTTCCTTTGGACTCATACTAACTTTTTGTCCTTTTTCCATGATCTTTGTGCTCTCACCTGCTTTCCTGACCAGACATGCAGACTTTTGATTCAGGTCTATAAAGGTACTTTCATCATACAGCAATTGAGTTTTTTCCAACTCAGTAAATTGTGCTTAAAATTAACTTTCTGGTCATTTCTTCAAAGGGATTCTTGTGACTTCAGTACCACAAGGGTCTAGGCCTTCAAATGTATTTGTCTCCACACTTTTAAAGATTTTCTCCCAAGCATTTTACCCCATTCCTCTCCCTTTCACTCTTTCAATTTTTATATTTATAGTTATGTTTAACTATGAATAATCTAGTAAACACCTTGAAATCCCTTGCCCTTATTTAATGTTAATCAAAGCTCTCATCAAAAGAAATTACAATAGTTACAATGATTTAGAGAACCTTAGGCACCAAAACAGTTTAAATAAATTGACATAGCACTCAGAAATGTGCTAGAGTGATGAATTATTTCTAATCCATTAATATTGCAAACTCCTTTTACCATTTCAAGGCTATTTTTATATGGATTCAGGGCTTATATTTTAATGTTATTTATCTGAAATAGCAAACAGAGGCAAGCACTCAGCTAGTGAACCTTTATGCTTCCTTAAGAGTTCCATTTCTATGCTGTGTCTGTCTGGGCTCTTTGAAGAGTAATATTTTATTATACAATATTTATATTCTGTCATCCAGCTACTTGGCACACACAAACCATCACACTTACTGATTCAACTGAGAGATGCCACTCTGTAACCATTCAGCTACTGAGTACATACTTTGGAGGGATTATTATGCAGCTCCTGATTGCATGATTTAATACCATTTAAAGACTGGGTATTTAACAATACTAGGCTGTAATTTTTCAAATATTTATTAAAGAAAAATATTAGCCCCACATAGGTGCACAGAACTTCACACTTCCCCATATGGAAAACCTTGGCTTATTTGGTCTGGTAGAAGTGGGGACAACTGTCATGTGTGCAGATCTTGGGGATGGTGGGAAGAGAAAGAAAATTGAACACCAGGAAAGAGGGGTTAGGGAGAGTTAGTTCCTCTGAGATGGAGAAAGAAAATGGAATTTTCTGGAATGCAGAAATGTTAGGTGTGATGGAAAATATGGAAAGTCATGATGTGCAATAAGAGCAGTACCTCTATTGAGTTCAAGACCTTCATCATCATATTTATAAAACAATATTCTTAGGGTTGTATGTCCTTTTACAAAGGACACTTAGTAATTTTATTTATTAAAAGTACTTTATTTACTCAGTAGGCTCAGTGATTAATACAGCATTAAGTAAAATACTTTTGGAACAATAACTGAAGCTCCCAAAACACTCTATTCTACACAAACTGTAGATTTTTATTTGATCTCATTTTTAGTTTGGTACTTAAGGAGCAAGACACATTTAAAAATGCTACGTGTCTGCTCAATTGCCTTTCCTACAGTAAATAGTAGCCAGCTGAGGACAAATTTGAAAGATAGATAAAGCCTGAAGCACTTAAACACATTCTGGAGATCAGCAGCTGTACAGGAAAGAAACGAATTAGCGCTCTAAGAGAGGGAAAGACAGGATTCAGCCATTATACACTTCTCTTCAGCAGCTGCATGTTAACTGCAGAAAGTGCTATTTCCTGCCAGTGTGATCATCACAGGAGACTTGGGAAGGAACTGGGAGCAATGCAGTCAGAAGAGAGGATTGAGGACACAAAGGACATAAATCCATAGGAAGCCCTCATTAATCCCTCTTCATAAAAAAATGTTCTCTTTCTTAACAACTACTTGTTGCACTACAATTGCAATTCTCACTTATTATATGTGTATATACATTTACTGTGCACACAAATGAGTACTAAAAATAGTAATTTACAGAAACAGTAAGAGATTAATATTTTACCTCATTTTTTACTTTCCTTGATCTTCACAGAACTCGACTGTACATGCACACCCCCACACACATGTATCCACTAATGAAATGTTGAGCTGGTAACCTACTCAGCGAGAGATTTATCAAAGAAAGATTGCATCAGGAAAACCAGCAGGTGAACTGCATATCAAGGAGAACACTTAGCAGTAAATATTTTTCAAGGTACAAGAGATAAACCACATGGATATTTCCTTTGTTAAAGGGGATAACAGATTTTTCAGATTAGTAACAATGGTGAGAAAAAGGGTATGGCTGAATTTGGGGAGATAAAGAAAGCTGGAGAAGTAAACATGTCGGGAAAGTGAAGGATATTGGTAAAAAATTGAAGATAGTGATAAATGACCCCTGACAAAGCAGAGTTTTGGTTTCAGTATTCTCTATTGAAACCCTTAAAAATGGGAAAGGAAATAATGTGTTTTCTTGTTCAGCTTTTCAATTACTACTCTCAGGTTCTGGAATGTAGAACATGGACAGGGACAGCAGTGCTATGAGCCACAGTGGGCAGGGAAGATGTGCATGGAGGGGAGAAGTGCATTTTAATAATTAACTTCTAGTTTAGCATCAAACCATTATTGTTGGAAACTCAGAATTCTATCCAAAATAATTAAAAAGGTGTTGTGGGCAACAGATATTCCAGTATTTCCCGGTACGAACAGAAATTGTATTTTTAAACTGAAGTCACGGGATAATTGTTCAATCTCTAAAGGATCTGTAGCACAGTGTGAGCTATAAAATGCTGCCATAACAGTTGGTTGTAAATCTCCTTGACAGTTATGTTGGCAGCTCTAAAACTGAACTACTGAAACAGTGATACAATAATAATAAAAGCAATGCAACATAAGTCCTGGATGTACTAGATTTATGAATAGGATAGTCCTTCATGAAAAGGGCATAGAAATTTTCCCAATTAGCTAGAAAAGAAAGATTAATGGAATTTTTTCAGTATCCAGCAATGTGACCCAGACAATGAATTATGCATTCCTTAAAGTAATCTGCTTCTTCAGTAATGTCATGTTAAAAAATTTGTAACCATACAATTTACACTTTGTTTCTGTATTTTGATGTAGTAAAGGAGATCACTATTAATATTTCACCGGAATAAGGAAGAAATAGAGAGAGAGAAAAAATAGGGAGAGCTGTCTACAAATAGTCTGATCAATAGCAAACATCAATAGGGCTTGTATTTCTGTACTACCAGCTTTCCAGAATACAAGGATATTGTTATACATACATATATATATATAGTTTTTTGCCTTGCTTTCTTCTCTAGAACATTGTTCAGAAGGTTTTTAAGAAAGTTTTTCACAGAACATTAGTATACCGATAATTAGAATCTTTATATCTATGTACATAGAGTCTAAAGCTGCATTATGTATTTGAGCACATGAACAATCCGTCAATCCTGTCATTTTAAGTTAGGTGCTTGAAGTTAGAGAGCACTGTAAATATTTTGCATACCTGCCTCTTTTTCATCATTGATCTAGTGAAGCAGACCAAAGTAAAGGCAAATTTGAGTCAGAAATCGTTGACCTCACTCTCTTCATGTAGTAACTTCAGCATCAGACTGCAATTGGGGAAAACACATTCTTGTGGGCCACCTTTGAAGGCATCATGAAACTTAGTAATGGCAATTGTGGCAAGAGATTGGGTTTCCACTGGATGGTCACATAAAGAGCAGACATCTGTGGGCCTGTATCATACCATTTAAATTATATTTGACAGGCCTAAATAAACAATTATATAAAAATTCTTCTATAATTTAGCATAATGATAACTCAGCTTCCACTGTGCTTTTGTATAGACAAAAGGTGGCTAAAAGTAATCACACAGCTCTATCAGTGCATCTCATTATCAATTTCTGACAGCTGCCTCCTCATACTTCATCTCCTGATAGAAGAGGCAAACAACTAGTTCAAACTTCCAGTTGTGCTATGCATAAGGATCATTGCAGAGTTTCCATCAAAAATCCAGTGAATCACAGTTCTGACTGATTGCAACAGTGATCTTAACAGTATGGATCTTAACTACAAAGGAGTTTAGACTAATCTAAAGTTCCAGTGAGAATAGAAGAGTCTTAGCCACATCCTTCAAACGAACAACTCAGATGGAACAGTGCCCAATATTTGTCTTAGAGGGAGGAGTATAAATCCTTTACTTTGTATTTTTTGCCAATCTCACTCACTTAGGAACACAGATCACACTTTCCAATTGCACATTAATATGAGAAAATAAGTTAATAGAAAAACAACATTTGTGTTATTTACAGTGTTCCCATCATAGCCCTCCTCAACACAGTCAGCATTAGGAGAACTCAATGGCTCAGTAAGACTGGAAACTCAGTACATGAGATGTAGTTCAGGGAGGTGTGGGAGGATTTCAAAGATATTAAAGATATACAAGTAAGAGCAGTAACTGCCCCAAAAAATAAGAGTGCACAAAGAGGGATTGTCCTGATTGAACAAAATTATGGTTGTGTAACGTAAGTGTCAATACAATATTGAAGGACAGAGAAAATAGCAACTTCTAAAGAGTTTTACCCTTACTTTCAGGAAAACTGATATGCATGAACCTGCTTTCATTTACCTACTGTCAGCAAGTGACACATTTGGAAACAGCCATCAAAACCTGCAGGGAAAGAACTTCGGTACAGTGAATAGAAACATTTCCTTTTTTTCAGAGTTCATTCCTTGTTACTGCAGTTGCCCCATGAAATTAGAGAAAGTGCATGAGGAACAGAGGTTCCATGTTGACATTGACTGTTAGTTAAGGTCTCACCCTTAGAGTTTCAAAATAAAACAAACATAAATATCACCTAGTACTTGAAGGATATGCATATCTGTCTACATATGAACGTATGATAACTGGGACAGGGGGTTGTTTGTTATAGGTTTTGTGCTTGTGAACAACATCCAACTCATTTCAAACGAAGTAAAGCTCTAGTAGGGAACACTACCCCCACTATATTATCAAGGTTGCAGGAAATGACAGCTGATGAACATACAGTCAGTGTTTTACAAATGGTGATAAGCCATCAACCCAAACGTTTTATTAATAACTTCTCTCAAACGTTTATGTTTTCTTAGAGGAAAAAATTTTGCACCATACTCTACTGTAGAAAAAGAATAAAAGTTAATTTCCAAACAAACTGTCAAGGGTTATGGTGCTAAAAGCATCACTAACTTTCACAATAAAATTAAGCTTTTCTGATATGAATTATGTTGCCACAGTAACCAGCAACCAAAGAATCCGAGACCATTTTCTGAAGAATTCGTGTGACCTTGAGTTTAATCAACAGTGATGGTATTAATTTAAAAGCTGGAAAATAATTTAAAAAAGTATTCTGCCATTTTCTGAGAGTTAATAATTTCACAGCTGTGGAAAAGGGCTGTTCTTCTTCAGTAGTGTAATTTTCTAATTCGAACACCACTACTGTGAACACTGTCAGACATAGTGGCATTATATTAACTTCACTGGAGTTTTCCATAATTGCAAACACAGCTGAGACATCGAGCAGTGAGATTTTGGAGGGCAAAGCTTTTAGCTTAGGATTTTGCACAAGATTTTATCTTTTATTTGTCAGAAAAAAAAAACCTCCAAATACAGCTGTGATGCTTCAGAAATGATCGTTAATATGCTTTGGAGAGGAAGATAGGGAGATCACTCGAGGGAGTTCTCCCTCAGTAGCTCCATATTTTCTCCCACGCCCTGTAGTTTCCACCCTGGGGAAGCTGACAGAGATTGGTTCTACCTCTGAAATTTTCATAAGTACCAAACTAAGTGCTATTAAACCCATGGAAGAGAAATTTGATGTTGAATTGGACTCTTATGCACTACAAATGGGAAAAATTAGGGGATGAAATGGAAATGCTTGAAGGTACACATTCAGCTATAAATGCTCAATATGCTTTTAAAAAAAAAAAATCTAAGGAAGGGCTAAAGTAGGAAATCCTTCTGCTCTGTTAAAAATAATGATATTTTATGCCATAAATTAGAGGCTCTAGAGAACCAGTCACAGAGCAGGTATTTTAGCATAAGTGGTGTTTTTGAAGGAAACGGTGACATTGAAGTAGGTTTCTGAGTATTCCACTTCCACGGCTTGGCAAAAAGTGCATCCGACCTACTGAACTTGCAAACAGTCATTCAGAGCTACCTCACAGAAATCTGAGCTGCCTGAAAGAGTTTCTCTCTTCCAGCTAAGCATATTTAAATTTCACTGCTATTTCCTAAGTAGACTTAAACTTCTAAGAATCTTACAGTTGACTCAATGGGAACAGAATTTCTATTTTAGAATGGGTTTAAACCACATCATATTTTTGTTGAAAGCAAAACTATTTCTATGTTTTGTCAAATATGCTCCTTTAGGGGAAAAGATAAATTTGTTTTATATGTATTTTGTGATATAAAAGCGCTTCTTTTCACACAACAATTAAAATGTAAATGCGATATTTTTTGAATGTAATTTATACTGAAAAATATATTTTTTAATCTTACAAAAAGCAGTAGTAGTCTAGAAACATCTTTACAGCACCCTAGTGATGTAGGATGTCAAGAGTTTTAATGCCTACTGAATCAATGCAAGTCCTTAGTGATGAAATGGCTCTTCCTACAGTCCCAATCTAGTTTTATTCCAAGACAGAAATTTTCATCCTTCCAACAGTGTGGTCTGTATTTCAAAGCTGCACAGCTATCCACACACCTTTCTTAATAGCAAGTAAACATAATATGTCTTTCTTGAATACAAAGGATAGATCATAGTAGTGATGCCTTAGGACTTTCAGGATTTTTAGCTTTTTGAAGATTTTAATGTAGCTGTATAGTCTCTCACACTTAAGAAGTTAACATTCACCAAACCCTATTTCCCCATTTCATATCGAATTTTCTAAATTCTTTCGGCTTGTTTAGGCTTCTTTCAAGGTGGGACTATAGTAAACACATTCTGTTTAAGAACGTATGCACACCAGGCCTGAAGAAAAAGATACCATCATAGTCAAAGCAACCTTCAAGCCTGGAACACTGGAGAAGCTCCAAAAACAGTACGTGCTGTGAAGAAGAGGAAGATGAGGAAGAAAGGGGTCTTAGGACCTCAGACTCAATTTCCAGGGAGGCATTCCCGGGGGGCAGATCTGGGGGTAGGCAGTTCTCGGATCGGACTATAAATTGTGGAACCCCTGGACACGGGGGTGGGCGCCTTTTCTGCACTCCTCGTGCCAGAAGGCCTTCGTTAAAGAGCTGTTCTGTATCTTATCTCAGCCCATTTGCCTGGAGGTTTTTCGCCTCCGATTCTGAGGCAACACAGTGAACACAGTATCTGGAAACTAGCCATTTTTCAAAAGACATCCATTCTAAGCCCTCTCCTGAGATCTGTGCCTGGCAGATTTCACTGCCATTCCAGTGAAACTTCAAAACATGTGCTTCTTGTTATCCTGGACCGAGGTATTACTCTGCTCTCCATTGCCGGTAAAATCCTTGCAAGAATTCTTCTGAATAGATTAATACCCGCTATA
>JAWWLV010000011.1:14224108-14237962 GCA_035041135.1 Platyrinchus mystaceus
ATCAGCGAGCCTGTAGCAAGCGTGGGTAGAACCCTTCCCAAATCTTCGTTCGCGAAGCCTAGCCATGATGATGATGAAATAATACAGAACTCTCAAGAAGCAGTCCCCCCTTGAAGGAATCAGAACCATTTAGCTGATATCCCATGCAACTTGTCAAAAATAGGCAACATAAATGTTTCTTGCACTTACAAGAGATCAGGTAGGATGTCTTTTATATCGCCAATGTCTATGACTTAGATTTTCTCCCCCTCCATGTTCATGCACATGACAGAACTTTGAAGGATATCTGCAGATTACTAAAACTATATATAAATTATATTTTAAAAATGTAAAACCTTCCCATATTGTGTTTTAGTTATACAATCAGTGGTTTCTAATATTTTTTTCCCATGAGGTGCCTTCTCTGTGTACTATATAGTATAGAATATAGGTATTCTCTAGGTGATGGTCCCTGAGGTAAGAAAACATCATATAAAATTTAACACTCTCCTCTGACACTTCGATAAAAACTAATGGCAGGAGCTGAAACTTGTTAAGAGGAAACCAAGCAAAACAAAGGATAAACAACAACAACAAAAAAAAACCAAAACCAAAACAACTGAAACAGCACCAAGTAAACCCTATGAGCTGGTTTTGGCAGAGTTAAGAGTTATTTTTCTTCACAGCAGCTGGTATGGGGCTGTGTTTAGGATTTGTGCTGGAAACAGCATTGGTAACTCAGGGATGTTTCAGTTATCTCTGAGCAATGACTACACAGAGCCAAGGCCTTTTCTGATCCTCACCCCACCATTGGGGTGGTGGGGGTGCACAATAAGCTGGGAGGGAACAGAGCCACGACATTTGCTGTCATGCCCAGCATATAAAGCTGGGGCAAGGAGGAGGAAGGGGAGACATCCAGAGTGATGGTGTTTGTCTTCTCAAGTTACCATTGAGTGTGATGGAGCTGCCCTGGGGATGGCTGAGCACCTGCCTGCCCTTGGGAAATGGTGAATGCCCTTAGAAAGTTTGGCTTTGCTTGTGCTCATAACCTTTGCTTTACTTATTAAACTGTCTTTACCTCAAGCCACAAGCTTTCTCACTTTCACTCTTCCTGTTCTTTCCCCATCCCACTGTGAGGGGAGGGAGTGAGTGGCTGTGAGGGGCTGAGCTGCTGGATGGTTCTAAACCACGACTCCCTACAAAGGGGATTCTGACTTAACACAGTTTAGTGTAACAAGTCAGACACGTTTTGAGACTACATTGAGTTAGAGACTTCTGACAATACTTCAAATACATTTACCCTTATCCTGATTCCTGCAGCGTTCATTTTCTTTCCCAATCTTTGTCAATTAGCACTTGAGTTATGCTTAAGGCATAAGAACTCTTGAATTTTGTATTTTCTTATCTTTGTTCATTTATTGTGGATGTCCCTGAAATATATATGCTGTTTTTTCCTGCTTTTAATCCCTGCTCTCCACAAAATAGTGTAGCAAGAAGGTATTTATTCTAATCAGTGCTTTTGTAAAGTAGTCAGATAAAGAACTGTACACACGGAAACAAAGATCAGAGGTGATGCTTAAAAAAAAAAAAACCTTCTCATAGAAATCAGAGGTATTTAAAAGGATTTCAGGACCATAGCAGAGGTGAGACTACACAAGATAAGCACCTGATTTACCATGGAGCTCAAAAAGTAAATACAGAAATAGGGATTGGAGGTCAGAAAAACATTACCTCCATAACAGCATGTGACTGAGCCTGTTGGTGGTCTGTGGCATTCAGCTCTAATGTCCACATATAAAAAGTTACTGAAATTCCTAAACCTTAGAAAAAGTGCTACAAAAATTTTACATCATAAAACAGCCTACATTTTGAAAAAGAATGAAAAAAATTCTAGTTCTGAACGTATATAGCTAAATAAAGAAATGAGGGTACTGGACCACTTACTCAAGACTGTAAAAGATTCATCATCAGTTCAGCTTTTTAATTCTAGAAAATATTTTTTAGAATTAACAGAAGTTCAGAAATTGAAAGATGTTACTGGGCTACAAGCACCATTTACTGAAACTCTAGTTGTCTGTTATTTCCATAGAAGTCATACAAGAAAGCTTCAATGATCTATTCTGACAACAACAATCATTCTACAAGTCTACCCAGAATTAAATGTTAAAAAGGTTGTTATAGCTTTTCAAAGTATTCCCATTCAATTTCACCAATATTCTTTTGTTCTTAACAAAAGCCTAAACAGCTTTCTCATTTTGCAAAAGCAGTGAGGCTGGATTCTTAGCTCTGAAGAGCTTATTTTGAAGAGCTTCTGAAGTTCTCTCCAAATCTAACCACCCCATTCCTTTCAATATCTTCATCTCATGAAAATCTTCCTAAACTATAGGTCACCACCACCCTTCCCTATCCCTACACTTCTTTTCTGTTGAATTACACTGTAGGAGGACACCTAGAACCACGTAACAATTTTCTAAGTCATACAAGTTGTACTTTTGGTGATATTGTGTTTCCTTCTTTCTGCATGACAGAAATACTTTCTCCTATTACCAACAAGTACTAGTTCTTGTTTAACAAATAATCAGACTGCCTGCTAAACCTGAGCCTACTTTATTTTCTGTTTTGTTTGGGTTTGTTTTGGTGGTTTTGTGGGGTTTTTTGTTTGTATGTTTTTGTTTTGCTCCATTCTTTTTCGTTTGGTTTTGATTTTTTGAAAAATGAAAAAGGTTTCCCTGGAGTCCCTATGTATGAACATGTGAACATTTTTTTCTCCTTGCTGAGTCTATCTGAGTGAATAATTTTCCCTAACAATCAGAGCAATAAATCTACAGACATGAGCTTTTCAGTGTTATTAGAGATGCTCAAAGGACTGTTGTCAACGTAACTGATGTCATAAATTCAGAATTATCTTAAAACATTAATCAGACTGAAAACAAAGAAGAATGTTGCCCCTACTAATAATACTCTTAACCTGTTCAAGGGGTTTTTTTTTAAACTCTATATTAAGTTTTGCTGCACAAATGCCATTTGTTTAAATAATTTGATATCCTCATGAGGCTACCAATATTGTAATGACTAGAATATCCATGAAGTGATGACAGGTAAGAGCACTCAGGACTCAGTTATAGTTCCCTGTAAAGTATCAAAGGTGAGTCTGTATTTAAGTATAGGTATTGAATTACTAATGGGAGTGGAAGGGGTTCCCCATGCTTTTTGTTCTCTGTTTTGCCTGTTTGAATTTTGTTGTTTGAGATTACTTTTATAGAGTACTAAAGCAAAAAATCTCACACAAACTACTACCTCCAAATTCAGTTATATATCCCTTTCCCTTTAATGGAATATATTGCAAATTTTGAATAGAGAAAGCCTAGGTCAGAATATATTGCTTAAATTATTTTTCTCAAGGAGATCCCACATAAGTTTAATCCTTTACCCCTGTTTCTACATCTCTGAAATATTTTCTTTAAATATGGGCAGATAGCCTGGATTATTCTACAGTGAGAAACAGTTAAAAATTTTGCATCTTAATCTACATTTAGAAATTATTTTTATACAGGATTCATTCACTCTGTTCTCTTTATGATGCAGTGTGTGCATTGGTTCTCACAGACACAACCTCTCAGAACCTAACAGTTAGTCCATTTTCTTCTCTGAATAGGGCACTTGTGCAGCCATAAACAAGCAATAAAATAAAATTTAAGCTTTTTTTTTTTTACAGGCAGAGAGATACATTTGAATTATTTGGGCTTTTGCAACAAGCAAACTGTCTAAAAAATGTGACTCGTACTTATTGGATGAAATGTTTAGATGCGTAGAAGGACAATCAACTACTATAGAATTTCTTTAAATACTGAGTAGCTTTAATGGAAGTTGGGAAAGGGCTAACCTTGAAATGATTTGCTCTCTTTTCACAGGCCCAAATCCTTAATCCTTGCAAGGGTAGCCAATCTGTCCATCAAGATCAATAGGAACAGCAGCCTAGGCAATATCTCACAGGCAAAGAACAGCAGAAAAGCAAAAGGGACTGATACTTATATCCTTTTTTGAAACTTATTTTTCCAAAGCTCTTCACTGAATCTTCTGCTTCAAGTCAGCAGTGTTTGTTAAAGAACAAAGACAAAACACAGAATCTAACTTAGAACTTGCAAATAAGGAATGAAAGAAGACTTGCTTACTTTAGAGCAGCAGGCTACTTGGACTAACAAAAAGACATTAAAAGGAGAAAAAAAAAAAAAAGATGGTGCCAAACCAATTCTGATCATGAAAAATTGTCTAAACCACAAGAACGCATATGTTTGGATAAATATGTTACATTATAGGTAGCATATTCAGGCTGAAGTTTTCAGAAGTAACACAATTTCAGTGGAATTATCTTTTTCTTTTCTTTAAAGATACTTTCCTTAAACTATGGGTCAAGATTATTCCGAAAAGATCACAAAGTCATTTCTAGTAGAAGAATAAACCTGTGAATTCCCTTGATCACTTGGCAAATAACTTTATCTTAATCTATACCAATGACATGGAGTAATAACAACAAATTTGAATAAGTGTTATCAGAGAATATTTGGAGACCATTTTCTCAGTATATGTTATCAATATAAATGTAGTGTAGGTCATGTGCATCCTATTTTCCAAGGATGCTTAACTGAATGTAATCAAGATAGCATTTAACAGCCAAGTTATTATAACTCTCTATATCTAAGCTCCAAAGCCATCCAGTTGTTAGACAAAATATTTTTGTTTAAGGCTCAAACTGAAGGTTAATATGACCTACTGTAGCTCACAACAGGTAAAATATCATTTACAAAGACAACTATGATGGTCAAGCAACCAAGGTCAAGTTAACTTGTTCTAAAGCCACAACTGAACAGCATATCGCACTTTTCTAAGATTAGAGTCAAACCTAAAATTACTTAATCCTACTCAGAGAATGTGCCTGGAGGCTTCTAGAAATCCTGCCATGGACTTCTCTTCAGTCTTAAGTGTATAAATACATTCCAAAATCTGATTATAAGAGGCTGTCTGAAGCTGAGTATCCTCATGTGAACTTACCTTGGTAATTTCCTCTTCCTCAAACACAGGACTAGTTATCACCAGTTATATACTAGTAGAGAGTAAATAATTATCTAGTTATATACTAATTATTTAAAAAAAAAAAATAAATCTGCTTTTCACTTGTAAAGCCAAACCTTCAAGAATCCTAAGAACTTTCCAGACACTATTTTTTGTAATCCTTATATCACCTTGAGGCAGTATTTTCAAAGCAAAAACATGACACTCCTTTAATGTGTCACTTTAACAGATTTAGAAAGTCAGCCCCCAAACCCTCTGTAGGAACAGTTTCACACCTTTGCCATTATGCTGGTTGGATACATCGTAGCTTAGGTATTAAAAGGATCTCGGTTTGCTACACAGATACTTTGAGGCAGGCAAGTAACACTCTAATTTTGGAAATTAAAGGAAACAAGCACAGAGAAGCTTTCACAGTTCTGTGAGAAAACTCAGGTTTAACCAGATAAGCTCCCTCTGAAAAAAAATGGTTCAGAAGTCAATGCATCATGGCAGTGATTACTCAGCAGAGCAAAATATAAGAGAGGCCTTTACAATTTTTCCCCATTCAAAGCATTCACACAACACCGAGACATTTGATTCAAAAAACCCTTTTCTGCTACAGCTGTCAGTGAACCAAGCTCATAGCAGGAGCTTAGGTTCTTGCCTACCTTGCCCAAAACTTCGTCTTTCTTCTCTTGGTTACCTTAATGATACTGGGTGGCTTTGAGTGCTTCTTTTTATTAAAACAACTATCTTTCTGCTAATGGAGAGCCTGAGGGAATTAAGGCCACCCGAATGGAAGGGATCTGGTTTTGCTGTTCCAAAAAGGCAGAAAAGTGTTATTCTAAACTGAGTCTAAGAGGAATTTGAGGCTCAGAGGAGATACAGATATAATGTGGCAAGACAAACATCTAATAACATTCATGACTGGAATCTGCAAAAATGCAAAAAGACATTCCAGGGCTTCACATTTCTCAGGACTCCTAGCATTCCTTACTGAAGTTTATTCTTTACAAGACTTACGTATGTATTGGCATTTTTAACGAGAATGTTCCGAATCAAACTTTAAAATCTTAGAACTAAAAAAATTAGGACTGGCAAATACCTAAGTATCCCACCTAATCCCTCCATCTGCCCCAAAACAGCTTCAGATGATTTAGGGAAAGAGAAAATCACCTGCACTACCTTTGAATGTTCAGGGGATAAGAGCATCTAATTAACTTCAGGTCACCAGATTGTTTGATAGCTTCAAATTTCAACTTCCCATCAGTGAATTCAATGGAAGATATTGGCTTTGAAGGGATCACAGATTCACACAATTCTGCAGAAATATCTGTTGTCCAAAAAAATCTGAAAGAAACACTAAAAGTATCTTCAATGCCATCTGCTCCCTCATTCCCCACACCCAAACCACAATCAACTGTACTTAACCATTTCTGACAAATCCTCCAGTAATGGAAACTACATAATCTCTATTGAAAATTCATTCTAGTACTTCATTTTACTTAATTTTGAAGGTTTTTTGCAATGTATCCTAACTTATCCTATTGAAACCCAAGGTTTCTATACTCTGTGTTTTAACTACAGTGAACAAAGAACAGTTGCTTCCAGTTACTTAACAAGGTAATTGCCTACATACCTATATCTTTATATGTTTTTCTGATAATTCTTTTCATTCTAAATTTTGTTTTCAAAATGTTTATTGGTTTTAAGTTTAAGTTTCAAAACAACTATTAATTTTAGAGACAGATTTTTCTTTCAACCAAAAAATTGATAGTCCTCCACCATCAAATTGCAACCTATCAAGAAAAATATCTATTAAAATTTTTGAAGTTATTATCGAAGGCTTATTGGGCCTCCATAAGGAAAAGTTCAGAAAATTCTGAGAAGAAAAAGAATGCTCATCTGAAAAACCTCTTCTGCACAATTCACTTGATTGTGATTGGTACAGTTATAGAAAAGAAAACGCAAAAAACAACAGTCATGGTTCTATGGTATTAAGAACACTTTGCAGAAAGAGGCTTAAACAGCTCAACCTGTTTAGTTTATCAGAAAAAAAATGAATGGTGCCCAGAAGAGGATATATAAAGCATGTTTGCAGGAAGAAAACCCACAGCATGAGGCTTCCATAGTGCAGAAAAAGAAAGAATGGTGAATGAAGGAAAGCTAAAATAAGCACAGAGGGATAATTAGCCAGTGCAACAGTTTATCAGAAGCAATGGCAGAATCCCATCTGTCAAAACCTGTCTGTTGGAATTCTGTGATTCTGGCAACAAAACTGATGTATACAATTCCAGCAACTCAAAGAGGTAAAATAATATGGGTGAAATAATATGACAGCAGATGACTTGTTAATCAGAGAGGGTCTTCTGGCCTAAAAGTTCACAATGCAGTCCTCTATCCAAACTGCAAAAATGTTAAACCCTTGCAGAAAAACAAACAAAAAAGGACAAATCAATAAAATTCATGGGGAAACTGGTTCACAGAGACACATACTCCTAGCTCAAGCCTCCCACAATTCTGGTTTGCCTTGAGTGAGAGCAATGGATGAGCCTAAGGTGCTTCCCAGTTTATATTCATGCTTAAAAAAAATGTGCAAATAATAGGAGTAATCAAACAAAAACATGCTTTGTCCATGATCAAGGACTTGTAATGCTGCTGTCTGAAGGAAGGAACTCTGATGTAGGATTTTCATCTCTTGTTTGCTGTTCACAGAGGAACTGAGAAGTAAAACATGCAAACATCATAACCTTAGCCTGCAACAGAAAACCTTCTGGCAAAAGATCAAAGAAGATGGAACATAAAAGCTCCAGATAAGGCTTAAAACTATAAAGCTTGAACCAAAGGCGTGAGAATTCACAAGTCTGTTTGTAGAAGAAATATCTCTAATAACTAGCATTGCCTCCATGGAAACAAGGCCTTGAGGCTGGGTTGGATCCAGGGAGTGACAAAGGACAGAAGATGGTCAAAGTGCTGCAATTGTCTTTAGAAACTGAAATATCATAGTCCTCAAAAATACCAATCTTTTTAAGGGAAAAAAGAAAAAAGTGTTTTGATGTGCCTTCCATTCTAATCCCTAAACAGCCTTTAATGGAAATCAGGCAACCTGTCAGTAGCAAAGGAAAGAAAGAAATCTTTAAAAGAAACCCTTAAATTTAATTTATTAAAAAAGCTATGAAGAACACTGAACCTTCTAAAGGTTATTAGAGAGTCAGACAAAGGCCAGCATGTCATAAAGAAAGGCAGGACAGGAATTGTCCCCCACATGCCCAAACGCTCCAAAGTGATCGTCTCATAAACGAAACCTGAGCTTGCACAGCTCTGCCCCTGCACAGACATCTGCCATCAGCAGCTGTCCCCTCATAACTCACCCAAACAACCCCATTTTCTGGTCAGCAGAAGCAGTGGAGCTGCTCTGATGGATTCACAGGATCATGTCTGGGCAAAGGACTCTGGTGCCTGAGCTGTAGCTCTTATACATAATATTTACTAAGTTTCAGCACGATCGTACCTTAAAATACTTTTCTTTTCTTAAAGACAGTGTTCTAACTGCTTTCCACTCTAAAACAGGTAATAAATTAATTCTTTTTCTTTATTCTTTTCCATTGTTTTCCTAGTATGGGTAATTTTTTTAAACCACTGAGATGATAATTTTATTTATTATTGTGATAAAACCAGTACCTGTTTACTGCTAATGAATCAGGAAATTCTACAACTTCTATGCTAATAAGAAAAAGGAACTAGGAAAAAACCTTGCCTAAAATCTTTTCTCACACTTTTAGTACACGTACTCCAACCCTTAATTTATACTACCCTGATCCTGCAATTTTCCCTTACCCATAAGGCAATGTGTGAATTAATCACCCCTAAAACAAATACCTTTTACTTCAAATTATGGAAATAAATCTTTAAAATTTCATGCTGATGTGAATTTAAATTAGAGAGTATTTATAGATGAAGCCTTAATGATTTTCTTTATTCACTCATTCAGTTTGTTTTTAAGCAAAAATTCCCAGCTCACTGGCTTGCCTTTTCCCTGGGTACTTACACTGCAAGGGTACAGCCCTGCGCTTGTGACACTGCTGTTGCCTCTGGGAGGGAAATGCAATACTCCAGACATTATATTACGATTTTCCTGCCTTATTAATAGAGAGAACTCACAGTAAAAGAGCAATTAACTTTTTTTAGCACAAAGAAAAAGAAAACTAAATTAGGAAGTCAAACAACAAGAGATAAGCAGATTACAACTTCCATGGAAGATATACAGCCCAATCTTCTTATATGAGCAAACTCCAGATGGATGACTTAACTGTTGGAGGGGCTTAGGCAGAGGGAAGCAAGTAAGTCTTGCCCTGTGACTGGTATGAGATATTAGTGCTCCTTTCACCCTCTGTCATCCTCTTCACAGCACTGCTGTTCCCCTTTGAACCCCTGTGCTTGCTTTAATGAAAGAAAAGGGAAGCAATAATTCCCTGGGATAGAGCAATAACTTTGAACCATGAGCTTTAAGGCGGAACCCACTTATCCACTGTATTGCAGCTACTCCACAACGAAGGCTTTGTGAGAGATGAACAAAGTTTTATGGACAGATAATATGGCAAATCACACTTGCTAACCAAGTCCAGTGTCCTGTCATCAGTGGTGGTTCAGCTCAGAGTCCACAGATCATTTGCTCTGTTTCTCATGAACAAAACCTAGAATTAGTACTTTCATCTGCCTCACCACAAACCTCAACATCCCTGTCTGTCATGTATCAGACCCCTATTTACTCTTTGTTATACATCTTACTTAAATCATGGACCCACACGTAACGGTAACAGCTCCCTTTATGCTAACACAGACTAGAAAGTTTTTCCAGGGATTCAGCAAAAAACCAAGTTTTACATTAGCAGTTTTTTCAGATATTATTTGAAGCATGCTCTGAACCTGTGAAAAAATGTTTGAGTTGCACGTGGAAAGAGAAAGTGCTACAACAATGCATTTCCTATTGCAAATTTCTCATACTCAAGGAACCAGCAAAATGCCTTTTCTGGCAGTCTGCATACTTAGATGAGATATATTTGGTAACAAGGGCCAACATATCTTCCACTATAAACTCTAATCAATTTAATTGACTAAGCTTTTATTGGCTAGGCAGAGTATTTGAATGTGGTACAAGGGCAACAAAGTGCTTTAATTGCTTTAACCACAGACTGGGTAAAGAGACTGAAATGGTGGTTCTAGAGAGCAACACCAGTCAGGATCATGTGGAAAGGGAAAAAAAAGTCTTTATAAGTAGTTCGTGTCCCATGCTGTAAAACCACCTATTGCTGGATCTGCTGGGTTCAAAACCCCCCAAAGGCAAAACAGCGCCGACACCTGTTAGATCGAGCTGACCACTTCAACAGCGAGAATGGTCTGGCAAAATGCAGCTGAAAGGGAAGAATCTAGAGCAGCATTTGGAGGAAGCAGCTTTAATAAACAATACTGGTCATGGGTTTGCTTTCCAAATTTCAGAAAAAAATAAATGTCTGGCTGATTCAGTCAGTTTAGTTGTATTATCTTGGCACCAGTCTGTTGTTAGCTTGCCAGCAATAAGTGAATAGTCCATTTCACATGTACTGCCAGCAATCAGAAAAATCAACTGAGTAGATACATCCTCTTTTAGTTCTGGTGCTGTTACTGCATTAGCTCTCAGCAATCTGTTGATCCTGTTAATAGAAGCTGGGATCATTTCATAGTAATACTATTTTGGCTTCTTGCTAAACTTAAAAAAAAAAAAAAGGAAGGATTTAAGTCTGACATCAATTATTCAACAAAGTCATGGCTGATAGCTGACCTGAACAAGATAAGATTTTTTAGTTAGTGAACCAGCTTTCTGAGATCATATCTTTCATTTAATGCACAGTTTAGAAGAATAAAATCCTATTGAAAGTTCCACTTCGGTTATGCTGGTCAAAAAGTTGAGGAAAACACTGATGACATTTCTAGTCAGATTTCACTGAGCTTTATCAAACATGCTGTTCATAAATAGTTGACTAATTTAAAACCACAAAGTGTACTACTCCCTAGAAAGTGAGCATGCTTTATCCTGCATGCCATCCCTAATCCCCCTGGCAGTGCAAATCAAGACACTGGCATAAGAAACAATGCAAAAGCTGAGGAGGAGAAGGATGGCTCTGAACTCCTTCTCCTACCCTGTGCCCCTATTTTATGTTTTGAGAGATCTGTATACACTGATCCCTCTGTGTCTATGCAGATTCTTATTGTTGTTTCCATTAATATTAAAAGCACAGACACAATTCAACTGACGCATATTCCCAGATTCATTAACAGAACTGAGAGTGTTTTGATCAAACTACTGTTCCTGAAGCTTCCCTCTAAAGACCAGAAACTTGGTTGTCCAGATTAACAATTCTCTTTTCGGTATGAAAGGGTGTCATGGCAAGCTAGGTGGTATTCTTTTACAGAAATTCAAAGTGTAGTTTATAAACTAAAGTTATGTGTCTATAGAGTTATTTAAATTGGATTTTTTGTTCCATAGAAAAATTATGTTGAAGAACAAATCTCCCAAGGACCACACACTTCCCAAAGTACCAGCATCCTCCAAATCCCCCCACCTGCTAAACTGAACAGACTTCATCTTAGTATTCATTTTAATTTCTGCACAATGCCTGTCATTCAGACACTTGAAATTACACAAGAGAGCCTCTGGAGCTCAGGTAACTCTTCAGCCAATTCCCACTGTGAGGGAATGGATTGCTCTCCTATTAATTCCTAATTTTTTTTTTCAGTTTTGGGGTTTTTATTACTGCTGTTCTCAGTTATTTGATCAGTTTAGGAACAAAATTCTGTGATTAGTAGGTATGAAGGAAAGAATTTTTTATTCTATCTTAAAGAAAGCTTTCTTATATTTAGGTTTGGAGCCGTTGCTTGAGTATAATTTTAGGGTTTTACTTTCTTCCAAATTTAATTCTGTATTAATGGAAAGGAGTTAACTTATTTTTTTGCTATTCCTAACTCAATGTCAGCTGATATTGCACTGATAGAAGAGTAAACAGAAGTTGGCATAAAATTTCAATATAGAAGTTCATTTAAGAATCAATCCTGAAATTTTGCTGCTAATATATTCATAAACTGGATCAGATCAGTCCAAATCTACTCTTACTTATATGAGGATGAAAAGCATATTAAACCAGCAATTTCAACACTACTCACTTCTATTTTCACATTATACTTACTATTATTTTTATTTCCTACTTCTTCTCAGTATGATAGTGATAGAAACTGAGAAGAGTTTGTGAAACCCCTGTAGTGAGTTATTTTTTGTTCAGTGCAAATTGAAATGGCTGTAGCACTTTATAACACCAAAAGGAAAATGTGGATGACTCCCCTCTGCTTTTCCTTACAGACTTAATATATTCACTAGCTTAATTGTGATATTTTATTTAAACATTCAGATCCAACATATCAAAAGATTTGGATGGACAGCTGGCTGTTCGCAGTCAGTGGAATGAGAGAAGCCATGAGGAGAAGGACTTGCGGGGTGCTGGTGGAGGAGAAGCTCAACACAACACATCACTGTGCACTCACAGCCCAGAAAGGCAACACTGTCCTGGGCTGCACCTGAAGCAGTGTGGGCAGCAGGAGGGAGGGGAGTCTGCCCCTCTGTGCTGCTCTTGTGAGACCCCCACCTGCAGTGCTGCATCCAGATCTGGGGTCCCCAATGTAAGAAGGATGTGGACCTGTTGGAGAGAGTCCAGAGGAGGCCACGAAGATGATTCAAGGGCTGGAGCACCTCTGCTGCCACATGTTCCTAGAGCTCTTTTGAAGACTCAAATTTCATCCCTATGACATCAGGTGGCTGAAATGTCACTCAAATCTCAGCTCTGTTTCTCCCATTCTCAGGGGAAAACCTCTATAAGATTAAAAATTGGACTGGGAAGTACTTCCATAATTGCATGATACACCAGAGTCTACTGCAGATTCTGTACTTTGAATGCTATCCCACATTTTCTACCAGGAGTTGTGAATGTCAAGTGGTGCAGGTGGAGCTAATAAAAGGTTGCAATACTGTCAGAAGTGCCATTATTTTTGTTGATTTGTCTGTTGTACAGCTACTCTAATCCAGGTTTCTGAAGGGATGAGGGGAAATCAATCAGCTTCCTGCTGCTATGGAGCCAACAGTTTTGATGCCCTATTTTCTCTGCTAGTGTTAGTGTAATATCCTCTGGGATACTGGCTCTGTTTTGAATCATGAATCAGTGTAGGAATACAAAAGTTTTCACCACCATTTATTTGTTTAAATACAATGCTGTCAAATCAAAATTTAAGCTTCAACTCAACTTATTCCCCAAAGAATTCATGTGAGACACCACAACATATCCTATGTTAGGTGCATTATATTCTCTGCCAGCCTCAGACTCCACCATCACAACTCCCATTGCTCCACACTGAAATTACTCTCCCTGGAAAGTAGTCATGAGAGGGTGATAAAGGAGAAAACATGGGCTGTCATCTCAGTTCACAGTAAATTTCAAGTCTCTCTCATTTCTTGAAAAAAATCAATAGAATAAAAACACCTATGATGTCGAAGCGACAGACCTGAGTACCTCTGCTGGGTCTGCCCTGCCCACGTCTGCTCCCACCTTCAGGACAGCACGGACCAGCGCTGAGTACAGGGGAAGAATCACTTCCCTGCTCCTGCGCTGGTGAGGCCACACCTTGAGTACTGTGTTCAGTTCTGGGCCCCTCAGTTCAAGAAAGACACTGAGGTGCTGGAGCGGGTCCAGAGAAGAGCAACCAGGCTGGTGAAGGGACTTGAGCACAAGTCCTATGAGGAGAGGT
>JAWWLV010000011.1:14244692-14272335 GCA_035041135.1 Platyrinchus mystaceus
ATATATATATATATATGGATATAACTTTAGAGGCATAGCATAGATTTAAAACTTTTCTTTTACTTGTAGAAGTACTTTCTGTAGCTGCAAAGAGCTAAGGAGTTTAAACCAGTTCCAGGAGGAGCAATAGTTCATGTGAGATTTGTAGGCTTGGATCAGTTCACACCAGGAAGGAGACTGAGAAATTGTTGTTTTAACTAAGTGCTTAGAGGAAGAGAGTGTTCACCAACACCACTAAAGTTCTGGGAGCTGTTTTACACTAAAGTGGCAGGATTGCCTTTTATGTCTAAGAAGTTCACCTGCAAACTTGCTTTATTTTCTAACCTCCCATTCTTCAGAGGCAGAGGTACAACCATCCCTGCCATAACATCCCAAAATGAAAGAAATTATCTACAGCTAGTTCAGGGCACCTTCACCCCACAACAGTAATTAGTTAATTCACTTGATATAACATCCTATTCTTATCACATGACAATACTTTGCCATTTCAGGATCAACTCCTGCACATTGGATACGGTGCCAGTGGTGAGCTTGCCATTTGTCTACGCAACTGCTAAAAGGGCTTAAGATTCTCACTGAAAACGCTTACATATAATTTCCTCCATGAAGAGAAGGACTGCCTCTTTTCAAAACCATGCACAAGAACAGCTTTATATTGATCATACTGCTAACCACTTTTTACATATGTTTGCATCAAGATTTGACCATTTCCAAATTTTAAAAAAAAGCCCATAGGCTGGATGAATACAAAGAAAGGCCAAAGGTGAAACAAAACTTTTGACAATCCTCAGTATAGTGGCTGTTTTTGCATGATCTATGAGATACCAGCAAGGCAGACAAGAGGCAAATTTGTGCAAAACAATCCACACTTACTCCTGTAGCTCTATCCATTAATTTTCCTGGTCCAGCCTGGAAGATTATTTAATGCACTGATCAACCCTTGAATAACACTGGTTTGAGATGAGTGACAGAAAAATACTTTGATAAAAGTGAGTGCTGTTATTAAGCTATTAGTTCCTGAAGAATGTACCAAGGCCTTCTTATTATCTAAATGCTAATGGAGACATAACCTAAAAGTGCCTCTTCCACCCGCTGTTAGCAAGGAAATCATCTCCTCCTGAGGCAAAATGTTTTAAGTCAGTATTTTGCCACATGCTTGGTATCACAAAACCATGTCATGCAAGATTAGACAGATTTCCACGAATCAGCACAAACTTTCCTGAACCAGCAGGAGAACAGCAAGAGCACAAACTTCTGCAGTGTGATCCACAGCGAGGCGCCTGAAGGACCGAAGGTTTATCCTGCCTGAACTCGGCTCTCACAGCCTGCTGTGCCCTGTAATAGCACCGTTCAAATACAGAGAGAGAAACATTCAAATATGGATCTCTGTAGAACAGCGTCTGCTTCCATTTGCAGCCTCAGCAGAACCTTCACAGATTGACATTTCACTTTCCAGTTTAATGCAGAGGCTTTCTTCAATTGAGGAATATATACTCAGTCCTGCCACACTAAACAGAATGCATGTCAGAAAAAAGTGTGACTTTGTTTCATAAAATTGTGAACTGACTTGCTTCTATAAAAGTGAAATAAAAAAGGACAACTGCTTTCCCAGGAAAACAATCTCCTCTATGATACAACACTGGAAAGTTTCTCTGCACATTTACCTCTGCATTTCAAGTCTTAAAACACTGGGCTACTTTCAGTTCTCTTGCTGTAAAAGGTGAGTTCATTGACATGCTCATTAATTTTTAACTTAAAAGCAGAGATAGGAGAAACAGCTAATTGCTGTAGCTGATAGAAGTGGCATTTTCATAAACTGCAGCAGCACACACAGTACACACATCCCTGTAGCTTCATCTTTTAAGTGGGGTACCTCCTCATTTGATGCAGCTGAACTATGCAAGGCAGCCCCATAGTATGACTTTCAGTACAGCACAGTGGGGAGGCACATCATAACAAATGAATCATCAGAGCTCTCCTGAGCGTCAAGACCTCCATTTTCTAATTTACATTTCAAAAGGGTCTGCAGTTTGAAGTAGTAATCATTTGCTTTTGCTATGTAAGTGCTTTTCCAAGTAGGAAACTCAGTGCCAATTCCGAAAAGTGTTCCGATTATAATTTTTTTCTGTATTACAACAGACACAAAAGTCTTTAGAATCTCTCCATTAAAAGCTGCCAAGTATTCCTGCAATCTTTGACCATCTAATGTGCCATGGAACAGTAGGCCAACATGCTCAGTTGTCTTGAATCCTTGGCAAAAACAAAATGTTCTTTAAATAGATGTTCGTAGGTTACAATAAATTAATAGCATGAAATAAAAACACTTCCAAGAGGTATTGCCAGAAGCAGCCCAGAATGAGAGGATTATATAAATCTTGTCTCGAGATTTCTCCTAGAAAGTTTTTGGGGAGCAATGCCTGATGTGACTTGCAGCATTGTCCACCAGTGGGCTTCTGGGCAAAAGGAGGAGTCAATGCCTTCAACTTACCACTGTCTACCTGTATGATAAGTTTCTTAACTCTGAACAGATTTCTGCAAGACATGATGCTCTAAAATTTGTATGGGCCCATCAGTGGTCCTAAAGGGAGGAAAGGTCCCCACCTAAAGATGAGGAAAGAAGCAGAGCACACACTGTCTCTCACTCACTTCCTCTCTCTGCCTTGGACAATGAATTCCCATACTAGGAATGACAGTGAAGTAACAGTCACTACTACAACCTTTCTTAAAATTCCCAGGTGCTGTGTATTTGGGCAGAATTACATGGATAACATCACAGGCCCCAGTATGATTTATATTTGTTTCTTATTCCTCTGGATAGCAAAAATTATTAAACTTTATAAAAACCAACCTTCAATCATTCGCTTTTTTGTATGATCACTTCTACATCACAGCATGCCAGGTTATTATTACATGTTTTTCCTATAATTGAAACTCCAGGTAGAGAAAACAAAGATGCCAAGGATTCCCACTACAGAGCACACAGTAACACCTCCTAACAAATATCTGGCTTTCATCATGTTCCCTTGTTCTTATGACAAAGCCTGTCATGAAAACAGGTAATTGCAAAGCAAATTAATTTCCATAATGTAAAGAGGCATCAAAAACAGGGTGTAAACTTTAAATTGTCGCTACTAATTGTTAAAGGTTCTGTTCTTCGGACATTTTAGCTGCCAAAACTCAGGTTTTTCATTAACTGTATCCAGCTAATTACAGAACTTTTTTGAGGGGGAAGTCAAGAGAGCAATTATTTTAAAAGCAAAGAAGGAGAAAATCAGAGTGGCTCAGTGATCTCCCTGTAGCCATCTTGTTGACTAATTTTGGAAAAAGGATAATTCACAAAATGAACTGACATTCTGCCCTCCAGATATAACTGAAAGCAACTCAAAATTGGCTCACTCTCTCTGGGTTATTCCTTTATGTCTGCAGTCAAATTCATGTGTGTGGATTCTTCCTCTCATTACTGTTTACCTGGCATGGTAATACTCTAATTACTTCAGAAATAGATATTTGCATATAATGAAGCAATTATGTACATCATTTAGTCACTCAATTGAAGTTACCAAATACCAAATAATTGTCTTGTAATTCTCAGGGCTTTGCTATTCAGTGCCCTCAGTGCTCTAGACTGAGTGGAATGCAGTACTAAAATTAAAAATATTGAAAGGATCGAGTAAATCAGGTAAAGTTCTCATGAAAGCAAGTCCAACTGAACAGTAAATTTTATGTGACAATCCAATATATGATATTTAATACATCTAATGAAATCTATCAAGATAGCTTTTTTCAATAGATAACATTCCTTTTAGGTATGTGTAAAGAACTTCACTGAGAGCAGTCATGTTCTTTTTAATGCCATTACGGCACTGTCTTGGCAGTAGTGAATTCCAATACAGAGCAGCATCCAAACACCTGCTTGGAGGTTAGGAAAACCCCTCCATAAAAAGCATCCTCTTGGGTGGCCTGACTTGAAAGCCTCAGACAGACTACAAAAAGAAACTCAAACATTTTCACATATTTAATTTGGAATCTGCTTCACAAACAAGCTAATGTCTTGACAAATAGGGTTTATAAACACTTCTTTAGGAACTACAGCATCATCTATGTCCCATTCTCATCTTTTCTACATCTAGAGACAATCTGTGTCTAAAGCAATGAGCTTTAATACAATGATGACTTGATGCATGTGAACAGTTTCTGGCTATCATTGTTTCCTGGGAAACAATGGGATCTCCTCTCAGCACACAGAATGTGCATTTCCACACACCACCTTGCTCCCATGCTTCGTTTGGTGTACATGACCAAGTGTTGAATTTGTTCTTAATAATTAACTTAATTTGTTCTTAGTAATTAACTAATCCACTTCAGCCTTTCATTTTCACTTCCAAATACATTTAAAGGTTTATTGACTGTTTCCTTTCCATGCATTGCACATGGCAAAATTAATCTGTACCTTTTCACAGCTGTCTTCCAGCTAATCATTACTGCATTATCCCATCATTGTCGCATTTGATTGTGACTGCACCCAGATGGCAAAACAGCATAAGTCAATCAGAAAACAGTCTTTTTTCACAAATACTGCTTTGTTTCCTCACAAAAAACTAAACAAGTGTTCTTGGAAAATCTTGACATACATTTTAAAAAGTCATGTTTGAATTTGAGAACCAAAGATCGGCTTTTCTCAATGTCAGTTGAGTGTAGCTGAGAAAGACAGACTTAATAATATTTCGACCTCAAAGCTTTTCACATTCAGGAAACATAATTACCAGGTCTTTATTTAGTTGTGTAGAAGAAGAATTAAACTGAAAAGTTGAAGAGTTTGGAAACTTGCTGTGTCTAGAGAGACTGTAGTGCTGTTTATACACCATCAACAGGAAAAGCACAATGCAGATCTCTTTGTATACTGTCTCCTGAACACTGAAAGTGCACAGTACCTATGCTAAAATCTTTCCTTTTAATAGGAATAGACAGGACACCACAAGGACTACATACCTCAATGGTCACAATAAATGTTGTTGTTGTGTACATAAACAGAAAATACATTTCATGTTACTGCAGAGCTGAAGCCTAGATTTTGTTTTTAACCTTGCTAACAGTAAAACATGGGATTTGATGGGGGTGGCGGCATTAGCTCACCCCGGAATAATAAGATTTTGGTCTATCCTGGAGATGGGATCCTGCTTTGAATAAAGCTGGAAGCTAAGTATAATGGCAAATCCAGCCTTTGCTCTTTTGTTCTACCTCAGTCAGTGGAAAACATTGCAGAAGCAGTTTATGCCCACAGAATATTCTTAAATCATATCCCATAGCAGATTTGGACTTGAAATGATTGTATATTTTGCTTTGAATTTACAAATGTGGAAGCTTAATATAAGTCTTGGCAATTAACAGTTCGGTATGTTCCAAGGTTACAGCTGGTGGAACTGCTTTCAAGTGATTTATCAGCATTTCAGTAGTACACCCATAATTTTATGAGCATGAACCCCCACTGCTTTCACACACTGTCTGTTGATCCATTCTCTTATCATGGCAATGTTGTCTTGAGACTCAAGAGAAAAAAAATGGACTTGGAATCATGTGCACAGGGGAAACAGAAAAATATTTTTGAACTCAGTAAAACACAAGCCACATTTATCTCACTCCAGCTTTTCTTTGTATCTCTGAAGTCCCCTTTTCTTAGAAAATAGTTTACTAATTTAAAGTTGGTCTCTGTTGTCCATCATATAGTTTACAAATGCTGTATCAATTTCACTGTTACGAAACTAAGCTCAAGACAATTATAGCTGACTTGGTTGCAATTCAGTTTTATGGATCTGGGAACACTGGTATGAAGTGACCAGGAAGCATCTAGTCCATGCACAAACAAGCATGATACCTTTCCTCCCACAGAATCATCAGCCACCACTCACAGAAAAGCAGACACTAGACTGTTTCAGCCATCCTAGATTACCTGCCTAACCTACACAAATCACTTGTGGGCTCCTTTAAAAATACATGAGAACATGCTTCTCCCTCATCTTTTCCAAATTAAATTCAAGGTAAGGGAGGAAAAGAAATTCATTTTACTTCTATTTCAGTACTGTCTGACTCTACATTTTACCACAAGATAGTAGAATATATTCATTCACAAAAAAAAAGATATATAGATCACAGCAGGGCCCCTGGTCTCAGCCTGCCTACCTGTCTCTAAGGGAAGTGATAACTGCAATGAATAATGTCAATTCAGTTTGAAGCAGCAGACAAAATAAATAGATACTAGTATTTTTCTTTGTTTCACATCACTTATGTCAATAAAGGTAAGTATTTTAGACTCTAAGGAAGAGAATTTGGACTGTGTAGTTAGAAATCTTTAAAAGGTTTTCCTCACCTTAGTTCATGTTGGACCTATAAACCCAAGCTTGCTTGCAACAACTATAATTGAATGGAGCCTGGGAGAAGGGGGCAGGGGAAGAGGATGTTTCATTGTTCCTCAATAAACTGATCCATAGCATTATTGTAACAAATCAAAGCTGTTCTCACAGAAGGAGGAAGCTTTTTAAATAATGACAATTTGAGCTTAAAGAACCAAGGTCCTCAGAAACTGCAGTCTCAAATCTCAGTCACAGTACCTCTGATCTTCTTAAAAGCCCTAAGAATATTTATTCTATGCTGCTCAAGGATTCCTCTAATAGTTTGGCAGAGACAGTAAAGCAACCTGGTTTCACCCTCCAAAGCCATATAATAAAATGCTAATAAGAATTCCCCAAGTATGATATGAAGATGCCAGTGTTTCTCTGAGAAAGCTTTTATCTTTGTAGGCCAAAATTTTTCTCCTGTATAGACAAGTAGAATGGGATTTTCAAAAGAATTCACTTTAGTCTGACTCAGAGAGGAAAGTAGAATTTTCAGAGGGAAGAGATGAACCACTACTTCTGAAAATGCTTCCTGTACCCTATACAGTGTATGAAAACATCACAAACGGAGGAGTTAATTAAATATAACAAAACCTCCTCAGACAGGAGACTTGAGCTACCCAGCACTGTCCACTGTACATGGGCAAGAACTCTTGAGCAGAGAGAAAAGCTAGCAGGGGCCACAATTATACCTGATACCCCTGTTAAGGTCACATCTTAACAGATAACTTACAGAAGTATAAGAAAATAGGACAAGGTTTTATGTTTTGGACATATTTCACATAGAAAAAAAAACAAGACCACAGAACAGAGCATATCTGGGAGGTGCATGGCATTCACTTCCAATATAGTCACATCAGATTGCATTGCAGTTTTGACAAATTTATTAAGTCTAAATAAAAGTTTTCATAAATAAAGAGTGACCAGGTTTTTTCTGAGGCAAAACCACCACGTGATACATTGTGGAAATTAAAAAATTTATGCCAAGCACCAAAGACAGAGTAAAAAATATGGAGTCTGCTTCATTTCTCTTTTCTAACGCTGTCAGTTGCTAATGATCTTTCGGAGGTAGAATTACTTCATATATCAAGCAGATATCTGCATTAGATCACAGCTTCAAAATGTGGCTTATAGATAAAATCCTCTGAGCATTATATAGTAGACCAATGTGAATGTTTTACAGCTAAGAAACTGAGCAAAAAAATGACAAGATGAACAATTTCTATTTCTAATACATACTAATCATTAAATTAACTGTTGAAGTGTTTCAGCTATAAGTTGCTTCAGGAATGTAACTAAAGATGTTAGTGATCTTTACAACATGGCAAGGTGATAAAGATGAAAAGAATGACCAAGGTTGGGATTATGTTTCTGTCCAGGATATATGGGTGAACATTTCAAACTTTCCTTAGTGAAATGAGAAAAACCAAAAATAGAACCTTCCTGCTTCTGGGAGAACAGTTCATAACAAATCATTCATTCAATTAATTTTACTTTACCTGTTCACAAATTGCCTGCAAAACACTTATAATTTTCTCCAAGGTGCTACTTCAATTAATTTACTGTATAATTTCAGTGAATAAGTTTTTGGCTGCAGATTGTGACAAGTGTTCAGTATTCATAACTTGAAGTGTTGATTAGCTCTGACTGACGTGGAGATGACTGATGTCAGAACAGGAGTCAGTCTCGCCCATAGCCCTCCACAGTTATTCCTGCTGTGTAACCTGACACTTGCAAATTACCTAAAGGCTGAGCTACATCTGCTATTTACTTGCAGTAGATCAAATCCAGTTTTACAGTGAGCACAAACCCCCTTCTGTTCAAATTAGATTGCAGGAACTCAACTTTGCTTTGATGTTGCAGATAGATAAGTACACGTGGCTAGCTTATACCTAATATGCCCATTTTTTCTGGATGGAAGTAAGTTTGAAAGAGAAAAAGCTTAATATACCAAGGTTTGTTAAAATCAGAATAGCTGATTTCAGTAAATGACATCTCTCACTGGGAATAGCCTATAGCCCAGGCAGATTCCAGAGCTGAACAAGGTTTCTGTTTTGCTTCTACTGACAGCTACCAGAAACCAGACAATTAAAAACCATAAGGCAATTAGTAGTTCGTATAGAAATCTCACGCTCATGCTTTGCCAGAAAGAAAAAAGCATGAAGCAAATATTTCAAAGCAAAAGCCTTGAGCTATTTACTAGTAAGGGCTGAGTCACACAACTGCTGTTAAACTGGTTGCACATATAGGTCTGGGTAACTAATATTAATCATGTGTTTAAGAAATTTAGCATTTGTTATACTATACTGTCAGCCAATGTGTTTCTCCATTTACCGAGCAGCAATCGCATCTCGAGTTATCTTTGTGAGCTGAAAAGCAGGGGATTCCACAAGAAGTTTCAGGGAGAAAAGCAAACCCAGACAATCTCCTGCCTGAAGCGCCTGCCCTGCAGTACCACCTGCTCCACCAAAGCAGAGACACACAGTCATGCTGTCATTGAGCTCCTCAATTTACCACCCACACTGCAGAGTTACCTGCTCTGAAGTTTTTATTAATGATCTGTTAGGTGCCTTCTCTTTGTCCTATTACACACCAACTACAGCTTTTAACAACTGACCTTTTATTTCTCAGTCATCTTTGTTCTTTCAGGACTAATTTTTAGTTTCGCTTTCCTAACTATATGTTCTTATGTGTTATTTCTCCTAACAATCCATTTTTCCTCCATATCTCCCATGTCTCAGCCTCAGTGCTCACCATCTTGAACTCTTACCAGTTCTCTCCTCACTTCTGCAGCAGGCTTTGCTGGTCTCCCATGCCACAGTTCTTGCTCCCCTTGTCCTCCTCGCCTATAACACCTGACCTGAAATGGTCCTTCACCTGTGGGCTGTCAAACATACCACCAACCTCTCCTCCTGCTCTGGAGAGGAGCTCTGCCTCTGACAAGTGGGTTGTGTTACACAATCTTTATATACACCTTCTTCTGCTTATTGCACATCTCCACATAAAATGTTTCATAAATCTTCAAGTCAGAGGGCATGATAAGATCATTATCTATATCTTACTTCCCTTATGGCCTCACCTTCAGATTTCCCCATTTATTGAATTATTTTCCCATATATTTGTCCATAGTTTGTTTCTAGACAAACTACAGTATCAAGAGGATCAAAGATAAAAGCCATTGAGGTTAATACATGAGTTTAACTCTCAAAAACTCCTGCCTTTCCCCAAGCCTGGTGAGCAGTTTGACCCTGACAGTGCGAGCACGACATATCCACCAGGCCTGAATGAGTCTGGCACTTAGTGCATCAGTACGGCTTGTCAGACATCTGGGTGGCCACTCACAGGCACTTCAGAAGCTTTAAACCAACAAAGCCAGAAAGCAGTTGCTGTGCCTGTGTGGCTAGGGGGGAATTTCTCAGTTGGGTATTGGAAGGATACGCTTGGCTTACACTGCCTGTGCTTGGAGCCTATGGAATGTGACACAGGCAGACTCGCAGAACACGGCTTCCCGATGGACCATCTCTGCACACAGCTGTCCTCCATGCACAGATAAAGGATCCTTGGAGGTATTTTCCTTTGGGTTGATATGCAATAAAATGTCATAGTGATGCAAGAAATATCACTTTTGTACGTGTCACTACAAAGATATGAGTCAATGCTCACAAATGCAACTGATCTAAAGCAAGAGGCATCTGTACATTGTTTTCAAGACACTGATAGGCTTTGAGAATTATCAGTCAAAATAAGATGCTTGAGCAAAACAGCTCCCTTACAGGACATTGTTTCCTCTAGATTCCAACAATGTGGCTCACATGGAGTAACAATTCATTCCACTGAAATTAGTGAGACTGTTTGCCAAGTGAAGTTATCATCAGGGTTGGCAATGGCACATCATCACGTAACATTCTGGCCCAAACAATCTACTATGCAAGCCCTCCAGGCCTGATTATCTTTGGAATTGCACAGGAGCAAGCCTAATCATAGCAAATATGCAAATGGCTTCATAAACCTAATTTTAAGACATTGGGGAAAAAAAAACCAAACCCAACACCAAATAAGAGTTTCTGTTTAATGTTTTCTGAATATTAGATGCCCTACAAAATCTCTGACTGGATACTCTGACATTTACTTACATTCAGCTTAACCTGAGAGAGGAATAATCCTAAACTGCATAAATATGTACAGTTCTTTTCCTTTGCTTTTTTTTTTTTTTTGTTAAATCCTCTGACTAATCTACAAAGGGTGGTGAAGGATTTTATGTATACAGCTCCTATTAAAGCTGTGGAGTTAGAGCAATTAAATCAACATAACTTTTTAAAGTCTTAAGCTAAGAAGGTGAAGCTGAAGTTGGTAGTATGTTTTAGCCCTTTTCTACCTCTCTGGTTTGGTCACTAGAAAACTGGTCTGAGATTATTTTAAAGAATCTTTTAGACTGCAGCTTAACCTGAGAACTTTCTTTAAATATGTGTCAATTTGGAGACGTAATAGGGATGAACAAAATTAAGGATAATTCTCAGTGGAGGTTTGGAAAAGATCTCAGCTCAGAGTTTAAAGCATGTCACAGGCAGATGTTTAGTAACATCACAGTTAAACTGACCTCTCTATTGAGAAAAAGCTTCTATATTATCACCCAGGTTTCATTAAAGAAACTATTTCAGCACATCCCCAAACTATTCACAAAGAAAACCCTGTCAAATGGGCAGTTATATATAACATCATTTCTTTCCTAGAGTCTAAATGTGGAATGTGATTAAGAATTCAAAACTACAGCACAAGAGATTATTCATTTTGTAACAGCACTATAAAATACATTGGCTTTACCACAGAATATTTAATTAAAAGTTGTTTTATAATTAGTTTTACAGCAAACTAAAAAAAACCAAATGTAATTGCTTTAATGCAATTGGTCCATCTTATATTTCAATGATGCGAAGTCTTGTCAAGCCATAATAAGATCAAAATAGATTTTTTTCTCTTCGTTCCCTTTACATTAGTGATTTTAAATCCAGAACTTAGTATCCTACTTATGATATCTCTGCCTCCTCTTCTACCTACTGTCATAAGAGTTGAGGATTCCAGTCTCTTACTGTACCAAAGTCTGAAGTTACTATTCAGTTTTAAGAGTCTGAAAATAATACACAGAAATCTGCATTGCTCCTGTTACACTTAGTTATTCCAATCTATTAGGTGTTATTAGAACTCAAGACATGAAGGTTGCTGCCTATTTAATGAAATCATTTTTAGGTTGCAACAAGACGGAAATTCAAAATGTGACTCACCTTAAAAGATGCTCGAGATGCCCTCCTTGCATTGTTTCTCTGAATATTGAATGTGGTCATGTCAAAACATTGTACTAAGACACTCTAGGATGCATTTATTTCCCAGTCTATATGTACATCTATTTCTAATTTAAAAGATAAATTTATTCAATGAAATAGAAATACCTTATTGATATTGAAAAAAAAGTACCCAGAGAGACCCTGTGGATTGCAAATTTATTTTGCTGAATGCTTCTTCAGGATAGTAATTTTGTAAGGCTTATTTTGAAAACACTAAGACAGCTCTATACTTTAGCATACATTAAAACTGAGGAAAAAACGTCCTTTCATTGCAGCTGTATTATGGTTTATTTTTCTATGCTTTGCTTTGGAATCTACAGTACCTCTTAGGCAGGGAATATTAAGTACCTAGCCCTCAAAAGCATTATTATGGCTTTAGAGTAGGCCAGTTTTCTCCTGACAGGTCCCTATTTTTAGAGTTAAATATTTGACAATATCTCTAAGTAAACATGTACTTATTTACTTATTTGCTTGGGTCTGAAACATCACTTTCTCTGCAAATGGGAACTAAAGTTGGATCATAATAGTTATTGCTTTATTCTTTCAAGGAGAAAAATTTGCTCTCCTCCTGTATTTCTCCTGTTGAGAGATGGATTTAGAACCATTTTAAAATGATTTTTATACTCCACAGCAGCACTTAAGCCCCATCTCTGCTTTCACCAGCCACACTAATTAGAGGTATTCAGATTATTCCCCTCTTTAATGCAGAGTTTATAGGCCATATCGTGCCATCAGTCACACCCATGCAACCCATCTTTAACTTCATTGATTTCTAAAGGACTAAATGATATAAGTGTAAATACAATTCATCCATTGTGGTACCTAGCTTCATGACCTATTTAGGTCTCTGAATATCAGTTAGCCAAATGCAAAAATTAAGATGTAAAACTGTTTATACTGTCCTGTATAAAACAGCTATAAAAAGGTGGATCACACACGGATTTTTCTCTCTCCAGCAATGGCATTAAAAAAAAAAACAAACAAACCTACCTTGAAAGTAATGAAATAGTATTATTTTATAAAGACTTTCTGCTCTGACTACATAGAATTGTAGATAAAAAAACTACCACAGAACAACTCTCTTCTGTTTTCCCATGGGCACATAATATATCCCATCACTGAACATAACGCTCTGAAATGGCAAGAACAAATATGTACAGAAACTATGTTTTTTCAATAAGAAAAAATAATTATTTGCTCAGACTCTTAGCAAATGGAATAGTTACATGAGGTGACATGGAACACGATGCATCCCTCTCTCATGTGATCATGTGTGTCCTGCAGTGCAGGTGCAGTAAGTCAATGCACCAGGTCTGACTCTGATTTAACACATACGAACTCCTACGTGCCCAGTATGGGAATAAAGGTCGGCTGTGCTGCCTGAAAATTCATAAAACCATTTGCCTGGGATTTTAGATACACTTATTGCTTTTATCAGATGCCTATAAAGCTTAAACAAATATGTTGCATGGAACAAGCAATGGGACATGAAGACACCTTGGTTTCATCAGTAAATCAAACCAGTAGGATTTCCTTATTTAGACAACTTCTCTAGCATCACTCCTTATCTTCAGGAGGAGGTAGAAAGAAAAATCATAATAAAGCGTTTCTTTCAAGCTTAAGCTGAACATATCAGCTAGAAAGAGGAAGCTAATGTCTGTGTACATGTAGATACAGGATTTCAAAACAACTGAAGACAACAGGCTCCTTTTACAATGAGTAATTCTGGACAAAAATATAGTTTGGAACTACTGCCAAAGACAAACAAAAAACTAAGTTTCCAATTCAAGCAGCTGCACTGGTACAAGTTTGAATGTCTGAATCCATAAAGCTCCCTACCTGCCTTTACTTTTTTTTTTCCTAATATGTGCTTCAGGCCAGTCTTTCATTTAAAAAGTTGTTATCAAACAACCTTTGTGAGTCTTAGATGAATTGCATGCAGATAACAACAGATATCTTCACATCTTAGTGCAGATATTTTAGGAAGACAGATGTAACATAGACAGGAATCAAGTTGCACATGTGTTTTCATCAGTCCAATTTGACTGTTGTTAACATAGTTGCAGGGATGGACAGAATTTGGACCTTATTCATTGGCTGATGTTCCTTGCAAGTCGTTTGATGGGTCACCTCAATCTGAAAAAAACTATTTCTCTTTTTAATGAATTTGGGGTAATGGCCTTAATTGTCTCTAAGTAATGACAGAGAACTGTATTAATCCAAGTCCTTATTAACATTTTGCATCCTACTTTACCATACTTAAGGAAAAATCTGGTTATCATTTCTTCAACTTTGAAAGGAAAACCACCAGGGATTACCTCTCAAAATGAGAGAAGAAACATGTCTTACTCAAGTCTAGTGTAAATCTGTCCTGCTCAATTCTAGTGCATTATTCTGTAATCCTCGCTTATGAGAAACTTCAACTGTTTTCCAACATTTAAATCTTGAGATAAATTCAATTTTCATGAAGGTTGGCTCTTCTAGACTAGCAGTGAATTTGGACCAGTGGGAGTTTTGTCTTTATAAAGATTTTGTAGTGAGATGCTTAATTAATTTCTAATGAGTTGCACTGTGGTTTTGCTGAGTACATGTGTGTTAATTCCTTTTCCTGTAATTGTGAATTTTCTTGGTACAGAGCACAACTGTCATGTCCCTTTGATGTATAATAGATACCTAAAGTCATAAAGGCAAGCCTGGAGCTCTCTGGTTTAACTGTATTTAGATATGCAACCAAATTGGTTCTCCTAATATTCATTATGACACTTGCACCAGATATGTAATCTGAAAACTATAAAGTAAAACATGAAATTTCTTACAGACTTTTCAAACTACATTCTAAACTTCATCAAAGCATTGCCTTAAGGAACTAATCATTTTCAGAGTTATAATCGAGTTATAATGACTATGTTCACAATTGAAGCCATCTCAGAATCAAAACCCATTTTGCTCTCAAGAAGACATAAACCCCCTCCCAAACAAACAAACCAACTAAACCAATCATCAGCCAAACCCCCCTAGCCCTTAGGTCTTTGTCTGCTTACAAAGCACAACTCAAATAATTTTTTGGTGATTTTTCACTACCTTACTTCACCCTTCTTATCTTATACTCTGCTCTGACAGGACAGTAACTTTCTTATGAGTTTCTGTACTATGAATTATTTTATCTTCTGAACCTTTAAAAAGCCTGTTGACTGTAATTTGATGCTATACTCTATAGGGGACAGTAAAGGCTTGTCTTTTGCCTTCCTTTCAAATATTTGCCTTCTCTAGTGCAAAATAAAGGAAACATTTTCTTTCCAATCAAATATATTTACCACCAAAAATCAGGTTCCAACCTCTGTTCTGTTGTTCATGATGACTGGAAAGGACATCAAGCAGTGATACCGATGTCATTTAGACCATCCAAAATTTTACTCATTCTGTTCGAGCAATAGAATTTGGCCAATTTTGATTATTTGCAAGGCTAGCAGTCAAAAAATTCTGAATCTGCCTGGGGGTGTTATATTAAAATAGTTACAAAAAAACAACCCTCAAATTGAAATTAGGATCTTAACACTCAGCAACAGGTTTGTGACCTGTGGCAGTTCTGTACTTTTGGCACTTAATTAGTACTGTAAACCTGTGAGAAGAGGAAAGTGGTTCCAGTCTTTGGCTGGTAAATTACACTAACACAGAAGACTAAAAATAACCCCAGCCATTCCTGTTGGTTGTAAGTCATTTTATCCCTGATATGCTAGAAAAACATGATTATTTTCACATTTCACTCATAGAACAGATGAGATGTGAAATGAGTGTCATGGACGATAAACACAACAGTGGCTGCTAAGTCTCACGCTATGTAAACAAAAACTTCTCTGTTCACTGTACACAAAATTAACAATAAAAATTACTGTGGAATCTGGTATAAAAACAAGCACAACTTCGGAGAGAAAAGGGTCATTACAGAGGAAATGAATTGGTGACAGCAGCTCTCCTGGTCAGCTGCTGCTGTGGGAAATTACTCCTTGACTTTGATGGGAAATCCAGCCTGTGCATAAAATAGTGTTTCAAATACTCTTATTCCTACTCATTTCTATGGTTAAGTGGAACAACGAGAGGAAACAAGAAAGCACAGAGCTCAGTTTTGTGCAATGCACCTTCACATAGGCCACCTCACAGTGATTTCACTGTGGCACAAGTGGTCTCTGACACAAAGGCCTTTCATACAGAGATGTGAGAATGGCTCTCAATAAATGCCATCTCCTGCTCTGTACTCCTAACTTTCTGAAATTAAAAGTATCTCAGAATTACATTAGTTATTCTATACTCCTGCATGATTATAATACAAGTTGACTAGTACACTTGGAAGAATGGCTATAAAAAAAAAAAGAACAGAAAAATTGCAACTATAGGAAAGTGCTTTGTTAACTGCAACTTCCCATCCCAAACCTCCCTGCTATAATATAGAACATCTGCTGTGAACAAGAACTAACCTGTTTCTAACCAAATTCCAGTACTGATGTATGCGTGATTAATACATTCCCTCAATCATTACATTATCCCCTTAAATGGAACAGAAATAATAACTCAAAATGCTCAGGTATGTTCTACAACAGGTGGATACTGTTTCAGCTTTCACTAAAAGCAACTCAGCACCGCATCATAGGTTTATCTGAGCTTAATTCTTCTTTAACTATTGCTACTGAACAGGTAAGTTAAACAGGGCACTCCTCAGATACTATCAGAATCAGCTAATGCTCTTATGCCTCCAAGTATGTGCTGGGTTCTGCCAGACAACTTGTGCAGAGTTGAGCTGGCAGAAGTTTGAAGAAGGCAAAGCATGTTTACCCCCACTTCTGTAGTTTTTTCATTACTGTGCTGCCACATACTAACATGCTGCTGCAGGAGACAGGGTAGAGTAGCCTAACTGCTGTATGAGTCTTCTACAGAGTGCTCTGTGGGGGCCATTCTGAGATTCAAAATTAACTTCTTTCCTTTTTCATTGAAAAAATGCTGTGGGCCAGCATGTGATTACATGCACTTCTCTGACTTCACACTACTAAACTTTCTCCTTACCTGGAAGAACTCCTACATGTTCTTTAAACTTAATAAACTCAAATTTCCATATTCCAAAAGTGAACCAGTAAGAGTATGGAAATAGCTTACTCTTAAACAAACAGCCCACACACACAGTTTGTTTTTCCCCTGCAAATCAGACACTGCAGTGACGTATGACTGTAGATATGGGTAAGTACAATGATTTAGGAACGACAGATCCCAAATAGGACAGAGATACTTCCTAGAAGACAGAGAACGAATTAAAAACAGATATCAGAAGGATGGGAAAATAAAAAGTAAAATTTTCTTATCAAGAAATGGGTATTTCCAGCCCTTTAAAATTCCAGCAATTTCTAAACTCTGCCTGTGAGTGACCATACATAGAAATGGCTCTGCAGGATGAAAGATCTCATATTTTTGCCACTACCATATTCAGAATTCTCATCATTCATAAACAAGAAGTCAACAGAGAACAAGTGCAGCACGGGACAGATACTATTTGTATGTGTATTGCATAGATTTATGTATGGACAGTACATATATATATAAATGTGTATGTGTGAAACTTTTGAGGAGCCTTATGCTTTAATATAAAGCAGCAAAATGTTGAAGCAGGTGCTTTTTCAAAAAAATTCATTGAAGTGCACTGCAAACCAGAGAATAGTTCCCATGAAACAGAGTAGAAAGTGATAGTGGGTGCAATAATTAATGGGTACCATTGTCAGCTTGCAAGACAGAGATCAAGAGGTTGATGTCAGATTTTTTTGTCTGCTCGGTACAACAGTTTTTTACACTGTATAAATGTGAAGGAAGAAGTGTCTTTTTATACTTGTTGGATTAGCTTCAGGTTTTCTGTGATGAGAAAAAATTGCTTTCTTAGATGTTCTCGCTGAATTTCCTGGCTTGTGCCATCTTAAAACTTAGTTTTAAAGTACAGAAAGTTTTCTGAAGAAATGCTCTCTCTAGTCAGCTTAACAAAGGGGATCGGTTTCCTCTGCAACAATTACAGAACAACCATAGAATCCTTCAAACTCTACCAGGAAAATTCCTTAACATACCTCCCTTTTCAGTATGTTTTTCTTTCTCTCTACTTCTAACTTTTTTAAGAAGCACAGTTTACTTGCAAGCAGGATATTGTTGTATGCTGAACCTGCTGAACCTGAATTTCACAACAATACATAATTATGATAGGTGGATAGATTATGTAAGTAGAGACACATTTCAATACAGTCATTTTTCAGTATTCCAGTGAAAGAACTTCTGAAGTTGTGAAAAACTGGGGTCTGATGGGATCTCTCCTCAGTAACGGTAGTGTTTAGTTAAGCTTGTTAACACTGTTGATGGTAAACATATAATTTCCTTTCAGTCTTTAAATTTTTTGTGGTTAGTCAGTGCCCATGAAGGGACTCAACCTGTGAGTTCTGGAAAGACAACTTCTCTCCTTCTTGTAAGCGAAGGGCAGACATTGGCCTTGCTGTATTTTGTGACTTAACACAGCCCCCACGGATCCCTGGCACCAGTAGAAAGGTAAGCCAGATCTCACAGACTTCTAACATTTAATTTCTTCTCTAAGGCAATCAGTGGCTGCAAGAATATGAAGTCATGTTCTGTCCCTTCCTTACCATAACCAGTTCTCTACTCAGCAGATAATGAGCACCAATGAAAAATACCTGTGGGATTTCCAAAAGGACCTAAGTGCTCTACAAACACATATCCAATGCAATTTGAAAACTCTTTGACACTTCCTTTTTGGGATTCCAGTATTTTGCATCTAGTGGTATTGCTATAAATCACAAACAACAACTCATAGGGGTGGCACAAGAAATACCTTTAAATGCCTACTTTCTCCTTCTCTCAAGAAGCAGAACGAATTACTTTTGTCAACAGTGTGAAGTAGTTTAGAAAAAGGCAATTGCTCAAACCAAAGAATCTTTTTGGTACTAACTGGATTCCTGTGTGAATTTCAGAGCTAAAATGTATATTGTTGTCCTGAGTTACATGAGAGCTCTGTAAGGCTGAGAGTAAAAAACTGTGATCTAAATCAGTTTTTTCTGTGCACACCAAGTCATATTTATAAGTTGAGAAATTCACACTTCCATGGATGTCAGCAGCCCTGCAGTATGGAGCCCTTCAAAACAACTCAAGACACTGCTCTGGTGTCTGCCTAAACGTTTCTGACAAGATTTGGGTCCTATTAAACCCACACACACTACTTAGAGATAAGAGGCTCTGTATCCTATTAAGCAGCCCTTCCAGCCATGCAATTTTACATTATTTTCCTGTCATTTGTTCAGGCCCCTGAAACTGAGCCGAACAGCAGAAACCAAACAATATACAGTAGCCATCATTGGCCAATATGATACAACAGTCTTTGTTTCCCTGCAAATTGCTTCTAGGACTGAACAATTTGTTTCACTACAGTACAATATACCAGTGTAAATGCACATTTCAATAGAACAGGGCACTCCTCAAAAAGCACGGCCAGTTATGAAAGCCTGCACCACCTTTGTTTATCTCCATTCATCATCCTTCTAGACACTCCTGCTTTCCCATGTTTTCCTAGGGAGGGGTAGGATGGTTGATGGGCTGTGAGACAGATAAGACATAGCTGATCTGAGAGTTTGAATAGTTTGTTTAAAGAAACTATTCAGTTTTGCAGGCATTCTGTCACTTGACTGCTGGCGCATTCCGTGTGAAACAGCTGGAATTTTCAAAGCTGTTGTTTATCTAAAATAAATAGCTGAATGTATCCAAAATGTACTTCATATGCAGCCTGAATATATTTAGATAAAGTACCTTGATCCAAATAATTTTTGGTAGGGGAAAACCAGCTGGCAAGCACTACATTCCTTTTTCTGCTGGCAGCCATGGCTTACTCTACAGCACTAGTGAAAGCAAGACTCAAACAACCATTTGACACAACCATATGTTTTCACAGCATCAGAAGAAAGTTTGCCATAATTTTTGAGTGTATTAATTTGTTTGGTTAACGTTACATTTGAAATAGAGTAGTATGTTTGCCTTCATATGACAATGAGAGAAGTACTGATATGTCTGCAACCAAGTGCATAACTTTTTAAGTCAGTTTTAAGTATTCAGGGAAAGGACACGTTGTAAAAAAACAAACACAGAAAAACCAAAACACAAATAAAGAAACAAAAATAAAACAATAAAAATAAAAACTGAAAGACACCTTGCAGATTAAAATTATTGGTCAGATACAGAGCCATCTATAATGCCATAACATGTATCTACTCTCAGACACACATGCATCCTGGAAGACATATTAGCACTTATTAAACCTGTGTGGGCAAAGAGCCTCTGTAGCATCTGAAATTCAAATCTAATAGAGGAGACATGATTATCCTGTCACATAAACTGCTGCTTAGTTTTCTCTTTCCTAAAATTTGCCAAGTCAATGACTTACGGAAGTTAAACTTCTATTTAATTTTCTTTCTAGAGAGCCACTAATGCTAGGAGCTTGAATTTATCTCAGCAGGTGTTAACTGTAGAATGAAGTGGCAGTGCTTAAATACCTTTACTTTAACTGTTTCACTATTGATCATTTTGGCAGCCACCTTAAACCAGTGATTACCAAAACGTTACACTATTGTTTTACATTAGCAGATATATTAAGATAAGAGCTAATTCTGCTCAGGTTTACAGTATCAAGATATGATCAGGTGCAGTCTTTTTAATGAATATATGATCTGCACTTCCCCTCCAGAGGAGAAAGGGGAAGTATATCCTTTCCCAGGTACAACATTTGCCTTTGCCACCTGCATATCAAACCTGGAAACTGATTACTCTAATCTTTGTCTACCAAAAGACTCCCCAAATGAGCTGTCAAAGCCTGCAGCTTCTCTGCCTTCATTTTCTACCATAATACTTTACATTTCATATTTTCCATTTGAAAGTCTGCAGGACCCAAACAATGTGGGCATTTCATCGGGCAAATACACCAGGTATCCAACTTGAGAAAAAGGAAACTGAGCCATGTAAAGTACAATGGGCAATGATAGCCTGGGGAAGGCAATTTAAGGGAACGGCACAGCACAATCCTGGGACACATGCAGAACCCAACTGCTATACAAAATACGGATCCTAACCTTCCTTCCTTCCTAGGATACTTGAGAAAGGTGTTATCCTTCCTTCCCTAACACCATGGCCATGCATTCTCTGTATTCACACATCAAAAACACTCCCCTATCTTATGCAAGAGTGAAGAAGGAAAGCTTGATTTTAAGAATGTAGGAAAAGGAACAACTGCAAAATGAAATAGCCTGAAGTGACCTAATTCCAGAAAGCTTTGTCAGGTGATAATCTTTCTCACCATTTATATGTCATTCCCTGAAGTACGTAAGTGTTCAAAACAGTTTTAAAACATTCAGAAATGTGAGAGAAGTAGCTGTACTCCTGTGTGGCTCTGACAAAGATTAGAATTCCCAATATAGTCACTGGTTGCAAAAGTGCTCTTAAGCTGCTGTTTCACTGGGTTCATGTCTGAGTGCCACTAATCAAATTAACTGTGATGGCTACAGTAAGCTGTTTATAGAGGTGAAAGACCTACCAAAAGAAGTTTCTGTTACAGCTTATGAAGCTGAATACTGTTAAGAACATAAACACCCACTGCACAGAAAATCTAAACTCTTATTCTTTCTGCAGTTCCTCACTAGAGGGTCAAGAGTACTTAAGTATTCTCGTTAAATCTTGCACAAGCCCAAAAATCCCATCATATAACTGGGGATGTTTTACATTGGGGAAAAAGAAAGCATCTATTTTTATCACCTCTCTTAAAAAAATAAAAGGTAATAGAAGCAGTAAACAATGATTTAATGGAATATATTATTATAGTATGATAGTCATGTCAAGCTGCAAGCTCATCCCCATGGTGTAGTTAAAAAATCAGAAAGCAGTCAGGAGTCTGTTTCAAACCAGGAAACTGCCAACCAGGCACTTTTAGCCTGTCAGATTGTTGTGACTTTGAAAAGGACTATCAGGCTGTTGATGTTTGTGGAAAGGATCACTATGCCACAAAAAAAAAGAGGTGACAGAGCAGCTGCTGAGATGCCATAGGAGGCCCTTATACACAACCTGTAACTGCAGCAACAGGAGAAGACAAAGGCAGGCAGCAGACACGTTGGTGTGCACTGATATGGATGGTCTCAGCTCTTCACCAGGCTCTGGAGCAGCTGCCTGAGGACTAAAGATTTGAGAGCTCTCTGCAATGTTACAGATCATCTCAAGGGCCACTCACAGAGGATCTATAACAGGCTTTCTCCCAGTTCACATTAGCCCATTTATTTTACTTCCTCATCAAAATAACCACCTTCAGTGTTGGCTGAGGAAAGTAATGCAAACAAGAAGTGCTGAAAAGATGACTAATTTACCAAAGCGCACAGATGTCAAGGAAGTCTTATTAAAAGTTACAAAATCTGTCTCCTCCCTCCATTTTCTCCTTAACAAAGTCATAAAACCTGTACTTTTTTAATATTTGATACCAAAATATCGGTTCTTAATATGTACTGGTAAGGCTAAGTAGAAAGAAGGAAAATGAGGCCCTCAGGCTGCTGTTGGATCCTGCAGCCCTTGCTAAAGGACTACAGGGTAACTCTGCCACTAATGAGTGCCCACCCCAGCACAGCTACACAGCAGGCACAGTGCTGGCAATTCACAGAGGTCCTTCTAAATTAGGTTTGAGGACCTTCCTGAAGGGAAGAGTTAATTAGTAGTATTAATAATGTCAGAGGTCTCTACCTTTGATAGTATTCCAATTCTCCTAAATAAATATGTAGAATAAGGTCTCTCAGGATTTTGAAGTGGAAATCATGTTTTCATGTCTTTTTGGCATTAGTAACTATTTATGTATCCATTGAATGTACAATCATTAAATCTAATGATAATATCTTATCCAGTCAGTCAAATAACTGCCAAGTTCCTCTTTTATAATCCAACAATGAACAAAACATTTCATCTTCTTACCACCCTGACATCCCAATATATTATTTTTTTTTTCTCTCCAGTTTTAGCTAAGGCAGGCAATACAACATACATTCACATCTAAAAGTGGTTCTCTGTAGACTTTACAAAAGAGTAGAATTTTTTTTTTTTTTTTTAGCTTGGCACAAATTTCTATCAAGTGATACTTTACCAGAAACTTCTCTTTGATTATTTTGTTACATAAAATAATTCTGTTCCTAATCATTCATCTCAGTACTGTACCTTTTCTGTACTTAAAGAGATCATACATGTCTTGGGTATTTGCTTATTCGTGACTCTTGGGTGACTTATCTGCAATTAAAAATATTACAAACAGGTTGCATTAGGAGATTAGGACAAATTTTAAACAAAGTTCCAAATTTTGCTTAGCAAATGCAGAAATACTAACAAGCCATCATTTAACCACCTCAACAGCTATTTTAGAATTCAAATCGGGATAAAAATGGATAACATGAAAATATATATTTACACATTATGTACCAGATTAGCCCTCAGCCATCAGGTTATAAACATTGCAAAAGCATAAATACATAAAATGGGACAACACAGTATTAAAGCCAAGTATGGAAAACATGAAATAACGCAACGTTTCCTGATACAGCTTCCTAGAACCTGACAATATTAATTTGTCCAGGTAACTTTCAGAGGCAGGATTATTTTTCTGTACTGCAAGTAGTCTCTAGCGTAAGAGAGAAAACCCTTTCTCTCAGATAAAAGCTGGATTTTAACAAAGCACATCTTAAGCTTCACACCAGCAACATATTATAATTTGCTTTGAAACATGGTGTGCTGCTGGCATCGGATGTGTCACCCTGATGATACATCAAGCCAGGGAATTCTGAAATGGCGAGCACATTAGTAAAAATTACCTTTAAAGACCAGTGTTTGCATTCATAAGCACAACTGATGTAATACAGATGTCTTAGTACTTTAGCTACTATTTTAAGTACAAGCATTAAACACTTGGTGCGTGTTCAATGAGATGTGTTGAACAATCCTGTTGGTATGGAGCGCCTGCTGCAATGTTCTCCCCAGCTGCTGCTCTGCCACAGAGCTCTGCCACACAGCTCTACTCCCTCTCTGAGAGCACCCTGTTCTGTCCAGGGGTGTGGGAGTAACTGTGCACAGGTCCCAGGGAGAGGAGAGGTTATGGGAGGAGAGCACGCAGGATTTGTCCTTCTCCAGAGCTTCAACAGCCCCACCCTCTCTGCTGGATCTGACAACCAGATACACAAGAGCTGACAGGAATTCTGTCTGTCTGGTGGCAGGGACTGACATGACCTATCATGAGAAAACACTTTCTTATCTTTTCCAACACATAATGAAATCTTAATAGGATTTTTAGGAAGAAAGTAGCTAGACAACCAAAGATCCCAGTAATATCTGATTCCTTGCCAAGGAGAGATGTGAAGCCTTACCAGGCAAGTCTGCAGCAATAGGGAACACCTTGGAGAGGACTTTGTTCCCACACATCTCCTAAGGCCTGTGAAAGGCTCAGGGAGACCTCTGAAGTTCAGGGACTACCCTTGTCCTTACCCCAGGAGCTTGATGGAGCACAATGGAGACAGGAGGAGACAGCTCCACTGCTCTCAATGCTGCTCTTGCAGCTGGCCAGGGCAAGGGCACCCAGCAGCGCCCGGAGATTGTGACCACACCGCCAAGGTAGAAAAAGGGTATGTTCACATCTGTCACAAAAGAGACCACATAGCTGCAGGTATTACACCCATCACACCCACAGTGCCTCTCATGACACTTTTTGATGTGTCAGTGCCTCATTTCTGTTATGGGCTTTGTCTGCGTATCACAAACAGTCCTGCCATTGCTGGAATGGGAGCACTTGTCTGAAGCCTATTTTGAGTCTCAGTTGATTTGATTATATTAGTAGGACTGCACAGGGACAACAAAGCTGGCACTGGGATTTTGTGTATGCCTGAATGTTACGTGTGTGATGGTTCCTTTCCCCCACGAGAGCCTGCACACCTTAAAGGTAACAGGATCAATCAAGGCCCTGCTGAAGTAAACCAGCCTCTTTCCATTTCCATAAGGCTTTGGGTCTGCTCCTTTATGTACTACTGATGAAGTGTATTAAAATATACACTCAGCTTTCTCTAGCTTATTCAGTGTAAGTGATGTTTCTTTTTATCTACAAATATAAATTGTTTTGCTGTTTATATGTTTTTGTAAAGTCCTTGCTGAACACTGAAAAGCTGCATGAGTATGCGTCTTGCTAGGAGTACAGTTATCTATTGCCAGAGACACCAGTTTCATTTTTTGATTAGGGAAATGTACAATGTTGTTAGAGTTAATACACCAGTTTTACTACACAAGTCACACAGGAGACAATATATTAACTGTCCTATTGAGCAATGCAAACAGTGCAGAGTGTTTGGATTTCCAGCATCCTTGAGAAGTGACTTTGCTATTATACTAACGATGCCCCAGTGAGTAATCATTTTCAGGTAGTAACAACTCTTGAAAATAACTCTTTCGGTCTAATTATACTGTGGGATTAGAGAAAGCCTTTCAGTGAAGTTTATGGGCCAGATTCTTAGTCACTGTAAACACTTATAACTCCACAGGTTCCAGGAGGACTAATCCAATTTATACGCTGGACCTACCTCTCGCTTCTGTAAACCCTGTATTAAAGGTTATGTAATAATTAAGGATGAAGAAATAAAAAAGCCAAACACTTGATTCAGGCAATGACTTCGCACTTACTGAAATGAGGAAGGACAGAATCAAGCTTCAGGAGATTAGTTATAACTAGGAGATTAGTTGGGTGCAATAAAGCCCATGTAGATAACATGGAGAACTCATTGCCGCATTTTGGAATAATGCATTTTAAATCTGGCAGTTCACTCTGAAGGCCCCAATCCTGCAAAGCTCACTCATGATTCAAGTTTATGTGTTACAAATAATCCCACTGAAATCAGACTATTCACAGTGCAGACAGACAGGCAGAGTTTAACTACTGTACAAATTAGGGCTCTGGCCAGAGGAAAGTTCCCTGAATTCCATGCCTCCTTCAGACTTGACCTATAAACAAAAAGGGAAATGTTTGGCATTTTGCTTAGTAGAAAGAGCCCTGTTTTTCAGTGGTTTTGGTTCTACTTCAAAGAAAATCATCTATTCTTTCTCAAACAAATGTGATTTTCACAAGAAACCACATAAAGTTCTAATTCTCTATAAACATGTTTTTAATGCTTCTCCAAAATGGGAAGAAAAATTCAATCACAATTGCCAAAATAAGGAAGCATATATAATTCATTTTCTTTAATCCTGCTACAACTCCTGCCTGCAAACTCATTTGAAGCCTGTGTTCTAGATCAGAGCACAATGTTAAAGCTGGCTTGAGGCACAGAGTTGTTAGGTGTCATACACCAAATGAAAAAAATATTCAATAATTTTTCTGCTTTGCTCCAGCAAGAAAAATATTTTTCTTAACATGAATACAGGGGACTAAGAAAGAGGGTGCTTTTAGCTCAAGTATGTTTTAGAAGAAACACACTATCCAGAGCCAGGGCACAAAGCCAAAAACTACTAGATCAAGAACCTGAAATTTACATTTAATCAACCTCAAGTAGGGACAAGAAATCAATTTAACACACTGTTTGCAGAACATTTATTGTGGAATCATCTTGTATGATGCAGCACTGCTAAAATTATCCCCATAGAAGTCAGCTGTTATTAAGGAAAGTGCAATGGCCAAAGAAAATATGCCACAGAAAGAAATTCCTTGTTCTATTTCAGTGACTTATTTTGTTTCCCAAAACTTCAAACGTAACCTTTGATAAGTTTAATGTTTGATCTTTTAGCTACCAGCACAATTTCCTAGTTACTTTTATAAACTGGATCTTTCAAACTCCTACCTACTCCCAGTGATCTCTGCATACTGGCTTATTTAATATTCCCTCAGCTTATCTCAAGTCTCAGTGCAGCAAGGCTTTTTAGTTGCTATGGCCCTAAGCATGGAACATGAAAGAAAAGGATATCTGGGAGTCTCATTCTATATTTTTTCATTTAAAAACAAGGCCTGGGAGCCTGAGGCATGTCCCCAGTCATTTTCAGTTGTTTTGGAGCTCCCACTTACACTTGGGGCATTCCATCTTCAGAGGGTACTTCTTCAAATATTCACTGAGACACACAGAAATATCAAAGCTGTATCAGATGTGTAACACTGTTTCAGTAGGGGGTGGGATGTCTGTCTGCGTGATTAGCAAAAGGGACTAAACTGTTAAATTGGTCAAAGGAGTCTTGCCCGAAATTTCATGTCTTAGTTTCCTATTAGTCACTGTGGTACAATCTTCCTAATCCCAGTACTCATACAAATAGCATTTACTTTCCACAACCCAAGTAATTCCCAGCTCCTTCAATACAGCACCGTTGCACTAATTAATCTCATTGTTGTCACAAGCCCAACAAGAGCCGATAAGCACAATATGTAACATAAAGTATGAACAGACAGTGATGGAACATCACAGTCACACTGTCTGCTTTTATTATTCTTAGTATAAAAAGCACGATATCTTTGTGAGCACATTTGAATTAATGTTCTTGTATCATCCTAGGTTCACAGAAAAGGTAAAGTATGTTTAAGAGGAAAAGAATTTGGAACATCTCAGCACAGCTGTTCCTGTCCAGTTGTACCAGCAATGGACAAGCACTCTTAACTCAGGAGCTGCACTGACATCAGTTCAGAAACTTTTTTAAATTGGAGACTGTGGTATTGTAGAAAATATATACCTCACACTATAAAGACACTACCAGGTGGATCAGCAATGCAGAGGCACAAAACACACAGAGTCCACTAGATTTGTGTGCTGACAGTTCTTCAGGGAGAGGAAAGCTCCTCTGGCAAAGAGACAGCAGAAGCACCCT
>JAWWLV010000011.1:14272435-14289978 GCA_035041135.1 Platyrinchus mystaceus
AGTCCACTAGATTTGTGTGCTGACAGTTCTTCAGGGAGAGGAAAGCTCCTCTGGCAAAGAGACAGCAGAAGCACCCTCCTTCAGGCAGAGAGATAAACAAGCACATTGCACTTGATTCTGCCACCTCAAACACCACATCACAACTGTCTGGAGCTGTGGAAGACTGGACTGTTCACTCTCCAGGCCTGAAGAACACAAGAGTGATAAGAAATTACCTTTTCCTCTTGCCATTATTCATATCCTAAAAGTATAGTGTACTTGGTCTCTTGGACTTCTTGCTTGAAGAACAACAATACTTCAACAATTCAGCCAGGATGATCATGATGACATGCTAACTACTATGTTAAGGAGAGAACAGTTCCACTGTCTTTGGAGGAATCACTTTGAAACTCTAGGCTCTAATGCATTCTACACCTCAAGCTTAATGCCGCTGTACTTGAACTCTCTCTCTGCTATATTTAAATCTGGCTCAGCTATCTCTGTGTTGCACTGCAATGTGCAATATACTTGATCTCAGCTTGCTCTGATGCAAAGATCAGGATGACACAACCCAATCCAAGTAAACTCATTGCCAAGGTCAAAATGTTGGTATCTAGAAACACAAGGATTTGCTGTTCCCTTTAGAGGTAGTCTGACATCAGCAAGAATTAGACCTTGCATCTTTCCCTAAATCTTCTCTCCTTCAGCAAGAGTGTTGTATACATGAATTAATCCAAACACTTAAGATAGTATTTCACATCCAACTTCTGGAATATTTCAGCTTTGCCTGGGAGTTTTAAAAGAGCACAGACATATATATGGGTCCAAAGAAATCTACCAGATATTATACATATGATGAGGGAAAACTATCTCTACTGAATTTAAAATATGCTGTAGACTTACATCGTCATTTTTTCCTCTGCTGTAAAGACTGGCAGATAGGATAGTGGTATAGCAGAGAAATCAGGAGCCTTTTACTACTGGGGAGTAGGCACAGGTGGAGGAAAAGAGTAAAAGCTGAATATTCTTTGCTATTTTCAACCTCCCAGACAAAAAATGCTGTACATTCAAAAACACAGGAAGGCTGGCACACAGAGGTAAAGAAAAAGGCCGCTTAAGATAAAGACCTCCCAAGTAACAGAACATTTCCAGCTAACAAAGCTACAAAAGTGGAAGAACAGAGAAAGCACAGAGTGGCCTAAGTAGATTTCTGTTTCCAATTTCTGAATATTTGAAAAATCTTTGACTTCTGCACTTTGAAGCTAACTGGTCATTGAACACTATACATGATGCTGTTTAAAGCCTGTTGTTTTTAAATCACTGCTTTCACAAGCAATTGAGTTGACATTAGCATGTAGTTAAAATTATTTTTAAATATCTTTTCATAAAGTTTAATTAAGAAAGAAAAAGCCTGTCCTTGAAAGTCAGAAACATTTTAGATGAGCATAGAAAAAGACATTACAGTACTTCTTTGTGAACTCAGCTATGATTTATATCTGCTTGCTGTTGTTCATTAAAGTTTCATAAAAAATAATGACTCACAAGTAGAAAATGAAACTTCACTACAGTGCAAATCTTTTGGAGCTTTTCACCTGAACTTCTCAAAGAAACTTACCTAATTATTACTTGTTTGAACTCAGCAATAACTGTGACATAGATACAAAGCATATGACAGATACTGCTGAGTGCTGTGGAACACAATTCAAAAATTATACAGACCATAACTCAGCAGATATTGCTACTACGTCAAGTATACTGCAGCACTCAGGAAACTTCAGCTTCTTCTCCACTGAGAGTTCTTAGTAGTCATGTGCCTGAGCAGTTTAATGAAATAGGTATTTTATTAATGCTGCCAGAAAAAGGAAGCTTACTGTGAGAGGGAAAATATATACTTGGGGTTTTATAAGCAATTTAAATTTATAATAAACCCCAGAAGTTGTAAATTGTGCTCTGGTGTAGGGGAAGGCTATTCCCAAACTTTTAATTCCTTAGGGGTGTTTAGAGGCATTTTAAGGGCTCACTTTCTAATCCCAGTTTCTCCTCCACAAATACCGTACATATTTGACCCCAACACATGCAATATTTGTGCACGTAGAGGGACAAACCCAAACTGTTACAAAGCTTCTTGGGTTTGTTATCTGGTATTTACACACGGATCACACCATGGCACGTGGTGGCCTATCAGGGCTAAGTACTGTGGGGTTTTGAAACAACGTGAAAACACTAGACCCCAGCACGCTTGGGGGATGAGGATGTCAAAAGTTGCCCTGACTGACATTAATCTGCACCCCTCAGACAGCCAACAGGCAGTAAAGCAGTAACCCACCATTCCAAATAACTCCACATTGTAGCTCTGCATGGGGTTGTTGTGACCCAAGTGTAGGACCTGGCACTTCACCTTGGTACACCTTGTACAATTGGCCTCTGCCAATCCAGCCTGTCCAGATCCATCTGCAGAGCCATCCTACCCTCCAGCAGATCCACACTCCCACCCAACTTGGTGTTGTCTGAGTGCCCTTGATCCCCTTGTCCAGATCACTGATGGAGATATCAAGCAGGACTGGCCCCAGTACTGAGCCCTGAGGAACACCACTACGGACTGGCCCCAGCTGAGTGTAATTCCATTCACCACCACTCTCTGGGCCAGGCCATCCAGTCAGTTTTTAATCCAGCAAACAGTGCACCTGTCCAAGCCATGGGCTGCCAGTTCTTCCAGAAGAGTGCTGTACTCAAGTCCAGGTAGACAAGAACCACAGCCTTTCCCTCATCCACGAGGTGAGGTCACCTGGTCATAAAAGATCAGGTTGTTCAAGCAGGGCCTAAACACCTAAACACCATGCTTGATCCCCTGGTTGTCCTGCACATGTTGCATAATGGCACTCAAGATGATCTGCTCCATAACCTTCCCCAGCACTGAAGTCGCACTGACAGGCCTGTAGTTCCCCAAATCCTTCTTCTGACCCTTCTTGCACATGGGCATCATTATTGGTCAAACTCCAGTAATCTGGGACCTCCCCAGTTAGCCAGGCCTCAATAAATGTTGGAGAGTGGCTGGGCAAGCCCTTCTGCCAGCTCCTTCAGTACCCTCAGGTGGATCCCACTTGGTTCCATAGACTTGTGAGTGTCCAAGTGGCACAGCAGGTCACTGACCACTTCCTCCTGGATTGCAGGGAGTCTCTTCTGCTCCCCATCCCTGTCTACCAGCTCAGTGGGCCAGTTGCCCTGAGGATAATGGGTCTTTCTCTTGAAGTCTGAGGTAATGAAAGCATTAAGTATCCTTAAATCTACATAATGCAATTAACCTGTGTGACTCACGTTAGTAAGTCATGCAATATTAAATTATGTTTAAAAAAATTTGCTACTCAATTTTTTTTTGTCAATCAAACCTGTACTTCTATCAAATGCATAACAGATTTGTTCACCAAAAAATACTTGGTCTGAAGCCATGTTGATGGACATATCTCACATTTTTAATCTTAAACTGTTTGTAACAGTCTCTATTTAACTATTACATTTATTATGCCTCTGCTTAACCTATGACTAACCTGCTTAAAGTTTCCTGTTCTACAAAAAACAAGAGTTTCCCCATTTTTTTGATATCTGTGAAAAAAGAACACTTGTTCATCTGTCTTTGAAGCCTCTGACAAATTTTTTGAATCTGTGGTTTAAGGAAAATTGTAGTTTCAGTAAGGGATATCACCTTTCCTTTTTCCTTTTTTCTTTTTTTTTTTTTGTCCTAAATGTTGAATATTATACCCCCCTCAAAATATGCCTCCTGCATGGGTGTTCTTGCTTTGTTCCAAATACAGTACACAAACTGTTGGTGACATTTGTTGCTTCTTTTGCATCACTATTCTGGATTTCATCATCTCTCTCAAGCAAAGAATCCAATAAAGGTTTCTTTTGATCCCAGTTATATTCTAAAATGCTTTTAAAAATTGTTTTACCCTTTAGCCATTGACATATTTCCATTAGTAGCCTTCATAAGATAAAAGTTTTTTTCCAATAATGTGTGTTTTAACAAGAACGGCTTTTCACCACTGTAATACATTATTTAGGCAAGACTGCTTTATCTGACTGTGGTTTTGATTAATGTTTCTCACTCTAAAGGTATGATCCAAGCAGAAAGTTTCAGTGGTTTTGAGTCAGAGAGTTATCACACTGCAGCTATATTCTATTGTGCAAAGAAAGGGTAGTGAATTGTAATTAGGGAATGTTTTTCTGAAGGAAATTGTTTTTCTGAAGGAAATTGTTTTTCTGAAGGAAATCCAACTGACTTACTGGGCTCAGAACAAAACTTTGCTAAGAATCTACATTTTATTTTTAAAATATCTGATGAAACTGCTTAGTAACCCTGCCAGCATTCAACAACTATGTATAGCTATAGCTATTATAACAAAGGTTTTCTTCATGCATATTATAGCCTGCTGCTTGCAGCTCAGATTGTTCCCTAGGGAGGTTTGCTTGGGAAAATATAACTTAGTAACACAGACACAGTAAGTTTGCACATATGTGAGTCTTAAAAATACACCTAAGAGTAGTGCTGACAGGAATACTAAAACATGTCAGCCTGTAGGTGATCTAACTTTAGGTCACAGTGTCTACAGAGGCAAAAGTAAAATGGAGTTAGATGTCAGGAACTAGCCCAAACACACTCTGAAGAATAAAGAGCTGAGGTTAATGAGAAATACATTTGGATATTTGTTATCACATAATAAAGCAGTGGAAACATCAAAAATTATTCTCTTAAAACCAAGCCCATTTTTATTCCTTCTTTTTTTCCCCAATAAGTCAAATGGATACAAGAAAAAAATAAAGGAATATTACAATGGAATAGATTGCCTTAAATTATAAACTTTAAGTATTCGGAAGGTTAGAAAAACGTTAAATTTGTAATGATGCATAGGTAAAAACTCACATTCCTATTCCTTTTTTTTTATGGAGAACTTAACACTCACTTGATCCAATAGCCCTACACATGAGAAATTTGCAGAATTTAGAAATCCACTGATGGCTTTTCATCTGTAAAACTATTTGATAGTATATTTCATTTTAAAACATATTCACTTTAAGAGGATAATCATATTTTTGCATAAAGAGAAACCACCCAAACCTGAATCATCCAACATAATATTCGCCAACTGAAAAAGAAGAAAGCAAATGAAGAGGAAAATAGCTCATATTCACTACACATTGTATGCAAAACTCCATTTACTTGCTTCATGAGGGATTTTTGGAAGGTTTAAAGAAGCCGCAGTGATAGGTTGGTTTTGTATGCCAAATTAACCCAAAATCTTGCAGTAGGCAAATGGAGCATGTAGCTAAATGTAATGCTTTAGTACTAGTTAAGGAGCAAATGTATCTTATTTATGGAGAGCTTTCCCACATCAAAAACACAGTGGAAACACATTACTCATTGCTTGCTTTCTATAACTTGATCTAATGGTCACATGAAAGAAATACACTGGCAGCTTGGAGAAAAAAATAGGTCTTACAGAAAAGTAGATGCTTACTTTTAAGAGTATTTATATTAAAGTCTAGTGAAAGAACTTGTCTGTGCAGTGCAAATGGGGCACTACCAAAAACTACATTCACTATTATTCCTAATAGTCATTATTCTGCATTCAGATTCTTACAATTTCATTTTTCATCAGTATCTGGGGAACTTCTTCCAAAATTTAATCAAACTTCAAAAGACAAAGCCTTTTTGTAAAGCTAACACCTTGCCATCTTTCTGAGCATTCTCAGAGTGGGAATTCCTAAAACGTTAAGCTGGTTTTTTTTCCTTTCATGGGAACTGATAAAAATAGACAGAATCACTTAGGGTTTCTTTTTAAGAGAGATCACAATATCATTTTACTAATAAAACAGCCTTTCATGCAAAAACTTCAAATGAATTTGCCTAATTTGCCCTAGGACCAACTTGAACTTTTGGCACCCACAGTGTTCCTTGTCAAGGAGATCACAGGCCTGCTACCCCTTAATCCTTCTGCTCATATTGTTTGTTTTGATCTCCACCCTTCCTGGCTTCATCCAATGCCCTCCAGTTACTGTTGCTGATAAAAACCAGCAACTACTCCCTATTTATTCTTTGCATATTTCTAATGGTTCTATAGACTGCTATCATATGCCTGTTTTTTGAGTTTAGAGAGCTCAGGCTCTTCACTCAGACACCAAACCAAGCACATTAACTTTGGTGCTTTAACTGCACCTTGCCCCACCTCTTTTTTTGTTGCAATCTTTGCGTGTGACAAATTGGAAAAAACAAATAAAAGCCTTTCCCACAATCAGTATTTGCCTCTTATAAAAATTCTAAAATTTCTAATAAATGAAAAATATCAAGAAAAAAGAGGAAAGGGAAGGTTTTTCTAACGCATAGGGGCAAACAGCCACTCTACTTGCTTGATGTAATTTCCATAGTTTCAGCCATCACTAGTAGCACAATGCAGCAAACCCAGTACAGACCTACTTCTAGTTTGGATATTCTATTTTCTTCCTTCCGCTCTTGAGCATCCTATTTTTATTTTTTTTTTATTCCTTCTCTCATTCCCAGTTGCTTCATGTTCTGTGAAGACCATAAATGATCTTTCACTGAGGTTGATGATTAAAATAACTCCTTTTCAAAAGTGGAAGGGGAAAAAGATGATGAACACAGACATAATACACCTGGAAGAAAAACTCTTAAAAGGTAGAGGTCATAGACAGCAAATTTGCTTATTTGATTGCATTTATTCTTTCAGTCATAAACTAGCTTTCAATTTGCAAATTATCTTTAGGCACTTGTGCAAGCTGACAGCCAGAGGAAAGACACCATCCCAAGAGCAGCTAATTATCCCCATGGCCAAAGATTTCAAAACTTGAAAGGAAAACAGTAAGAGGAAAAAAAAAAAAGAAAAAAAAACCACTAACAGAAAAAATGAGAGACTGGCTGTTCATCAGTTCTATTCTTAGTGTATTTTTGATGAGACGGTTTACACACTTTGAAGTGAAAGGATCTTGATCACCACAATGGCTGATGCAGTTAAACTGTTTATAGGGAAGGGAGACATCACAGACAATTCCTATTCACAAGATTGAAATCAAGTCTTCTAAAATGAAGGAAAAAATTATTCCTTTTATTCTTATGAGCATAGCAATTTCTGATTCTCAGGTAATTGACAAAATGGTTATAACATTTCTACAACAAAGAGCATGATTCTATAGTGAAAGGTGCAGCCAGAGAAAGAGTGACTTTAAAAAAATACAAACCAAACCTGTACTTATTATCCACAGAAAAAGGAAAAAAAGTAAAGGTTCTTGCTAAAAGCCAAAAAAGGACTAAGTTAATAATGTGAAGTCCCTTGAGTAATTCCTAATTCAACTATAAGCATAACTCAAATATAAGATTTGCATGATGCCCTCAAGTGTCATTATTGCTGCTTGATTGTATTAATTAATACATTGCCAGCATCAGCTAGATAAACATTGGTTCCTGCTTTGTGAATGATTCCTTAAATTGAAAGGCAGTGCAGGATTTTGTGAAAACAAGTTATTGTTATGTTTACTCCAGTAAGCTTGTAGCTCACTGTAATTATATAGTAATATAAAGAATTTGCATTTCTAATTACTTGGGGTTTTTTCCCTTCAGACTATCTACTCCTGCATTTTCAACTGTCATAATCAGTCTGACAGGATTCTCTCAAGGATAACAAGGCAGAATGGAAAATTCAAACCAACCTCCATAGACAGCAAGATGACTTTCATTAGATTTGGTAGCATACAGCTACACTTTGTTCTTTCAACCACACTGATAAATACTTCCATTGTGTATGGTAATCAGACTGGGAAAAGATACAGAAAATGGAAGAGTCAGATTTAAACTACATTTCTGAATAATTACATCAAGATGTGCCACTTACTAAGGTGTGTTTTTTCCTAAGTGAAAAACATTAAAGAAAATGCACAGTTCAGCATATAGCAAACAGGTTTTTCAATAGGCTCTGTCTGTTTTACAGGCTTGAGTGGAAAGGTTCTGAGACCTTCCAAGACAGGGAAGGCACCAGCACACACAGTTCCCCCTGGACACAGTTATTACAGCCACAGTCCTATTGATTTTGATGAGACTATTATGTACTGAAATGAATGCTGTTTGATTTAATGAGACTTTTTATAGATACAAATTGCTTTCCTTAATTGTAATGGGTAGAATGTAGGTAAGAGAACAGTATTGGATCCTCAGTCTTTTTGTCCACAGGAAAGAGTAATTTCCTGAGCTGCAGGACTGAAATGTCCCACCCCATCAGGGAGATGGGAGGTGCTCTTTCATCTTTGACATTGGAGTGGTTTTTTCCTAATATTATTTCTGAACAAAGCATCCTTCATCTACATTTAAAAAAGAAAACAAAACACACGAAACTGACATCTTTTAATGCCTTTTACTTTTTACTGCAAAAGTACTTAATTATACTTACCACCTGACCTGACCCCATTACAAATGATGAAAAAAATTTTTAGTCTTTTGACTAAGCCTACTGTAACACAAAAGTCATGTCTATTCCTGAATCTCAATTTGATATCGGGCTACAGTAGTATTATAGCAAGTTCTGTACAAGAAGAGAAAATTTACTGAGATTAAATTGCATCACATTCATCATACGAATTCTGGATGCACTGACTACTCAAAATCTCAGCTGAAGTTCGTTTGAAGTAAAAAACATACAAACAAAACAAACAATTATTCAAAGTATAAATTCAAAAATATGCCAGTATTGAAAGTCTGTTTGCCTGGGTATGAAATGGGAATGAAAAGACAAGTGTTAAGCAATGACTAGTGCAGAACACAATGTGTAGAACACAGGGGTTTCCTGTCTATGCACTAATTATCGGAAACAACATGTGAGTAGATCCAACTCTATAAAGACAATTTAAAGAATACAGCAAGTCTAACACATCTCAGCCTTCATCCTTCTTTCTACAGAGCTTATATAATCACCAATAAATACTACTGCATGTTAGTAGTCTAGTCAATCTTTTCTTAATGTATGTTTCACAGATCCTTCTCTATGAAACACAGTATCATGACACACAGGATAATTTACACTGAAATATTTTAACAGAATTCTATCCATGTAAGAGATTTCCATCCATTCCCATTGTATTTAAGTTCACTCAGCTATTGTCACAATAACCTTCAAACCCCTTGTAAAAGTGACAGATTTTCTGTGCTGGTTATAAAAAAAAAAAGAACCCAGCACTCCAATGTCAGTTCTTAACACAGATAGTTCTTTGAATAAACAGAAAAAAACTACTTCATTGACTTCATTAACATGCTATAAGAATTAGGGGATTCATTCTGATTTTGCATCTTAAATTGACCACACTTGAGGAAACACCCAATGCAAACCACTAATTTTTACCATTGCTACAGGGCTGCTGCCAAGGAAATGCATTCTGACAAATTACAACCTCAGCTTCTATCGGCTTCTTTTGGGTACAGCAATCGAGATTATTAAATGCTCAAATAACTAGAGGAGTCAAACCACTTAGAATGTAACATTCTGACCAAGTCAGAACACAAACATGAAATTCAAGTTAAAATGTTCTTCTTCTCCCTCTAGAATGGTCTAGTCCCAGAAATTTCATTTCCCATTAAGTAAAGGATACAGAATATGCTACATGTGTTTTCAATAGTTACTAACTCAAGGGAATTAGTGAGTAATAGATCATTTAAATTCAAAAAGACAGAATTTCCCTTTTAAGCCAGCACTCCAAACGGAATTCTTTGAAATGGTGAGAGGAGAGGGAATCATTTCAATCTTTTTCACTAACTGGATGAGCTCCAACAGGTAAAAGACTAATAAGGCCTTTGGTGCATAACTAACCAAACCCCTCCCTGGCAACAATTACAGCAGCTGCCTGAGACTTGGAATTGTGCCACTGGAAAATGGACAGACAGTCATGGCATAAAGAAAAACTTGACTTCCTTTTACAAAGGGAGATTTTTGCTGCACCTGTAGAGCCTGAGCAACTGCAAAGCCCTCAAGGCACACCGTGACTTTGCTGCTATAGCTAGGGGTACCCCACTGCATTCCCTGGCATACACTGGCATATCCAGACCCCTACAGGAAGGAAGTTTCAGGAGACGGGAGGGAGCAAGAGACTGGTGGCAAAACCCACTGACAAGTGCTGTCTGATTTCCCAGGCTGGAGAAAAAGCCTTCATTCACCATGGTTTCTGATGGGAAAATTTCCTTTATCCCTCTTACAGTGTATTTCTGCATCTCATTTGCTATTTTGTTTAACACAAGCCAAGTTGGAGCATCATCTGTGTTTTAGTGCTTTCTTCTCAGCTGGGAAGACCTGTAATTGTACATGTTTCTATTCATATGAAGGATTTAATGAGCTTCCAATAAAATCTGCTATCAAAGGCAAATATGCAAGCCATAAGGACAAAAAGAATGTGTGCAACTCAGTTAAATTTCAAATACCCTGAGGACCCATATGAACTTTCATTATGTCCTGTGTCTGTCTAACATAGAGTAATACATAAAAATGAACCAATTAAAATCCAAGCCTTTTACTCATTAAAAACTCAAGTCCATCCAATGGAAGAGCTTTTACATTGCCATGCCAGTGTGCTCCATGTAATGATAGTAAGAGTGGAACAGAATTGCCCTTAAACCTTCTGACTATAATAAACAGAATATTGAAGGAATAAACTTGATGCAGAATAAAACCCCTCCCCGATCTGTTTTATATGCTAAGTAAAAGCAAAGAGCATAAATAAAACTTTATTAAACAAACAAACCAACAAAAAAAAACACAAACAAAAAAATCTGAACTAAAAACACTGAAAGATGAAGTTCCAAATTATTTTTACAGCATTCATTCATCTGTTATTTCATTTTTCCAGAGAATGAGTTTTCACAGTTCAAAAAGTATCACAAAAGACTATGTTTCTTATGGGCCCAGTCAATTTTACAAAGTTATGGATAAAAGGAGCAGCTGGAGAATATTCCTCCTAGAAAGGTAAGCAGCAGAAAGCTGTGCTGTGGCAAGTCTCTTGTACCCTGCCTTAGCTGCTCTGTGATCAGAAGGAAGACTGTTTTCTCTTGGGATGAACAAGGCAGAACAAACTAACTGAGCAGAGGCTCTATCTCCTACTTTGGAAGGTTTTAACTGCAGTACAGGGAAATGTAGTGAATTATGGTCTGTTTACTGAAGTAACTGTTAAATCACTTAACAGTGAAATTCCCTGTAAAAGATGCAGTTGAAATAGTATCACAGGCATGAAAAAATTGACTCCTCAACTTGCTTTGGTTTCCAATAACGTCAGAATTTTGAAGTATTTAGGTGTGGAGAAACATCAGCCTTCTCTTACTAATTGCTAAACACGGTCAGCATTAAGTCCTATGTATTTTGGCAAATTACTTACATCTTTTGGGTTGGCTTTTTGGTGTTTTAGTTTTGGGTGGGGGTTTTTGGTTTTTTGTTTTGTTTTTTAAATTATATTAATATATCTGCTAAATAACTTCTGTGTCTTTCAAGTAGTTTAACCTCCAGCTCACCCATAAACATCCATGATAAATATATTGCAGTCTAACCAATAACAACAGGAGCTATTTGACAAGGGAAAGAAAAATTTTACAAAATGCATAGTACAGTTCAATTCAATTTGGTTGTCAGACTGTGACCAGTCAGCTGTGTTTTACATGGCAGTGTACATTCATTTCCACGTGGACTTTATTCATAACCTACATCTATACTCCAGCAACATGGAAATGCTTTTCTGCTTGGAGAACTACATTTTTAAAACAGAGCAGAGTGGGATGAAAACATCATATTTTGCTCTTACTGTTAATATATTTTTAAAAAGAAAAAAATCAATGATAAAGTAATTTCCTTGACTCCTAGGGGAAGAAGTATGCAAGCTCCACATGATTATATGGATGACCTCAAATTCTTTGATGGCTTTTCACTTATGATCAGATTAAAATTTGGCATTTAAGATTGATGATACAGACCTTTCTGTGGGTTGCTGCTATACTGCCTCTCTTACTTTCCCATAATTCACAGAACAGAAGAGGAACATATTTCAAGTTCTGCAGGATTCCAGTTTCACTGTCAGTGAAATTGCATGTGATTTGACAAACATGAATTTGATTATATTCCAGCATCCAACAGGCCTTCAAGAATTCGGGATAAACATATTAGGAGGGCACTCTAACAGCACTGTCCTACATATAACCTGCCAGCACTTCTAGAAAGTGTAAAGAGAGAAATTAGGACACTTCATAAAAATCCAGAGAGAGTGGAATTATGTAATAGTCAATTAAATGACTAATAAAACACACGCTCATTAGAAATCATATCAATATCTATACTCCTTTATGCTTTAAAAGAAAAAAACCACCTAACTAATACTTCACATTGACATCTTTGCTAATTCAGGGACGCTGGTGATTTACAAATTACTGCTACCGCTCACACATATTCTTGTCTAATACAAGCTGATAACTCACATTGTGTGCAGATGACTACATCAGCCCTTTTCAGATGACAAGGAAAGTTCTTCCACTAATCATCTTCCAATCATTTTGTCACAAATGAAGTCATGGAATTGCCATATAATGGAAAACTCATAATGATTTTTCCATTATATGACAAGCACACACTTGACTGTGTGCAAGGGGGTCTCTTATTTGGACCTTTGCAACACAGAGAGACAAATAAGCTGTAAAACAGTGAGCTTTCTGGTAGCTATAATGCTCCTTACTAGTAGCATAAGAGAAAAAAAAAGAAAATTTCCTAAATGTAACTTTATGTTAAAGGCAAACTCAAAGTGCAAAATAACTATTAAAGCCTTGAAACTGTAAATAACTAGGTACACATATATAAAAATATTTTAAAAAATACACTCTCTGCTCCAGAAACTTAAATTACCTCTATGATAAATCATAAAATGGAGAAAAAACAGACTAAATACAAGAAATATCTATAGTCAATCTGCTGAAGAACCTTAGCTACTCAATTTTTGAAAAGGAAAGCTACAGTATCACATTCTAAATTATTATACCTTTTTCTCCTACAAAAGTATTATTCTTGTGAGCTTTTATTCATTGCATGAAAGGCCCATGCCCTAAGAAAGACAAATGACAGAACCTGCTAACTCGTAAGAGTGAACACTTTGAGGGTTATTCAGGGACTCACTGATTCTCCATATTTTTGTCATCTTCAACAGTGGATTTATTCTAGAAGATGAAGTCCCCATGCTAGGTATTCTAGGGAGTTTTACAGAACTGCACTTCCCCAAGAATATTTTATTGTAACCATAAATAAGTATTTGTAGAGTACCAGAGATAATTGATGTTGGCTGTGAGTAACTCTGTTAATAACAGCTCCCTCCAATGTTAGAAATAAAATTTATTTATGGCCACACAGGAACCATATAAAACACAGTATACACACCACTACAGGCATCAAAAACTGGTTAAATAAATGATGTTTCATTTGCATGTGAAGGTAATAAACATTCTTGCATTTGCTAAATTTATTTGTGCCTTACATCACTCTCTGGCTCCTCAGCAGTACAAAAGTGTCTGCACTCACATGAGAATTCCAGCATTTCCTGACTCTTCAGCACTCTGTGTATTCCAGGGATTCTTCTTCTCCAATACTATCCCCACATTATTTTCCAGTACTCCTGTAACCACTTTCACTCCTGTCTCTTTACAGTAACACAATTTCTGTTATCAGCCTTCAAGCCTTTCTAAAACCCTGAATACAGCACAGAGATATTGACGCTCTTTCAATTAGGATCAGTAAAGCCACTAGTTTAGTCTTGCTTTCCAAAGAGACATTCACATACTGTTTACAAACAAAGTTGAGAGGTAAGCATTACAAACTTTTTACAGATGTCAGTAAAATGTCCAACAGCGTGTCATTAGCAGGTATTTTCAGATCTATGTGTACAAAGAACCGCACACAAGCACCTTACTGGCCCAAGCCAGTTAAAACTCTGTAGTTAAAATATGGTAGTAACTGTAGCTAGAGCACGTGGTTAAAACTCTATAAGTTACCTGTAAATATAATACTAATTGTATGAAATATGAATTTACTTTCAAAAACTTTTGTAATCATGGAGGTTTAAAGTCAGACCTCCATTTTCTGAGATTTAGCACTCAAAAGTAGAAATGTAACTTCTCAGTCCATGTGTCTTCTCCTACTGCATACAGCACCTCTGCACTAGAGACACCCAACCTCATTCATGTAATACTGAAATCCTTTCATCAGCCATCACTTCACAATGTTGCTGCTAGCTGATTTCACTTTTTTTACTAGTTCTCACTTTTTTTTTTATTTTCACGTATACCTTCTATTTAATTTATCCCATTTATTCTTGGTTTAGATATGCTTTATACTCCTACATGTATGTCTTCAGCAAAAATCTACTTCTAGGATAACTCCTGCATTAACTAGAGCCAGAGCTCAAGATTAGCTGAAATAGCTTTGAACCCAAATAATCTCATAAACAGAGTATCAAAGGAGTTTGGGTTGCACAAAGGGAATGCTACTCCCTTGGAAGTGATGTTCTAAGGACCTGTTTACACAAGAGAGTGACTTCCAAGAAAGATGTGAATGTAACGGGAGTTTGCTATCCTAAACAGGCTTCTTCTGTAAACACTTATCTACTGAAATGAAAACACTGCATATCCCAAGAAGAGCAGTTTCCCTTGTAGGTAAATTCTAAGTGAGCATCCCCAGAAGGTAATGCAGGTCTCAGGTTTCTTGGCAAGTTGCTCATATGTCTGTTTGGCAGGCACAGTGATGCCAAAGCAGCAAACAAAGTCAGCACAGTACAGCACTGAACAAGTCACCAAAACTCAAAAAAACATTAATTTTATTTTCAAAGCTTTAAAACTTTAAAGGGAAATATATGTATTCTACAGCATTAGGTATTTGTGACAATGCTTCCTAAACCTTGCTAAAAGACTACAAATATTCCTTCTTAAAATAGACTTGTAAGGAATATGGAGCACAATATGTGAGGAACCCACTCATGCTCAGGGAGCGTTGCAGTGGGAAAGAAAAGCTGACTGAATAGTTTCAAATGGAAACTTTTACAATTAAAAAATACTCACTTCATTGAAATAGAAATGTTGATTTTTCAATTTCACATTCTAGTGTTACAAAAAAAGACATTTTTGTAATTTAAAGTCCCGTAACTTTACCTTGCAGATTGATTATTTGTCATTCCACTTGGATTTTTATTATGCTTTTTGTATTTATATTTTGTTCCTATCAAGCATACAGCTATGATGCAAGTATTCTGCAGTCCCCTCCTTTTCCAATCACTTTAAAAGATTTTCTTTCCAAACAAAAAGTATAAAAAAAATCATTTCTGCTTCACAAGTGCCACTCATGTGGAACTAAACTAAATCACACAACAATTAACAATATGTTAATGAACTAAACCAGAAGTTTAATGGAGACAGAAAAAGCAGTTCTAGCCATTATAGTGAGTAGATTATTTTAAACAAAAGCTTCCTGCAGCTAAATACATCACATAAACAATAAATTTCAGTTTGTGATTACAAAAACTGATTTTTATTTGCAACAATTTGCAAACTTAGCAATACTCAGAGACAGGAAACAGAGCCCTTCCTGCTACAGATAACATGGAAATTTTATCTTGTAAAAGGTGGAGCATGGCAACCATAAAACATGGGGGGTTTGTCAAGTGATCACCACACCTTGTATTATTTAACAAGGCACAAAAAGGCAAAATCCTAGCACAAGATATAGTTGTTTCAAACTGAAGTTAATGAAATTTTTGGCTTGAGAGAGGCCACAGTTTATGTTAAACTGATCTTAATACAACAAGAAATGAGATCTCCAGTTATGACATAAATATATATATTAATAGCAAAAAAAAAAAAAAAATTGCTAACCTAAGAAATCTTTTAGTGCTAGAAAATTACTGCATTGATTGTTCTTTTGAACTATCCATTACTGTTTCTCACCATTCCTTCATTCTCTTTAAATGTCAAAACCAAGTTGCAATGATATCCCCAGCACACACTGGGTGGCATCTGACTGGAATTCAGAGGAAAAACAAAATTCAGTCTTGTTTAAATGACAGCTTCACCCACTGCTGCAAGATGCAGACTCTGTGTATGCCACACACAGGGAAAGGCCTTAAGCAGCATCTGTGACTGTTCCTGGCCACCAAAAACATTCTGCATTTCCCTAACAAATACATCCAAGCCCATCTTTTACAGCAGTCTCCCACAATCCCAAAATGCCTGTGTTGTTCAAATAACTTTTTTTCTTGCTTAAGACAAAATAATTCCAGCCATTTTTGAGGTGCCATTAATATAATTTATCTTGTTCATTGATGGTCTTAATTCTGTTTAGAACTCTTTGTAAATGTTTTTCTTAATGTAGTCAACTCATTTGTCTGGCACAGACCTGTTCTGTTTCTCTATTGTCCATATGCTCATCAAAACAAAAGTATAATTGACTGCATAGGCTTATTTGCATGGCTTCCCATCTGTCCCTGTCAAGTAAACTTTGTTTTATTATTTACTATTGGAAAATTAACCTTCTGTGCTCTTGAAAAATGAATCAGTCACCTACATAAGGTAATTTATTGTTCTATTAAATTTGTAAGGCAGATACCCCTTTGCAAAGGAGGTCCCTATTATCAGCAAATAATAAGGGAGGAGAACAAGCACATGGAGAAGAACAAGCTCTGCCACTTCCCAGCAGGAGCAGCACAGGACTGCGTAACAGTTCCTGCTTCTTTATAACTAATGTAGATTTGATTAAGCCTTGTCACTGGAGTCTCCACAAGACACAGCATCATAATTCTGTAATTGAAACTATTTAGAAAAAAAAAAAGTATGAAACATTTTATAACATACACAGAAACTACAATTTCAAGGTGATATAAAGTCATTCCTGGAATGTTGCCACAGTATATCCCGTTAATACATACTGAAACGTGCTTCCTGTCCATATATATATATATTTAATAGATAATCTACTAACATTTAACACATACCAAAATCAGATATCAAAACTGAAAAGTGAAATGAACTTCAGATTGCTTTGTAATTATGTGGCAAGGAGGATTTAGTGAATTTAGACCATGCGCACCAACTGCAGCCATAACCCTGACTCCATCATCTCCGTCTGCATTGAAGACAACAGTTGTGCCACAAGCAGAGGGATATATTTCCCCCAAAGGAAACATCAAGTTCCATAATTTACCTTTGAGTATAAAGGGGGAAAATCCTTTGTGAAGTGACATGGTGCTTTTCCACTTATACCCCAGGAGGAGAAGTAGGAGGAGCAGGGCCTGGGGCGTGACACTGCTCTGCACAGAAGAGCTCAGGTTACCAGTGTATTTTGTACTGTGTATTTCCTCAGCTTCCTTTGGGGACCCCTGGTGGTCTAGTGGTTAAGATGCAGCGCTCTCACTGCCGCGACCCTGGTTCGATTCCCAAACCGGGTTCAGGGACACTCCCCCAGGCAGATGGAGCTCGTCAGCCCCTAAGGCCATCCATCTAAGAGAAGGTCACT
>JAWWLV010000011.1:14291018-14388562 GCA_035041135.1 Platyrinchus mystaceus
CGCAGGCTGTGTCTCACCTAAAAAATCCATTGCGCAGGCTTGAAAGATAAAAAGACCTTTCCCAAATCTTCGTTCGCAAAGACTGGCCATGTTTTTTTATTTCCTTAGCTTCCTAGAAGTTAGCCAAGTATTTCTGGGGTTTCAGTGTGTGTTTACAATGTATGGTGTATGAAATAAATGTGAAATTAAATAAATTGATGTAGACACCTTAGACAGACGTATCTTCCACTTTCCAATAAACACACAGTTCTCATACACTTCTGTGGGTGTCCTGCGTGAGTGACGACCACATAAAAACTTTGCAATCTACCTTTATGTGTGTAATTACAATTCATAAATATGCAGTATAAACACAAATTATCCTCGAGAGACTATAACCAACCAGAAAAAAAGAAAAAAAGGAAAAGAAATATTATAGCTTCTATTATTTTATTTTTAAAAACCGCAGCATTGTTGGCATACTAGCCTAACATTTCAGAAATTGAATTAAAATACGCCTTTTGCATTGTTCCCAGATTTCATAAACCTCCTCCTTTGAAATACTGGCTGCTGCAAATGGAAATTTTTAAGGAATACTTACACACACCTGAGCACAATGTAAAATAAAGGCATCCCCTGAGCAGGAGTACCCGGGCAGCAGTGTGCCTTCCAGCAGCATCCTGTGGTCCTTTACCAAGGCTAGACAAAAGACTTCAAATGCCTGATTTACATAATCCAGATCATTCCCATCTCAAGTGTGTTGATGTGTGATTTGATAATCTGCCTTGAGGCTGATCCGTGTTGCTCCCCACTGTGCCCACCCAGGTAATCCATGTCTGGAGGGTGACTCCCGGCTGAAAGGTCTCAGACTCTCCGGTCCCTGCCCTGGGAGCAGCACTGCGGCCGCTGGTGCTCCCATGTGCTATCAGAACGCAGGCAGTAAATCCCAGCTGATAATCTAACCTAGACATCTGCACCACAGAACAATTAGCAGCTTGTAAACTTGAAGCACTGCTCTAAAGCCAGAGGTTTATGCTAAAGCCAGTGTGAAAGAGTCTGGTGGATTAGATGTGCAGACTACTTAGCAAGCTTTACTCTGCCACAACATACTGAAGCGAAAAATCATAAATTCCTCAGGATGCTGCTCTAATCAAGGGAGTTTACATAAGCTTGTCCTACCTGGGAACACCATTCAAACATGGAATTATTTAATCAAAAGGAAATTTAAGTGCTTGAAAGGAAATAGAGGCTTTATTATCTGCAGGCAATTGTTCAGTTGTAGTGTTCTCGTTTAGTGTCTGGGGGAACTGAGGTGATTCATGAACATACTCTGCTGTCATTTCCACTACAGGTGCAAGTTAACTGCTGAAATCTCAGAACAACATTTATTTTGGTCCTGCTTAGCTGCATCTTCTGTCATTGTAAAAAATGAATTATCCAAGCAGAATCAATCAAAAACTAAGTTAAAACCAGACATCAAAATTTCCATGTCCCAGGCTCATTTTCCTCATGTTAAAGGTAATGAAAGTTCATTGAAGCCCAATAGTAAGGTGAGGAAAATTAGACCCTGAATGGGCGAATGAAAAGGTTAAGGGAAGATGTGGGGTTTATTTAGTGTTGCAACAACAGCAGCCCAGGGTTAAGAATTCATCTGAGTACAATAACCACACCACCACCAAAAAAAAAAAACAAACAACAACAAAAAAAAACACCAAAAAACCCCCCCTCACTCATTTCCAGTGAATATCCAAGACAAAATTTGAAAAGACTGCCTGGTGGTTGTGTTTTTTTCTTACTAATAAAGGATGTTTGCAGAAGATTTTTAGGGACCTTTTGATTCCAGCCATCTTCCAAAATATCAGAGGTCTTTCCAAACCTTTAGTAAGCTCTGCACTTCTCTGGAATTTGCTGATCCTTGGTTGGGAAGTGCAGCACTCAGGCAGGGCTGCAGTCACACTGAACAGCATTTCATGTTAGTCTACCCAGTTTCAGCAGGTACATTCACAAAATACAGTGCTAATCCTGCTGGCCAATAATAATAAAAATTTACTCCTTAATATATTATTTATATTTCTTTAATATTAGACTACATTTTATTTTATGCACATTGAAACTCATGCACTCCATATTTTATTTCTGTATAGATTATATTTCTGCTCTGTTTTGTCAGAATAATTTTTATCAAAACTCATTGTTTGCTGATATACTTGATTTAGGTTTGATTTTGATTCTCAGGTGGTCATATAATCATTGGCCTCCTTTCACAGTCCATTATGTTAAACCAAAGCTGCAGAAGCAGGATTATTTCAGTCTCAGAGTGGTTCAGAGACATTAAATATTTAAAAAGTTTTTCCTTTTAGCTGCTGAGTGACTCTTGAATAACAATTAAAAAAAAACCTAAAAAAAACCCCACTACCATCTAACAGATGCAATGGCAAAAAATTCTCATTGGCATATGCAGACACTGGTTTATTTCACACTCAGTTGCCATCCTCTTTTGGCAGCAGTGAAGTGACAAAATGAAGGAAAAAATGAAACACCTGAACTCTGGTATCATAACACAGATGTTGGATCCAGTGAACTGTGTAGATCAGGTCAAGTGTACCCTGTCTTTGCTGCCCCTGGAGAGAATGCCTGGCACATCTGCAGCTGCAAGGGCAGAGGTTTCTGTGTGTAGCAGTGTGACCTACATTTAAGGTGCACATACCCTTTACATTTTCAGTAAACTGGTAACCTGCAATTAACATTTCAAATGCAAAATGTGATGCAGAAAGGTGGTGCTGTTCAACCTACCCTGTCACAAGTAATCAGCATTTCCCATTCTTTACACCACCAAGGCACATGCATAAAACATATTTTTTTATCTGTTAGTATCCTCCAATTTCTGCCACCTTGTTACATCTCTCATCACACTGACAAACTGAAACTCCTTTGACTGCACAAGCATAAACAAACATATCAGAAAAACAACAACTATATGAACATGAAGGCCGGATGGAGAAAAAAGGAAACATACAAGTCTAAACCATGAAAAAATTTACAGAGCATGCATGGACAGACAAGGCTGAATTCTTCAGACCACTGGGAGCACTCCCTATATTCCACCTGCTACACTGAAAGATCAGGCACTGGAAAGATAATTCCCCAGTGTTAAGGTACTGTCTTTTGGAGTAAAGCTGACTAAGGTTCTTTAGCTGCTTAATGGGCCACTACTCAACCTCTTTACAGACCCAGGAGAGGAGGCAAATCAGAGACACCTTAAAATTCATCAGGAAACAGCCTGTTCTCATCTCCTCCTTGCATTAAAGGGCCTAATTTATTTGGGCAGAGTGCTGTTTATTTGCTGTTAATGAAAAAATGGTTACCTGATGGCCTACAGAGCTGCACAGAGCAAATGTGACTTCCAGGGGAGGTTTGCTATCTCCTTGTCACACAGCTGCTTCCCACTCACACCTGACTGCTGTGAGTGTTCACAGCGACTGTGGCATTTCTTCTCCATACACTTGGATGCGTGGGAAATGCCAGTTGTTTCCGCTCTGTGAGGTCTGACAGCCTGTGTCCAGTCTCTATAACACCTTAGACAGGTAGGCAACAGCTGTGGGAACACAAGCTGAGAACTAGTGATGTAGGATGTAACTAAAAAGGAACACAGCAGCAAAGTCCAAGTTATTGAAAAACCTTAAATCTCTTGGAAAGCACTTAAAGAGCTATTTAAAGAAGCCAAAGGTGAAGACAAATTGATAGCAGTTACCAGTGCTAGCAACATAAGAAAAAAAATATCACTATTTGTTGTATGGAAGACTTCTGCAAGAAATTTTACAGTAACAACAGATCTGAATGCTCCTATATAAAATGTGTTAAAATTGGGCTGTTAATCATTTGGATGTTCACATTTATTTAGCATTCTGTGAAGATCTTAGGAAGGCTGGAGAAATGCTGTACGTGAAAGAGAGCAAAGAAAAAAAAAATTATAACCATGAAGTTTAACAAAGGTCTGGCAGCTAAGTCAAAAAAAAAAAAAAAAAAAAAAAAGAAACCCCACACCAGCCAAAAACCAACCAGATGAGTGAAAGCAGGCCTAGATCAAGCATTGCCCAGAGGGTCTGTGCTATTTTGTTATGTGATTTCTGTGACACATCACAAGTGAGCAACGCTCAAAAAGAAAACAGGATATTGGGTCCGATCCTGATTTTAGTCAGGAACACTGACTGCAACACCAAAAGTAAAACACTGAGGTGAATATTTTGTGCTTCCCAAGTATTTTATCTACCTTATGTTCCCCCAATACAAACAATACTACAAGGCAACAGCCCTAATAACACTCAGCTGCTGCAGTGCAGGTGGGCAGGTATTTGTTAAAAGCTCTCCACACCAGGCACAGCTGCACTGTGCCATTACAGAGCCTGAGCCACCACTTCAGAACCACTTCAGAAACACAAAACTGTGTGGAGGGTGTTCTACCAGAAGGCCTGTCTGCTGAGAGGAGAAGCTACTTATATCACAGATTGAAAAAACAATCCAAACAAACCATTGCCACCAGCCTGGGGAGACTGTCTCAAGTGTCAGACTGTGAGCACTTTAAGCTCTTCAATAAGGGATGAACAACACCCTTCCTTAACACAAAGATATTGCAGAAAACTGCACATGAATGCTGAACAAAAAATTGATACTCCACTACTGAATTAAACACAGAAAATGTACAGCTTCTGTTTAAGTAGTTATTAAATGAAATATTAATCAGGTTTTTGTTCCTATACTTGATTATTAGGATTTTATAAATGTAAATACAAACAGAATTAAACAATCCTCATTCCCTTAAGGGTAACATCACACCCCTTCAACGTAAAAAGAGCTGGAATCAAAGATTTTAAGAGAAGCTAAATATTCAAATTCTGAAGAAAACTTAAAGAAACCTTTGCAATAGCAAGAACATGCATAATGAGACTGGCTGAAGAAGCATCTGTGCTCTCATCTGTCTGAGCTCATTATACATAGGCATAAATATGTATTTCCTGGTACAACATAAGTATAAATTCAAGAGTCACTGAAAGAAGCTATAGAATAGAAAGCCTTTATTTGAAATCCAAATTTGAAACATCCTAAAATTTTATCATCAAATTATCTTTTTCTTTTAATTGAAAAAAAAGTTCTAATACATAGCAAATATCATCTTCCTGTAGCCAAGAGAGGAAAAGAGATGTTTACAATTTTCTATTTCAATCTCCAAATAGGTTCCTGAACTCAAACCTTCTATCAAAGCAAAGATGGCAAATATTAATATATTATCAGAGACAATCAGGAATGAAAACTCAGTGAAAGCCAGACCAACTCATGTACAACACTGCAAGACAATAATTCCATTTTGTTCTTTCTGGAGCATCCCACTGGAATTTTTCTTAAGAATCCTTCTGTTTAAATTGAGCTTAATTTAAAGCTCATTCTCAGTTTATTTTAAAATGTATACACTTATTTTTATGAAAGAACAAGACAATATTTCAACAATCCTAATTTCAGGAAGCTTGGCTCCCAAAGTAAAAAATTTTAGAAAACCCAAAGCCCATAATCAGCACTCATCTTTCTCACAAGATCATGCCCCAGAAGATAGTGAGGCAACAAAGCTTCTTACCAGAGTTCAGCAAATTAGGTTTTAATATATTAAATGTGACTCTTTCTTTTATTCATGCTTAAATAAGTAGTGAATTTTTTTATTTATTAAAACTGAAGCATTAGAGTCTAATCTCTCTGGAATGCACTAGAAATACTCCAAATATGGGATTCTCCAGTTAATCAGTAACAGAGTACTCTAACTCACTTAATGCAAAAAAGTTTCTATAAAAAGTTCATACAAGTTGACTTGCTTTTCCTCACAGCAAACTTGGGGCAACAGCCATGACACACTCAAAATCAAGATTTAGCTGCACACAAAAGAGGGGCACAGGCAGTTACACAGCAGCTATAGCAAAATAGTTCTGCATGTAAATTCTAAAAACCTTTCAATTAATACTATGAAGCCCAATCTTCATTTTTTTAAGAGTGTTATTTTTGAGCAGAAAGCAGAGGTTTTTCCTCAAAAGTGTTAATTCTGGTCCCAGCAAAGTCACTAGCTGGTTTTCTGTTGAAGATGGTGGACTGCACTGCACAGAAAACAAACTTAATAATGATCACAGGAGGGAGAACGGTGAACTCAACATCCTTGGCTCGCCTAAGATACAGCAGCCTTTTCATCTGAACTGCAGGTTACAGCTCGAGAGTGTAAAAAAAGAGTTTTAAAAAGAAAAGCATTGATAACATTTGCCCTGGAAGCCACAACTTAAGCACCACTTGACAATCGCTAATTTTCAGTATCTGGCATTCTCCTGACAATACCTTTTGTTTCGCTTCCAAGTACATTTTGAGGATGTCAAATGAAAAAGCCTATGACCTGCTCTTCATAAATATATTCATTACCTCCAGTCTGGATAGATCCATTTCTCTAAATGCTATTAAATATATTCCAGACCTCATCAATCTGTTGGCCAATGTCTACTTACCAGCCAAAAGCTGTCCAGCAATGCATTTGCTTTTGACTTGAAGCAATGAATGCCACAGCATTACCAATTTCCATTGTCTTTCCTGACAGCACAGATCCCCTGCAACCTCATACTGCTGGCAACCCACTCAGACTACAGGAATTCCATTTTTCAGTTTCAAAGAAAAAAGTCAGTAGTATCTAGGTTGTTCTACAGAAGACTCATTATGGACTTCACATCCCATTTTTAGTCTTACTGTTTTCCTTGCTGCCTTGGACTGTTAACTCTACAATAGTAGAGACTCACTTCACAATGAAAACCTAATTGCTAATCTGCTGTCAAATTAGGAATTGTGAAAGGCTCATCAAATCCTTACAGAAATAATTTTCCGTGTCAGTTTTTGAGCTGACATGATCCTGACACCTTGAGTTTAGCATGCACACTGGAAGCTGCATACTACAAAAACCAACAGCTCAACATTAGAAGGTCATGTTTGCTCTATTAAAATCTTTAATGGTTACTTCATTGGTAGCAGTAAACGCTTATCAGGGCCACTGCCATTTCCAAGAGAACTTGGTGTAAACTTCTTGTAAGTTTAAACATGCTTGACAAAGGCATGGCTACTGGAAGCTATCAAAAAGGTGGAGAGAAAACAGCTATAAAGTCTGATACACCAGATCCACTCAAGCAGTGAAGTCCCAAGACAGACAATGAAAAATAATCCCTTTCATCTGTGTTTGGGGGCAGATCAACTGCTGAGCGTTTTTCTTCCTCATCTTGCCCAGGGCAAGAGAACAAAACAGTAGAGATATTATAGATCTTACTTTATTCAAACTCAATTATTTGAGTCCAAATATGACCTTAACTTGAGCAGAGCCTTACCTTAGAAAGTACCAGGTTCCATTGGCATTAACAAAAAACAGAAAGATCATGACCCTAAATAAGTTAGATTTCATGTCAGAATTCAGTTTTCTGGTACATCTCCAGGCATTCAAGTGTCACTTTCTTTACACCATTTTTCTAAAAAATTATATATATTGTACAGGAAACATTGTTTGCAAAAGTCCCTCACTACAGACTTGTCCTTGTTTGCAAAAGTTGATGCTTCTATGACTAACACATAAACATTGAGCTAAGCTGAACCAGAAGTTGCCTGAACCAAGAGCAATACGAAATAATCCTGCCAGATGGGAACTCTAAACATTATGTTTCTGACCCTGATACAATAAACAGTGTGCAAGCAGATAGACAACTTATTTAGACACACATTAACATGTTTTTAGGGGAAAATGTGTGTTTTCTGACACAGAGCTGTGTATTCAGCTCTCTGCAAGTGAATGATAAATTGCTTGTGCTTTTAAATGCATTGAACTGGGAAACTAAACTAAATAGAAGACTTGTAGTGTACCTGCCATACCTTCTCAAACATAGTTTTATGTCACTTGACAAAAAAATACTGGAACACAGCAATATGTAAACAGTCTTCTTATTGCTAGAACTGCTTATGTTCTGCAGGCTCCTCTGTGCCAACAGCAGCCTCCTGAGCAGCAAGATCCTCAAAGGAGAAAAAGGGTTTGAAATCCAAACACTGTTTCTTTAAAATTTCAGCAAGAAGTAGAAAGGTAGAAAAACCTGGGCTCTGAAGTGAGACAGACACATACAAACCAGATCAGCTTTAACTTCTCTTGATCCACTTGAGAGAAAACTGTAACCACATGATAATATCGCTGCAAAAAGTAGAGCAGCTCGAAGTAATGAAACCTCAGCCCTCTAGACAGAGTACTTAAAAATCTTTAATTGCCATTCACAAGAGCTGTGATTTCAACTTTTTCCTATGGCTCACTGCAGTTCTTCAGACTATTATTTCTACATCACTTAGCATTAAATGTGGTAACTTTTCAGTGACTTCACAGTAAGAGAGCAAACACATCATAGCAAGACTGTGTTAAATCTGTTGAATCTCTGGTGTAAATGTTATAAAAGCAACAATTCATTAATCATTATTAATATTTATCCTTGCAGGAGAGTTATGGAATCTTCTGGACTTGACCCTTGATATTAAGCCAATTCGAAAACATTGCTCTAAGTGGGATGATTTTGTTTTTCCTTGTAAGTCAAATTTCAGGCTTCCTATTTACTTCCTTTCAATACATACATTCATTTTTTGAGTCAGTGCAGTGGTTCCAGGGTCCAAGTTTAAAGTACTATTTCCTACCAGAAGTGTACCAAATAAAAGCAGAATTATATAAATATTCAATTCCTTTTCTTCAGTCTATGCTTGTGGCTTCCTGACACCTTGACCAAAGCTATCATTAAGAAGCAAATAAAAATTAGGAGACTGGAGAGTGGGATGAAAGTACAGACAGAAAAAACCAACAACAAAACAGAAATAAAAATCCTTTCCTAAGCTATCACCCTTTAAGCAGAACATTAGATCATTTTATTTGAAGTCATACAAAGAAGAACTTCCATAATGAATTTTTTCAAATACAAAAAAGACACAGACTTTGTATATGATGATGACACTATGATAAAATTTTTTATGACCTGAAAGTGTATTTATTAGTAAAAGAGATTCAGTGTCACTGAGACCTTTAAGAATGGTCAGATATTTTTGGGATCTCTGAGCCACGCAAAAGAAATCTGCACCAAACAAGTACCAAACACTAAAAAGTTGGGGTTTTTTCCAATATCCCTTCTCTAAGCCCCCTTTTTGCAATCAGGAGTGAAAATTATTTTCAGTGACAGAATAGCTCAGGCATGCTAAAACTCAGCTTCGGCACTTAGGAGGGTCGTATGTAATGTGTCAAGATTCCAGGCACCTGAGCCTTTAAGCATCAGAACACAGTAGTATCCATTATGCATTTCCTACTGAACATCAGGACGGGGAGAAGCCATAATTTCATCCAGCCTATGCTCTGCAGAACAGTAATGTTTTCTTTTCAGTCCCCTTGCAGCATGAATGCCACTGATCCCAAAGGGTGGAAAGAATTAAAAAAGTTTAAGAGCAGTAACAGAAAAGAAAGATCAGAACAAGCACAAAACAAGGACAGCCACAGCAGCAGATAAAATCTGCAGATATAATCATAGGCTTTCATAAGTTCATATACTACATCTGTCTCTATCCAACTAGTAGAATTTTAGTCATTAGTTTTTTGGTTTTCTGCCCCTGTATTTTGATCTCAATATGGTTCCAACATGTCAGGTGTTAGGGATGTAAACCTTAATTACTTATGAACAGGAATAAATTTAATTTCACACTACAGAATTTCACTGATATTTCATTCTAATCATAGCAGAAAACCCAGTAAGAATTACTCTGGAGAAGAGCTCTGATATCTGATCCTAGAGTGACAATTCCGGAAATCATTCTAATTCTTGCCAATATTTTCATGCTTAGCTCCTATTTTTTTCCCCTCCTAGTAGTCCCTCAGGTTTCTGTTTCAAATTTTTGAGTTCTCTTGCTTTGAATATACAAAGTATCCTTAAAAAAACAGAAAGAAAATTCTGCATCACACCCTCCTTCCCCAAACTATTTGCTATCCAAATTAAGATGCTCTTAACCCAGAGACTGCTATATCACACCTACTTCCAAAAGTGATGAGCATGGAATGCTTCAGCAGAATGTGCTCTCAACTTGAGACAGAAATTGTGGATAAGAGAAGGGTAAGCAGTATATTTAGCCAGCCATTAATCTCGGCCGAGAACAGAGTCTATCAGGAAAATTGCCATTCCCTACCACTTATTGCAGCTACAGCTACATTTGATAAATGTAAACACTAGCATGTTCTACTCTGGGCTGTGCAAGGTGGGATAACTTTAACCAGAACACAAACACTGGTGTCACACTTTGACAGAAAATGCTGGATTTTTGACCTCAGGAGCTGCTAAAACAAGAGGTGAGATTCATTTAACTAATGCACTCTGATACTGAGACTGCCTTGAGTGAGTTACATGCAGTGTCCATGAAAGCTGAGTGCAAGGAGGAAATAGAGAATTTTTGAAGGCACATGAACAATGAATGTTTCTTATGTTTTATAGATCTGTGGCCACTATTGGAGGCATTCATACAGGAGGGAATACACTGGTTACTAAACAAAGGAGATACAACTTAATGATGATTTGCAGAGCAGAAGCTTTTCATTTTATGGAAAAAAAAGACTAGCAGTGCATAGAGATAGTCAACTTGTTTTCAAAGAGAAAGATCTTAAACAGCTCTCAACCTGTGCATAAGAAGACAAGAGCTGGATTGCCACTCCTCTCTCCTTCCCAAACTGGCCTTAACAGTAATTTCCAAGTGCACTGAAAGAATCGAGTTCTCCTGAGCTGCCTCACTGTCTGCACAGCTGCAGTGTATCTTGAGAGAAAGATTTGGCTTCATGTGCTCTAAACTCTTGTTTTAGTTTTCCCTGTCATAACTGTTTCCATTTCCATAGCAGAAGTTTAGACTTCTGTTTCACTGCAGTAAGCTTGCATGTTTTTTTTCATCTTCAGTTTGTTTAGTATCCAAGGCAAATCCGGGGGAAGAAGACAGACCACGGCCGCATTAGTTGTGCAACAGAGCGTGTGGCAGCCAGGGTTAGCTCACAGGCAATCCTCAGAGCATGCAACCCACCACGGAAGTTTGGGGATTATGGGCTACCTCCTGCCCAAATTTCCACAGTCCCTTCTGTGGCTGGTATTACCAGACACTGAGCTTCATATCGATTAACTTCCAGGAAGTAGGAGGTGACAGAAAGAAGTTGCAATTTTAAGAAGCCCTCGCTCCCCATCCCGGCCCAATTTATCAGAAGCGTCAATCTGGGTGGAGCAGACAACTGACTTCTCACAGCTAAGTGCTCCAGGAGTTCACATTTTTTGTCACAGCTGTTCCATTGGTGTGGGAGGCAAACTGCAACCTGCCCAAGCTGGCCTCATTGTTACTCATTGGCAAATCTCTGGAGAAACTGGAGTAATCCTCAAAGAATTAGAAACAAGCTACTACATGCATGACAATGTATTAATCAGGAGTAAAGGGAATTAATTACTTCACTTTTCTAGTCTGCAAGTTACTGAAACCAGTTTTTATGGTAAGTCCCGCAATTCTTATTCTAATCAAATTAATGATAAAATTAATTTATAGCTTCATCCATGCACAAATCTGCTGTTGATACAATGGGAATTTTTTTCCCAAAGTATCTGTACCTAAGACTACCGAAGCTTTCCTTTTGTATTCCCTTTTCACTACCCCATCCTCCAGCCAATGGAAAAAGAAGAGGCTAAATTTTCCACGCTGTGCTCTAGCACAGTAAAGCAAGCCATGGACATAACCGAGCAAAACAGGAAAATACACTAAAGCTTTTCAAAGAACAGCAAGTTATTTTTCACTATTTGCCAGTGAATTTCCACAGGTCATTCAGCGTCAGCAATGTGGTAATGACAACTGTGATTGCACCACAACACACAGCTGCTCACTGTGCACAGAATTCCTGGTTTTGAGGGACTTTAGTGTCTCTAGCCAAACATTAAGAGTCCAGCCCTACATGTTTCGGACACAGCCAGAAGACACTCCTCTTAACTGCACAGAAGCAGGCAGCCTGTTCAGCTGTTTCTAATGCTCACATGGGGAAATGTATTTGTCCAGACCTGAGGCTCCTTTTACTGCTGGTGAGGAATGATGTCTGAAAGGGACAGGAATTATATTTGAAGGTGGGTTTGCAGTGGAGAGACAGAGAACACCAGTCACACATACAACAGCAAAATATATTGATATAATGTGGGATATTACATCTAAATAGCCCTAGAAATCTTCAGTTTCGGTTCTCTTAATACTGATAAGATAGAGAAACATTTGTGCCTAAGCATTGAGAGACCTGTTGCTGGTACAAGACAGGTCTGATACCCATTCAGAACACAGCAGTTCCTTAGGAGACAAGGCTGAGGGACTATTACACAAATATGAGGGGGTTTATCCCCAAGAGGTTGGGTCATTTGACAGCTGCCTTGGAGTCATTGAAATGACCACGTGGTGTCAAACTGCTTTCTGGAATAAAAGCCTCTATAAAATTAACAGTGCCAATCATCCCCCCTCCCCCATACTCCCTTGAGTTTCATGATTACCAAGGTTATAATTAACCCAGGCAGCTGATTAGAACATTGTTATTCCCTGCTACACAGTTGCCTATTGTAGTACAGATGGGAACCTATTATTTCACTTGTATACTAAAATACTTAAATAAACTGTAACCAGCTCAGGTAACAGCTGTGTGTTTGACTGAGTTAAATTTACAATGTCAACAGAGATAACAGACAACTCACTGATGGATACAGGCCTAAAGTTTTTATGGAGAATAAGAATGACTAATTCTTCATAACTAAATGAATATTGAAATTTCAGTTGATAAGTGATTTTAATGATTGTATATTAAAAAATGACTATATTTTAGGTTCTAATAAAAACATTGGTATAATTTAAATCTTCCTTTGACTATATATTCAGTGGTACAATCCCCCATGAAGATCCTGCAAACAGCAGCACATACAGTGCAGCTCTGTGCAGGCAGTACCTCTGTGAGACGGTGTAATCTTAATCAAGATATATGGGGGAAATTATTTAATACAATGCTGATTTGGATTTGTCTACACAAACATGATGTGACTATTTAGGTTCTGGATACTTAGTTATTGCTGAAAACAAAGCATGTCTATAAAACACCAAGACAGCATTTTCTAGCCACCAGAGAGGGAAAAAAATAAATGAAGTGTAATTATTTTTTTTCCTCTTTTTCTGCACAAATTATATCACATCCTGACACTGAGGTCAAGACTCCTCTAAAACTGTCCAAAGAGGTAAGCAGCCCTATACATTTTATCTGCATGTCAAAACTTTTTTTTGATCTCATATCACAGAATACAGTGCTGCTTATGCTTCCTAAAATGGAAGAAGCATGATGGCAATATTTACAAAGTCCTGCTTTAATCCAAGTATGTTCACAGCCGTATGTTTTCAATATAGTCAATGGATAGAGAGACAGGATCCTCTTCAGTACAGTTAAAATTCAGATTATGCTTTCTTGAAGGACTGTCTGCCATCATCATCCTCATCAACAGAAAAGTGTAAGGAAATGAGATTCCCTGGCCTAAACCTCACCTCTGTAAAATCTCTCTCCTTCACTGCACCACTCCCTTCAAACTTACCTTATATATGTGTTTGCTTCCAGCCCACAGAAAAAAAAAGTTTGGCTAATTTTTCTTGATAACACCTATCTCGTGGGTGGGGGATATTGTGTGTGCTCCTGTCAGCTTTTTGTGTTACTTTACAAAGTGTAAATACAACACAGTTATTCAGATTAATCAGCTGCAGGAAGTTATTAGCATATAGCCAGTCATGGGGTGGGGGAGGCTTGGAGAGGCAAAAAGTCTTTGAGGTTAGTGTGAAAAAACAATATCACAATGAAATTAAATAGTTCTCTTTCTGCATGTACTTATTTATCATTATGCAACCACTGTGCAAATACTTAAGTATTTTTCAGATCAAGTTCAATTTTATCTTAAAGAGGCCAATAAAAGTCAGAAGAAACTAAAGTTCTGAAAGCTAAAATGCCTTCACCTTTTTAAATCTCAAAGAAAATGGTATAAAATTATGGCTATTAGTTCTCCCTTAAATTATCTTGTACCTTTCAGTGAATGGATAAATACCCTGTGCTGTGAGTTAATAGCCATGTCAGGACCTTCAGAAGAACAGGGCTGTTCACAGATCATGCAAAGCCGTATTTCATGTCACATGTTGTGTGTGTGCTACCAATATATTCTCAAGTTGCCATCAGGTATTTCATATGTCAAGTCTTCCTCAGCTGTAGTTACAATATTCTATTTCAGGAACATACCAAACCCAGGGTACCAATAAATAAATACATTCTGCAGGTGTGGATCTACCTGAGAAAAAGCAACTCAGATTTTTTTCAGTTTTTGCCACCCTGTAGAATTAATTATTAGACTGAATAAAGTAATCATGCTTAAATAGAAGAGCATTGCACAGAGAGCTGTATTTTTTGTGCATTGTTTCAACATTTCCCTGTTTCTACAAATACTGGCTCCTTTGACACTTTTTTCTATCACTTGAACAAAAGTGTGGCTTATAGGACATTGATGCTGAAAGACTAAATAATTCCCAAAGTAAAAACTTTTCTAGATTCCCAAAACATCACTGAGTTTCATTCAATTACAAGAAATTACATATACTTCTGAAAAATGTTTGCATAATACCATGACAACAAGAAAATCTGAAGAATAAATCAGGCTGGCACACTATCAGCCAGTGAAGCTACACCAAGTTTACATTACAAGCAAGAACAAAAATTTAGCTAATCTAATCTGAGTCAACACCAGTAAGCAGAATTTAGAAGAGTTGTTCTAGCTCTACATTTCATTACTTATCTAGAATGGGGTTTTTTTCAACTTAAAAAGTTCAAATTGCATTTAAAAGAGTAAAAATATACATCTATTTTAAAGTGAAGAAATATAAAAGGTTAGAGTGCCAGAGACAGAAAGAACTCCAAATCTAAAGCAGCTAACTAAAATTAAAGTCTCGTTTTTGCTCAGAAATTCAATTTTAATGGACTTCTCCCAAACGTTTTTTTTCATTTACATTCTGAAATGAATCTTATAAAAAAAAAAAAATTCCTATTGCTGCTCTTAAGAGTGTCCTCTCCCCTCAAGCAATTTCTGAAAGTAGTTTCAAGAGGAAACTGAGTGATTGGAGACCGACTGATTGACCTCAAGAGAGTAAAAGGGGTTGTGTTAGTTTTCACTAGCATGGAGCAGGGAGGAGGTCTTCTCTAAGTAACTGGAAAACCTGCTGAGTAGGATGACCTTCTTTTTATACTGCATAATGTTCTGGGCATGGGCCAGCTTTCCCAGACACAGCTATTCATCTGCTTAACTTGAGTGCATTAAAATTCCCTGCTCCCCTACCATCAATTTCCTTGCTCTCACACCTCCATTCTGACCAGAGAGCATCACAAAAATCAGATAAAACAAGTAATTGCTCCAAGTGCTTCATGGTGGTTTGAATGAGACCCATACCTTTTCCAAGCAGCAGCAAATCAGCCAGGGAATATTATGCCACTAACTAAAAGCAAGCAGAAATGCAGATTTAAAAGTACGAAGTTGTGTGCATTTTAATGTGTGCAAAAGAACAGAAAACACTCCCTTCTCTTCTGCAGCCTGCTCAGAGAAGCATGTGCCATGCCTTTCTTGGAAGCCTCAGAGAAAGATGTTAACACAGTAAATCTAACACTGTCCAGAAGCGCCTGGTCCTCTCCCAGAACTAAGCAGCATTAATGGAAGCACAGAGATTGTTTCCCAGGTAAAAAAGCCTCCATGCAGCATTTCTAAAATTAAGGTTTTGTCACTTCTTTGCTCCTCAGTCTTCTTAGTGCAGCTTCATGACCTTGGGAAAGTGCAGACTGACTTGGCCAAGACCCTTTTGACCTGGGCAGTTCCCAGTGAGGGAGTGATGCAAGCTGGGCTGGATTTCAGCAGAGAACCACTACCCAGTCACCACCATCGGCTTCCACTGACCACTGGACTGTTACTCAGCTACTTCAGATGTGCCAATGCAGACTACAGGGATTGCTGCTGCAGCAGTGTAGTTCTGCTCAGCCCAGATATTAATAGATCTCTTACTCATGCTTGAAATAACTTTCCCAAAGTTTCTGAGACTGATCAGTTGGAAAAAGACATGGAAGCAGTCCAGGACACTTTTTTCTATCACTCTTCTCTTCAAACATTTCTTCCCCAAATATAAACAGTCTGAAGTTCACAACTCTTGTACAGCTTTACACTCAAAAGTATCCTTTACTGAGCACTCAGGGCACCCTGACCTTCTTTTTCATGTCTGCTCTGAGGTGAAAGTCATAAATAACAAACCAAAACTTGTTATTTCAGCTGTTTCAATTCTGAGGAACCACTCCCTAAAGCCAATTTTCAGCTTCAGTTTCTAAATGAAATTTTACTGCAGTGATCAGTTTTAGCTGTCAAGCTCTCTGATCTTCAATCCTACATAAAAAGATACCAGTAGCGTAATTTTCAGAGGAAATTAAGATGACATCACAGAAGCTTTTCTTTCTGAGATCTTTCCAAACAGATTTTGTATTTTGTTTGATAACAATTAGTGAGACACATTTGACCAACTTTGCCAACTGGGATACTTCAGATATAAGATGTACAGGACACTGCTGCACATCAGCACTCAAATGATTCCTAGTCACTTCTGGGAAAAGAAGATCTGAGTTTCTGTGAAGTATTACCATTTCTCAAACACAAGTAACACATGAGCTTTCCACTAGGAATTATGTGAAACAAAAAAATACCCCTTAAATCAATTTTTACATGCTAAAAAATAAAAACCTCAGACCTATTCAGTGGTTAGGGAAGGAAGTGAGAAGCAACAGGCCCTCTTCTACGAGACAGCCCATCAACTATTTGATTCACAAATAGTGATTTCTTAGGGAAAAAAATACATTATATAACTTATGAATACTCTCAAATGCAGTTATTGCATTCTCAAACAAAAACAAACAAACAAAAAAACCCCACATTTGCTTCACACAATCAAAAAAAGCAGTTCAGTAAATCTTCCTTAAGTCAATCCTGAAAGGCACAAATCCTTCTGTTCTTAAGGCATTCAGGAAACCTTTTGTGCATCTTCAAAGGAAAAATCATACCCCTTTGTGGTTTTGTGGTTTTGTTTGCCTCGGTTCCAACCATTGGCATAGATGATCCTACAATAACTACCAAAGTTTCATCTTCTAGATTTCTCTTTATTCTGATATATTTCTCGGAATATTCATGTTTCTTTTCCTGATTAGGAGCAATTAGAGTACAAGGCCACATAGGTGCTCTTCCTTTTACTCTGACACATCCAGACCTATGAGAACTACTACAGATAATAACCTTAGGAATACAATGATGCTAACAAGTATCCTCTGTAACTAGAGTTGTTAAATTTCACTGAGCAGAAATCTTCCAAGGTAGCTGCAGGAGATGCCTGCTGAATACAGTGTGCTTTATACACTTAAACAGATGTTCATCCTGCTTATACATTTTAATCTGCTAAAAGTATCTTAGCTAAAAACATCTTAAGAACAATTTTATCAGCTTAACTGTACAGTAAGGAATACAAGGGACATGACTAGAACACAAAGAATTATAAAAGCCTTGAGTATGTGCAACATGTAAACTGGCATTAAGCCGACCCAAAAAAATAACCATTTTTCTTTTCAGAAGGATTCATCCTCATAGAATTGCAAGATGTAAGGTAATGGCTCTTATAAATCTTCAGTAAGAATACAGCAAATCATAATGAAACTTCCTGAGACTTAATTATAGTGTAAATCTTAATTCATCTTACTCCAACCTCTGATTTTCAGGAACTTATTTATGGCAATATTTTTAAAGCTGTTTTCTAATGAAGAAGAGATTTTCTCTCATAAAGCATCTTTTTAGGTTGCCTTATGAAATAAGTTGTCCCCCAGTGAAATACTCCTTCTAGTCTAGAATTGTGCATGTCCTAAGTGGAAGGAAACAGCTGCTTTGCTTTACCTTCTTATATTCAGCTGCCTTGCCCCCTACTTAAAGCAGAGACTATTAAGCAGATTAGGTAAATAGATTCAATTTGCCTTGTCCCAATTAATATTACAGAAGTCAGTGTGGGTTTTGTGATCATAAATAGAAAATAGCACGTTAATTGCAAAACTACATCTCACAACTGGTAAATCTGCTTTAACTATCTCCATTTTTCTTTATTTCACAGTCGCTTTAGTAACCTTCACACTCATCTCACTAAACCATAAAACTTGATTAGGGGCACTAAACAACTGGAATGTTCCTGTGAAATTATTACATGCATTTTGCTTACTGAATAACAGGTCTTATCTATTGATAAGGTCTTCCTCATCTCCCTTCTTCAGAATACCAGCGGTGGGATGTGGAAAATATTCCACTGGTTTTATATAAGACATAAACAAACTGAATCTTCACTGATATAATTCTCCATGGTCTAAGCAAACAATGGTTCTTTGCCACTTCCCCCACCCTGAGACTTTGTGTCTATAAAGCAGACACTGTAGATACCACTGATAGATATTTATTTGGGTTTAAACATAGCATGACATATTTGGTTTAGGATATTTTTTTAAAACATATTTCATGTCTTTCATCATATAGTTTTGAACTGGACTTTTCCACAACAGTATCACCACCAAAACCACCAAAAAACCTCAAAACAAAACAAAAACCCAACAAAAGCAAAGAAACATACCCAACTAAAAAAAATAACACAACAAACCATCAAAACATTGCAATAAAAATCACACCAAACAAAAAAAAAAAGGCACTTAAATTAGCAAGCTAAACAATTCAATTATATGAGGGACAAAGATGAAAAATTAAATAGTTGACAAGAAAGATTGACCTTCCCAGCTGAACAGTTTTCCAGTCATAGATCAACAATTCTTTTCCACAAATGCAGAGGGAACAGAGAGAGTACAACAGGTGCACTTTACAAGTGTGACGTTCTTGCACAGCTGATGGACATGACTCTCCATTGCATCAGGATTTGGACAGGAATTTAAAGCAGATTAGAACAAAAACTGGTAAGTACTTATTCCTTGTTCATTGTTATTGTTGGGGTTTTTTGTATGAATTCAGTAACAAGTTGAAGCAAAGCAAGGGTTTCCCATTTCTGTATCACAATACACTAAGAAAGAGCCCCAAGGTAAGAAAGGGAAATGTTTCTTTCCTATGAAATGTTATCATGCCCAGCTCTACAAAACAGTTAAAATTAACTTGCAAAAGTGTATAGATGCTTTCCATATTCTCTATCTACATCTCTTTTGGAAAGAACAATAATATAGAGAAATAAAATAATATATTTACTTGCATATAAGATTTTTATATATAAATTTATAGAGAATTTTTTAAAGAGTTTCTAATAATCTCAATGCCTCTTCAAAACCCAATTTAAATCATCTGGCTTTATCTTGCCCCTGCTAACTTAAGTCTTTAGCATATGATCATTCATATCTGATTTGAGTAAGAATGATAATCACAGAAGACTTGACTCTGCTCATACAATAGCCCAAAGACTTACCTGCATATATATCTAGCACTCCCAGTACTTGCAGATCAACATGTAAAAACCTGCATGATTAGAGGTTCAAAGCCTGACTATTTTGAATATTAGAATCCCATTGACATTATATTTTTCAGAATTAGTTGTATAAACACCAAGAACTGACAAAACAAACTAATGAATGATTTTGTTAGTGCTTGCATAGATAATTATTCAGTATCCTCTATCCAGATAATTGGGTCATTTTTTTCAAGTTACTGTTCCTTCATCTCATTTGTCCTGAAATATAAATATTTTGTGTGTTTTAATGTAATAAGTTTGATATAGAGAGCAAAGCAGTTTAGGATGATAAGTAATTACTAGTTCATCATTCCTTATTAGTTCATTCTTCATTATACTTCTAATTTTAAAGAGGCAGAGCCAAAATAAAAGAAAAATAATATGCACATAAATAATTCTAGTTATGTCCTCTACATTTTTTTTCATCTGTACCATACTTTTGAAACTGAAAACATTTCCTCTGATGTTTTCCATAAGTTACTTTTTACCAAAAAAAGCCACTGGGATGTTATGGGATTGCTGGGAGGGAGGAGGAAACGGAAGAGGAATCACTATCAGTGTGAAAGACTTGGATATCAAGGTGACTTTTACAGAAAATAGGTGGATTTTTTAAAGGAATTGTGTTTGAGAAGCTGGCCAAGCATGAACACCCACTCAGACACACCAGCTCCCAATGGCACTAACTGCAGTGAGATGTGTGGCTTTAAAGGCTTTTCACAATATTTTTCCATAAACATTTAGTTTCAAAAACAACTTGGGCAATGAACCAACACTGTTGATACCATCGTTTCATTAATATAATCTTTCCTCCCATCTCTCAACACAGAAAGACTTTTGTGTTCTAAAATGACTGTCCAAGTATCACAATCAAAACAATGCTTCTCAGGATGAAATGAGTCTTACTACATTTAACTGTGAAACACAATACTCCTGTTCCACTGCTTTCTGCATATTCCTGGGGCACTCCCTGGCAGGGATAATGGGTATGTACTGAAAGCACCAAATTCAGGCAAGTTACAACAGCAGTAAGTGGACCAACAAACTATTGTCAGCCTTGCTGGGGAAGACATTCCAGCACTGTTTGTGATAATAGGGAGGAGAGGAAAGGGGAGATTAAATCATCAGTTCTACAAGCTTTAATTAAACATATTTAAGTTTCATTTTTTAGATCTTAAAGAATGAGTCCTGAAGTTATTCTTGGCAAGGAGTGGATACAGTCTGGAAAGCAATATGCTCAATGCAAAAACTCTTGGGTCCTCACTGTACAAGCAGAGAGGACATGTAGGAGAGTTAAATATTATCTTCAATTGACAACTCTTATGTCTACTGTAATTATGTGTCTTAGCCATCTCTGTCAACAGCCACAGAGGGATGCTACTTCCCAACTTTCTGTGGTTCCCCATGAGAATACAGTCATGCTTCTTTTCAACACTTCCTCCAGAGGAAACTCAAGATCTAAGCCAGGCTCTTGTGGGTAGGAACTCAGAAAAATGCAGAAACAGGGCAAGTGAGAGATGACAGGAAGATGAAGGGATGACAAGAACATAGGATATAGAGGATTGAAAGCAAAAGAGAAGTTAAAGCTGAAATTTTTAACACATGTTCCAAAGAAAGGGTACTAAAAGTAGTTTGTTTGGTTTTTTTTTTTAGGCTTATATTGTTTGAAAGCTTATGACTTACAACAGTCTTCAACACTGCAGAAACTCACATAAGGCACAAGACTTTCTGGACTTGAATGGGACAGAAATCTTTCCAAGATCATCATAATAACATATAGAAGAATTTAACTTATTGAATCATATAACTACTAAAGACTTTAAAAGATTTTTTAAGCATTTATAGTTTTAACTGTCTATTGCAGTGTTCCTTTACATTTCTGCTAAAAATTCCACTGCTTAACATTCATGGAACCAAGGTGCATTAAGCAAAAGATGATGAAAAAAATGAAGTTATTAAATGTTTAGCAATCCCTCCTTTTTGAACAATCAAATTGCAAGTACCTACATGCTTTGGTATCGAATTAAATTTCCTAAAATACCTTTCCTACTGATGTAATTTAGATGTTTCCTAGAACATTTAAAAGTTGCTGGAATTGTTCAAGTTAACATGCTATTCAACAACTGAATGACAGATGAGCCAGGGAAAGCAGTCTGTTTACTTTACACAGCTTCCAACATTAATAACTTCAATTAGTAACAATTAATAGCTCTTGTGATTCTCTAGCTTGGAAAAATCATGCTAATTTATGGTTTTCCAAGCATATGTTACAATAATCAGTATATTCTTGCAGGACATAAGGGGAAGCTTTCTCTGCGGTCCCTCTACCCACCAGTAGATTACTGACATTTGTTTGCATTTCCCTGCCATCTGTGGCCACAAGGGTAACACTGATGTGCTCCCACAAAATTGTGCCCATCGAAAAACCCAGCTTTGTAAGCGTGTTTAAATTTCAAAATTATTATGATGGGTTTGTCAAGACCTACTGCCTTTTTTTTCTCATTCTACTCCCACCCACCATTCCCACCAATTAAAACTGAGTTACTTCAGTCCTGCCCCTCCAACACACACCATTATGGACAGCAGCCACACACCCCTCAGGCACATCATTACATCCTTTAATTCATTGCAAATTTTTGAACCACAAACCCTATGGGACAGGGACAGTAATTTACCACCTTTTTTCCTCAGACCTGACTGAGGCTTTTTGACAGCATGGCAATATTTGACCACGAACTGCATCAGTCAGCAGCACAGCCCTCTTGACTCCTCAGCCAAGGCTGGGGATTCCAAGCCTGCAATTAATATGCTTCCAAAAGCAAAAAGGCACATCTTAGATTTAATCATCTGTTTCCAAAATCATGAAGTAATATAGGGCACATTTTTTGCCTTCCTCTTTCTATTTCCCTTTCCTCAATCCCTTGTAGAATAACAGAAATTAAAATCTAGAATTTCACTGACTTAAAGGAATAAAGAATCTTGTCTTATCAGACTTACTGCATCTATACAATTCCCCTAGTAGATTAAGAAGCCTCAGAGGCTATTGCTCAGATTAAGCAGTAGCTCTTACTGTAATCTTCTTATTCTCAATGTTTCCATCTCCTGCTCTATCCACATGATTAAACAATAAGTATATTATATCTTTCAGTACATCTGTCACTTCAGGTCCCATCACTCAGCCTATTTCTGACATAGCCCATTGCAATGAGACTTGGTATCTGTCCTTCATATAGATGGGGAATTTAGTCCAATTTTCAAAAATTCTAGAAAATTGCCTTATTCAGTGATGCCTATGTTATTTCATATGCTGCTTGTAAAAAGCAACGACATTTGCTGCCATTTTCTGCCATCTTTCAGTACAAAAGGTCTTTAACAAGTCCCATTACTTAAATTACAAGTGACACTATGTGGGTCTAATCAGAACATCCTACCTTAAAAAATTGTATCAGGCTTCTTCCTGAAGTCTAATGTGACCATTAATTTTAACACAATTTGCTACCATGGGAAATAGGCCTGATCCCACTCACAAGCTTTCAATAGTTTCCAAAAAAAGGCAAAACCAATGGAACATTATTACAAATTCTACTGAAAGAAGACAGTTCAGTACCTTAGATAATGAAGAATATAAAATACTCTAAGAGTGATGCATTTCTGTTTTCCCCTGATATGGCTGGATCCTGAGCAGCTCAATCAGACAGTTAAACAAGGACTAATGCAAAGAGACATACTTAGGAAACATTTTATTATCAAATGTCTCAATAGATTATGAAGCATATTTGTTTTTCTCTTGGAACATATCTATCTGACAAGAATAAAGATTTATTTCCTATTGTTAGCCACTAATTGAGGGAGGTTTATATTGTTGGTGTTCATTAAAGTATTAAAAAAACTATGAGACATTGGGATGTGCCAGAATCCTAAAACTTGGAGCAACTTCAAAAATAACATTCTTCTGGTCAAATTATACCAAGTTCAGGCCCAGCCCTCCAGAATATGGAGAGTTTCTTTTGACCTGGGGATTGAGATTAGGTTGCCAATAAAAAAAAAGCCAGATCTCAAGTGGACCCAAATATTTTTGGGTCCCAATATATATGTAATGTCCAGTAAGCAGCATTTGCCTACTATCCATCATTTTGTTGGCTCTGAAAAGGCTTCATCTCTCCAGTGCTGTCAGTGGCTGAGTGAAACCAGGAGCTGGACAGCATTTTCCCACAGAGGGAATGAAGGGGACGGGGGTTAAAAAAAAACAAAACACAAAAAAAAAAAAAAAAAAAAAAAAAAAAAGGCAAAAAAGGCAGACCTTAATATTTCGGTTTGATCTGTTGGACACTCCATTAGTTAAGTACTTAACTAGATCAGCTGAATAATACCCAAGGCAGAAACAGCAACTTCTATTATCAAGAGTCATGCCAGGATAGTGTATGAACTTTCCTGGGCAGAAAAGAGCTATAGCAATCAATCCTAACCAGAAATTACTAGAACTACAAACCAGAGTTCCTGTTTCAGGGTAGGAAGGGGAAGGCACTGCTCATATGCAAAACATTTGGAGGTGAGCAGGAGGGGAAGCAACAATTGTGCTTTTGTTCCATTGTCATTATGCCTAAGAAGTAGAACCCTAGGTCATCTGTAGAGCCCCTAAACAAACTGTAACAATGAAACTTCACCTCTTGTCAACTCTACAAGGACTAAAACATCTAACAAAACAATACTCTTATTGGAAAAGCCAAGAAAATAAGCCTTAGGCAGCTGTTGGTTATCTCATAGAAAACAATAGAATTCAAGACTTCCTTGACACAATGAACAAAAAGAAAACAAATAGATAAACAAAAAAAATTTAAAGCACCCATTTGCAACACAAGTAGCCAAACAATATATGTATTTATATCAGTCATATTTTACAAATCAGTTTTTTCAGTCTCACATTTCTTCCTGTTTCAGATAAAGCACCAAGAAACATTCTTTATTTCCATTCCAACTTCTCATCATTTAAACTAAGGGCTTGAATGTGTTTTTCCTTTCCAACTCCTCCTCCTGCTTGCTTTTCCAGAAGCAGGGTAGCAGTCACAGCCTGGCCTTTTATCTCAGGCAAACTGGAATAGTATAAAAATGCAATAAAAGTCCAGAGTTGGTCAGAATAATTCTATTCTAGCGACCATTTTTAACTCTGCACGTACTCTTTTTCTGAGTTCAAGAAAGTTATGTTCATCCCCCATCCAGCATCTCATAAAACCTGCTGGAGCAGAAGCTGGGCTTCACGTTTTCAAGACAAACCCAGATAAAACTGCAGTCAAACACCAATAGGAAAAGTTGGGAAGAACAAGTAGTAGGAGCCCAAGGAAATCAGTACATATGGAGATTGGACTGAAACAGGATTGAATTTTTTGAGTTATAATAGATTGTGAAAAGTGAGGAAATTCTAGATGGCAGATAAAAAGGAGTGTTTTGGGAAAAAGACATAATGGAAAAATAAAGAGAGACACAGCCCCTTCTTCAGTATTCCCAAACCATGAATCCCATACAGAAGTCTACAACTGTACTGGTGAGATTGTGCCTCCCAGTTGCTCCAGACACAGAGCTCCTCACAGCACACAGCCCCCACAGCTGTTAATCCAGATCACTGTCTCTCATCGCATCCCGTCTCAAAGCAGCCCCTCATTCCCACGCTCAGTCCTTGTCCTGTCAGTCCCAGGCAGAGCATGGGCACACAGGCCTCTGAAACCAGAGAGGGCAAGTTGGGGAGGGATAGAAAGAGGGATTCGTCACCCCTCTAAAGGAAGCTCCATAACATGATGGTTCTTGGGAGTGACTCATCCTCTTCCCAGAGGGAGTTAAACACAAGCCTATCTAGACAACTGCTGAACCAAGTTAATAGTCCGATTTGCTCCGGGATTTGAACTACAGAGAACCCAGAAGGATGTCCAGCTACAAAAGAGCATTGACCTAAGATATGTGGGAGTGCTAACCTTCAATACTATCTCCAAATATTATCTCTGTGGGAAGGGAGTCATTCCAAGAAATTACAAACAGCTTTTTCAGACTAAAAGGTGGCAGGGTCACTTTATTCCAGTTACTCACAGTACAGAGATTTTATCTAATTCCAGTGTGTTGGTTTCCAGCATTTGTAAGATTAAATCACAGTCATTTGGCTTCTTGCTGAGGAAATATGTTGTTAGGCTAAGACCTGATGTTAGGGATCATGTCATATATGCAAATTATGGTGCATATTCATTAATATGCAAATTAGAACATAAAATCAGATTAATCCCAAAGCCTAAAATCTCCAGCTCTTGTGACCTACAGGCTTAAATTGTGCATGTACGACTGCTTGTTCATCAGTGTGACTTTGGCTTGCTTTGTGATTAACTACAAATCGGCCACGCACATGCAATTTTTCTATGGAACTAGATGCTATTTATGTTAAAATGGAAAATAGTTTTGCAAAGACTTACTCTTCCAAATTCCACTCAAAGACTAGTCAAACATCTTGGCATTTGCCAGTTTATTCCATCAACTTCAGGCAGGTGTTCCAGAGCACCAGCTTTCCTTTTTAACCCCTCATTAAATGGAATGAGTTGCCAATGCAACAACTCAGTTTATTTAGATTTTGATTGATTTTTGAAGAGGTACACAGCAAAGAGAACTCCTCCGAGTTCTGATCAGCAGCATGGGGACAGCAGGCCTAAAATAATCTATGGCACTCAACTATAAATCAAAAATGTCTTTCAACACACGGTCTGAAAATCTTCACCACACTGGATATGCCTGTTCAGCTACTGGATAACTCAGCTGAGCTCAGTTGATAGTTTGAATTAATATTATGAACTGATTTGATAGTTTGAATTAATTAAGCAGCTTCAAATATGTGAACTTCTATACCTAAGACCAGAAATTGCCTTCTACTCTGATGGATCCTTGGAAAAAAGGACACAAAGTCACTCTCATAGAAAGCAGTCAGCATCTACACTTTCCTCCAAAATATATCAAACAATTATTTTCATAATTCCAGGAGTGGGAAAAATTATTTTTGTTTTAACTGGATTGCCACAGTATTAATTTTGATACGGTGACTGAATCCTGACAAGCACAAATAGTCAAAATAGTTTGGCTTTTACCATGTACATGGTTTCAGCAACTACACAGGGCTTGATTATGTATGATTGAATGATCACAGGGTGGTCATACTCATTGCTGTCTCTTGTAATGGCAAACTAGATGCTTATATATTTACCAACTATGATAATTTAGGAATGAGTTTGATTAAAAATATTGATGCTTTAGTTTTCACACTTATAAGCGCTTGTTAGCAACTTCTGACACATTCAGTTAGAGACAGATACTCTGAAATCTGTGAAGTAACAACTGAAAAATCAGAAATTAGGAAAAAGTTAGCAACAACTAGATATAAAATTATCTTACTTCCCATTCCTGTGTTAGCTCAGAGGAAGGATCTGAAGAGAAAATATGTTAAACTCAGTATTCTCCCAATAAGTAATATTCAACATAGATTTTGTGCATGAATATTTCATATGTCAAGAATGAGAAATGTTACAAGAATCTGAAGGGGAGGGGGGGTGGTGACAAAACAACACAGACACACAAAACAAAACAGGCAGAACTGTAATGAAGCCAAAGAGCCCATCCTTTCCCATACCTCAGAATAATCAATAGCCAACACAGTTATCTTCAAGCATTCCAACAATCCTTTTTGGTTTGGATGTTTTGCTTGAGGGACTTAGCAAAATTCAATAGGAGAGGATCTGGGCTAAATCCTTTCCAAATATTAATTTATAGGAACAACAAAAGGGATTGATTTTATCTGAAGGGATGCAGAGTGCATTAGAGTGTCCTAGATCCAGATGTTTGCATCACAACCCCTCTTGCCACAGGGCTGACCAGCAGTTAGATGAGACAATACAGACTCTTAAAGGTTGGAGAGTCCAAGTCAGCTATTGAACACCACGAGAGTTTCAGAGAATCAGTTTGAGAGATATTTTGATTGTATCCTTCTCAAATCCATTTTTCCTTTTAAAAGAAATACCGCACCATGTTGTTATCTCCTCTCTCCCTAGCTTTTTGCCCACTTAAAAGGGCAGAGCTCTTGACCCCAGCTACAGCAGAACTCTTTCTCTCGCTGCAATAAGGCTCCCTGATCTATGGATACGGCAATGCAAGCAGATAAACACGTCAAAACAACCACAATCTTGCCCATAAAAAAGCCTGTACAAAAGCTAGCTGACTGGATGTGCCCCACGATAATCATCCAGATTTGTCTAGGAACAACACAGGATTTACTTCCTGTAACCCATGCTTTCAATAGGAGCTTATTAAACATGTTTAGCCCACATCAGTGAATATTTGAAACTGATGCAAGTTGCTGTGCAGCCCCAACAAAAGAACAGATGGCTGTGAAAGCTGCTGTTCATACACCAGAGATCTCATATGTATGCAAATTTGTGTTACAGTATATACCAGCGTCCATTCCCTCCTTCCTCCCCTCCACTTTCTTACTTCAATGTACAATTAAAATATCAAAAGGTCCTTTTTTCCTCTTGCCAGTCTCAGGAATGAACACTGAACAGATGACCCAGTCTCACCTCATCCCTCACATGTCCTCCAAAACTGAAAACTAGAAGACCACAAGCTAGAATCCAAATACGCCTCAAGAGCTTTTCCTTTGTTGCACCTCAGCAAGTTTTCTAATTGTGCTTCTAGTGCAAAAATAAAGAGAAAGAAATAAAAGAAATCTGAAACAACACCAGAAAGATTTTTCTGGCCAGATTTAAGCTACAATAGTAAGTTTTAGTTCTTGCATTAACACATAGGCATATTTGAGATTATTTTTGTCTTTAAACCCTTGAAACTCCACTAACATTAACTAATACAGTGAAAATCATGTAAATTCACATTTAGTTCAGTGTCATGTTTTAGAAGAGAGTAAAGAGCACACTTCTTGTGTACCATTATAACATAGTGCCTCTAAGACCCCCTTAGTTACTATTGTGTTCCAGAGAAAGGAGGCTTCATACCATTTAGTGACACTGTTTTAAACTCCCACACAAACATAACCACAACTTGAAGCACAAGCAAATATTGACTTCATCTGCTGAGCAATAGCTGTTCTGGCTATTACTCATGAATGCTGGCAGCCTTTCTAACCACCAATATAGGCCACGGAAACTTTTACAAGCATAACATAAGTAAACTATTCATCACATTATCAACACTAAATATGTTATCATACTTCAGAAATGCTAAAGGCTTCAAAAAATATGATGCAGGGCATTAACTTGCTTGAGTGTACCAGATAATAAAGAAGAATATATTTTTCTTTTTTTTTATTTCTGTGAGAGAAGGAAGAGAAGGGAGAAGACAGAGAAGGCATTACTGTTACTCTTGGCTCTGGGTCAAATGGGTCTGGTTTATTCTGCTAAGTGAAAAGGAAAGTGGAAAACTACTTAAAGCTGAACAAAAATAGTATTAACATAGATTTTAACTACTTTTTACCTGGTGCTGTGGGGAAAAAAGAGCCACACATTCACATGGCAATATTAGTGAGCACATGGGAATATTAGTGAGCACATGAAGAAAAAGAATTGTTAGCATGAAACAGTGTGCAAACATTTCTCTTTGAAATGATCCCAACTGAAAAGAAGTAGCAACTAAGAGGTTAAATTTCTCATTAAAATAAGAAAAGAATGCTAAAGATCAGCACAGCAAAAAGCAGATGCTTAAAACTAGACTGCTGAATTCATACTCAGCCACATAAATTAGATGCTGTGGATTTAGGAGATTAGCCTTATGAAGAAACATTTGTAATTCTCATCTCAGAGGCCATGAACAAAAGAAACAATGATATATCAAATATTATTCACACACACATTTGTCTGCGATGGTTTGGAATGAAGTATTCACGTTTAGTATATTATTTCTATTAAACAAGATGTGAAAATTTGTAATAAAAATAAACTTGAAGACTGCCCTCTATTAGTTATACATATAAGTCATTGTCTTTTCAAAGTGATTCAATGAAGTTCTTAAAGCATCTAGTGGAAATATGTTAATCTAAAAGATGCATCACCATCTTATACAGCAATTAGTGATATCAGTTCCTGCTCACTCAAGCAGGTGTGCAGGATGCATATAAAGAGAATAAACAGAAAAAAAGAGAGAAAGATAAAAAGAGAGCAAGTACACCAATATTGAGATGGTTCCTAGAACTATCTTGAGAAACACTGGTAATACCAAGTTCAATTACACTGCTAGATCAAGACTGGACAATCCTGTACCAAAACCTCCAAGTTCATTGACTACAGATATGGCTGGAATGATTAAAGTGTGATAAAACTCACATAAATTTCATAAGTAAAGTATTTAACACCCACATTTTCCACCATCACCTTGCCCATAGGGAGCACACACACAGCCTCCAGCCCAGTGCTGGAGCTGCTCGTGAGACAGAGATAGGAGAGGAGGGAAAACCAAAAGTTCAGTTGGGGTGAGCAGGCTTGGGGCATGCTGTGGGAACATTTGACAGTGTAAGCATCATACTGTACAACACGGCAAACTATTAGACTTTTAAGGACCAATCCATTGCTGGTCACCATAATTATAAGCTAGCACTATTCTTGCACATCGCTTAACAGGAACAAATCAGAAGTCCTTATTCTGCAGGTCTGTACTAAAAGGTGCCAGTGCTTTAGTTCCACTACTGTGAAGCCATTAGTACTTAAATGCTTTGCAAGAACAAAATTACAAATCCCCGATCTGGCAGGATTAGGGTGTCAGTGCATATAAAGCAAAAAACATAGATGAGAAAGAATAATGCTTCAAGAATAGGAGACTCAGGAGATTACTGAGAAAACTGAAAAACCTTTCAAAATACATCCAATGAAAATTAAGTATGACATTCACAATAAGGTGCGGATAAAAATGACTTTAACTTAAAGCTCTACATAAACAGGAAAATAAATTTTTGGGTTTTTTATAAAGACAAAGCAAAATAATCTCTATTAATCACTGTTAATGATAAAGATAAAAACGTATGTAATGTAATTTACACACTAAATTCTTCATTTAAGAAAGAGCAATTCTAGCACATTAGAATTATTACTAAAAGAATTAGCTAGAAATACTGGGCACTATTTTTTCCTGTAAAAAAATGTGAAGATCAAAGATTGTTCTTTCTGTTAAGACACTTTGCTGCATCCTGTTTTCAGGGGCAGACTGAAAGAGGCACCACTAAAGCAAAGAAAGTTGGAATTTCCAAAGACAAACCCAAGTGATACCGAGGCAGTACAGATATCACTGTCTGCAGGTTCCCTGCCAGGAGTTACGGCCTCATCACATCCACGTGTGGCCTCATCTCAGCCACTGCCAGACCATGGCACGGTCACACTGTGCCAGCAAAGGATGCCAGTGAGCAGGTGCTTTGCCCACAGACACAGCTTGTGCTGCCAACTTTGTTCTGCCTGTGACCCCATGAGACAAGGTGGAGCCACAGGCCGATGGAGAGAACAATGTCTTAACCTCTCCTCCCTAAATCTACTGGAGTTTACTGGTTCAAGTCCTTTCATTTTTGTTTCTCCCAAAGAACAATCAAATTAGAAAACACAGAGTTGAACTCAGCTTTGGTGAGAACAGGTGAAAGTACAAGGACATCAGAATCTTTCAATTATGCCAAGGCCACAGCTTTGGGATGCCTCCCTTCAGAAGTTCTGAGGAAACAGCAGCACATCACAAATACATAAGGACTTCTCTTTTTTAGCAGCAATGGTAGCCTAGGTTTTTTCTTTCCCCTCTCCCTGCTGCCAGCCTTGAGTTCCTGTCCACTCACCCACTTGCTGTCACCTTCTAGTTGTGCCAAAATAACGAGCTGTGGGGCCGCTCTATGAAGCTGAACAATGAATTGCTTGGGGTTTTAAAAAAGACAGGAGAGTTTCTTTTGACTTACAGGAATCTGGTTACAATGTGTTGCATCAGTGAAAACAAGTGGTGGGAAGCAGAAAGAACAAGCAAAGAACAAGCACAGGAACCACTCAAGAGAAAAAGAACTGCCAAGAAAAGGTTTCTCAGTATCACTGTCTCCGAGACCATGATTTAACCTAATTAAGTTAATTAACTGGAAAATTTGAGAGAAAGATTAGCTGGCACTTGAGAAAGGGAAAAAAAAAAAAAAAAAAGAAAAAAATGGCGCAGAGAAGGCTGTTAGCAGGAATATGGATAACAGATCATCAGCGTCTGCAGAACAGAGAATAACACTGCAAACAGTAAGATCTGAAAAATTTTCAGGGACATGATTGACAAGCAAATATGTTCACCCAAACTGAATTAGAAATTAAATATGCAGAAAAGACATCTCTTCTAACTTCTGACTTTAAGTCATTTCAAATCTGCTGAGCTCCAGAGCTCGTGGTCCAAGCCTGACCTTTAAACCCATACATCATCTTCTGCACCAGTCACATGAAATTTGATATAAAAATAAATCTACTATGTAAATGAAAAGTTTGAACTGTTACAAAGGTGATGATCTTAGGGAAGTATAAAGAGAGTTTCTGAATAATTTTCTCAATTCACAAGTTTTCCAAGTCACAAATAGCATAAAGACTTTGATAGAACTTATTTTTAAAATCTCCTTTTGTGAAACCCAAGTAATACAAGTTTCCAGGACAAATAAGTTATTCAGAAAATTATAACCATCTCAGAAAAGAACTTTGAAAGAAAGTGACTTTATCACTCCAATTACAGGAGAAAAACAATTTAACCATCTCCACATCTGTATGCAACTGCAATGCTATCATTACAAATCTAGATTCAAACCACACAAAATTGGTCAGAAAATTTTTGAGACGGCATACACAGCACAAATAGGTAGAATTAATGCCTTAAGAGCAGAGACAAGAAGCATCAAAGACTATCTACTCAATGTTCTCCTAAATTTCATTGCTTCCCACTAGATAAGGCACGTTATTTCAGTAAGCAGCAAGCTCTTCCTCTCCTCCCTCTCTACAGATGGAATAAATTTATATTTTAGGCTAGAGAGATTAGACAAAAAGGAAGTTGGATCATTATTAGTCTTCACAGAGAAAAACAAATTGACAAGGTATAGACACTATCAAGTCCAGTTTCTGTTTAGGAAAACAGAAAGATGCCTCATCCTGAAGTAGGAAAACACATCTGGTGTGTTTGGGCATGAGCCTAGATTTGGTTATAGGTAGGTCAAAATCTATTACCTTGGGGAAGTCACCAGATTAAAACTTCAAAATCTGTAGATAGCCAGGCACTACTGTGTGTATTCCTCCCACCAACTCAGCAGTAAGTTATGCATCTGCACTGTGGCAGCTGCAATGCAGACATAACACATTAAATATTGGGACACACGTGAACACTTACAATGATCCTAGGAGAGAAAAATGGGATTTGAGATAAGTAACCAAAATTACCAGGAGCTCACAGAGGAGATTGTCACAACTTAAAATAGCAGGACTTCTCTTACAGTATTATGACTATCCTAGGAAAGGGTCTACTGTCACTACTATTTAACAGCATTTATAGATTCCCTTTGGTCTGAGTTGACTGCATAGAATCTGACCCTTTGCAAAACAAAACAATCCTTGAGTTACTCTATTTCCTTTCAGCCCTAGTTTTCAGTCATGACAAATACAGAGAGATTAAAGAAGGTGGCCAAGTAAAATATGTCTGCAAATATTACTCTACCTCATTCAACTTCTATTTTCTCTACACAAGCAGTACTCACTGTACAGTCAAACTGCCTGTTTGGTGACAGAACATGAAATTTCCTCCTCTAGGGGGTTTCCAAAGCAGTAAGACATGCTCTATTTTAATGGTCACTCTGTAAAGCTGGGATTCATACTCAACTGCAGCTCATTAAAAACACTTTTGATTGCTTTTATAATGTATGGTGACAAGCCTAACTCCATTAACCTACTGAAGCTTAAAATTATTATTGTGCTCACTGTCCTCATCACTAAAGGATAATAAAGATGTCACAGCATATTATTTAAAGAAAGTTGCCACTAAATGGACAAAGAAAGAGGTAATTGATCTGGTACAAGGTTTCAAATGCACTCTATCTACACTCATGAAAACTGTCAAGGGATACTTGTATTTTAAAACAGAATCATAGATTCACACTACATATTTGCAAAGATTAAATAAGCAGTGCAGCTTTAAGCATTTCTACAGAAAAACATCAGCCCCCTGGGGCAGAGACTGAAGGCAAGGTATCACTCAGCTCCTCTCTCCTAAAGGTGAGTCAGGACTCTGAGGTCCTTAGATCCTCACACCTTTCTTGCAGGTCAGTACTGGCTCCTGTTACACAGCTGCACAACAGCTTCATCTCGGTGTGTTTCTCTCTTTGATACAAATAGTGAAATTTTTTTTGCATTATTTTCTAATTCCAACATTGTGCCCTGCTGTCCAGTTTGCTCCTTCATTCACCTACACAAGGAAAGATGAAACAGCTTCAGTACAGCCTTTTCTTTTCTCTCTTTTTTCCCCTCTCTACTACATTTGACCTTAGCAGGCATCTGAAGACCCAGAAAAACATGCAGCACACAAATCAGACTACAAACAACATTTGCACCAGCAGGTACTTGACTTCTACAGGGATGTTTTGTTTTATGATTTTTGTTTGTTTGGGGTTTCTTAATTTTTCTTCTGTAGATAGTGTGTACCATAAAAATGAAGGCCTGAGAGAAATTAGAGCTAGAAACCTATGTCAATCTTATTCCTAAGCCTGTAAGTTTTTGTCTCCAAGACTGGCAATTGAAAAAAATAAAAGACAAAACCACCAACCTCTGCATAAAAGTAAATTTTAAAAAAACAGAAACCAAGAAACACATACACCCACAAGCAAAAAAACCGCAAACCACAAAATGAAACAAAGCAAGCAAATAAAATTTAAAAACCCGCCACAATGTTCTTCGAGTATTTCTAGATTCACAGCAGGGGAAGGGCCCACCTCACCATCTGCCTGCATGCAGAAAAATACTTAAGCTCAGGGTAAAAAACAGGTGGACATCCCTAACTAATAAAAATAAATAAGCAGCAGCATATTTAAACAGGGAGGGCAGTATGGCTGTTATATTAGCAATAGGTAGCATATAGTAGCTTAATAATTGGCTTATTAAATTGCCTCCAGACATGCCACATTTGGGATGTGCAGTTTTAACTAATAGTGAGTCACTTCTGCATGCTTGGGTGCTGTGAGCTTGATTTTGGCCATGCCAATTAAAGCTCAGAATTTAAAGCTACTGAACTAAAAATGTATTTTGAAAAGTGATGTCTCCTCCTAAATATTCTTCACTTCCAGGAGGCGGGGGGAGCACGCACACCAGATGCAGTGTTTGGAAATATAGCTGAGTCACGAGCTAGAATAAGAATGAAGCTGATCTGCAGAAGAATACAGCTACTTATTAAACCAATTCACCAAAAGCCAGGAGAAATGAATTAAAAAATGCAGAAAAAAAATTTAATTCTTCCCTCTTTTCTTTGCATAAAAAGCAACAAAGCCATGGATAACTTAAAGAATAAAAGGAAATTAAACAATTGTAAAACTTAATTGTGTTATGATGCCCAAATATAAATTAATACCACTAGTTATTTAATCTAAATAATAAGCATGGAATTCTGGTGAACTTTAAACAGAAAGGTCAGGCAAGTGTCTCTATCAGCAAAGTTATGCCAATAATAGAAACCACATATTTGTAAAAACATATTGTGAATCTGGAATAATTTGACCAGATTTAGACAGAAAAACAACACTTCTGCCCCTTTTTTTTTTTTTCTTTTTAAGAGCTAAGTATCAGCTGCAGCTAGATAGAAACAGTAAGCAGAAGAAGACTGGTTTTAAAGTAATCACCGTATTGTTGCTGAACCATTTCATTAGATTGTACTATACATTTTTAACAAACACAGAAATGCAAGGAAGCTTACACACATCATGCCATGTCTCCATTATGAATCCTGTCATTTCAAGACTAGAGTACATGAATAAACATTTTCTTTACAAAAGGAACGAGAGACAGTGCCTGGTGGCCCAGCACAGCTGCAGTGTTAGCACAGAACAGCTGGTTTCATAAGCCACAGCCCTGGCCTATCACACATGTTCAGCTGAAATTAGAAACAGCAGAGTTCAGGGGTTAAGAGACAAGTTTACACGACACACAACTACCCAGAGCATTACTGGAATTTGCTAGTGAACTCTCACTCAGGGGAAGAATTTGTCAGAGAGGTTTTCAGCAGGGGAACAACGCATGGGAGCTTTCAGGCTCTCAATTTGTAGCACGCTGTCCTGGCAGTAAAGCAGGCTGGGGAATAAGAGACAATGTTTAATCAAGCAGAAGTTTTACAGTGCATTTCTATGGTTTCTGTTTCTAATTTGATCAGTGCAGCCCACGCTAACATACTCTTTCTAAATTGAAATGCAGTGTTGTGTGCATAGCCACCATGATAGCAGAGACATTCAATACTTCCTTCCTCTACATTTCATGTTCAAGCTTCTCTCAAACTTCTCATCTCACATCGAAAACCAATTCCTACTTTGATGTGTTTCCCCAATCCTCTGACACTTTCTGCCTCACCAGTTTCCATAAGCAAAACTTTCATGACATTCAGCAGAGCTTTTCTACATTTAAGGAGTCTCAAGATCTGTTAATTTGTTCTTGAAATTACATTGCAGTCTCCTAATTATTTAGTGTTTGATTTTTCCACCTCACCAAAGGACAGCTGCAGGGAGATAAGTTACTCACTTTAGAGGCTCCATCAGCAATAACAACACTGCAGCCTTTGAGGAGTTCATGCCACAACAAGTCATCCAGTCTAGAGCCTCTTGATCACCTGGGTAGAACGTGCACCTCCCCATTGCTGGGAACATCTGGCACAGTCCTGCTACAAAGAACATTGTTGCCAATACCACAAACCAATGCTTCCTCCTCATAATATCCTTCCTGGCAGTATTGTCTCATGCCACTTGTCATACCACTTTAGTGAATACTCATCATTTATGGATGCCTCCCTTCCCCTAACAATGGATACACTATCTGACCTTTTAACACTTTGATTTCAAAGATAAAGGGGAATGAATTGCATTGTTTAAAAATCAGCCGTATAATATGGATCTTACTGAAAGTTATTTGAACATCACTCATGCAGTCACATCATCCTCAGAAAAAGAATCCTGCATTCCAGCCTTACTCATTCATTATCATAAAGTGGGTAATTGGCATCATTAACATTCTTCCCAGCTGGAAAGAATGCCCTTCCACATCCTAGCTAAAATAACATGTTGTTCAGAGATGCCTGTTCTTCCACAGATATTTAATGGCAACTTAAATTTTCCATTTATTCCTTCTCTTTATTAATAGACTACTACATAAAGTACTCTTTGAACTCTTAAGGAAGCTAAAATATATCAGTCAAATAACAAACCCTGCAACAACTATAAACCAGCAAAGACTATTTTGGCATTTGAGCATGATTATTTCATATCCATTCCTATGAATGGGCAAAACAGAGCCATAATTATTAAAAGAATCTAGCTGTATGAAATCAAGCCCATGAATCCCTTTTATGCAGAAAGCATACAGTGGAAATTAATACCAAGTGACAGAAGCTTGTTTTTTTCCTTATGAAAGTTTATGCATGCTGTGATTTGTAGGTCTATTTTTATGAAAAGCCAGTTCTCTTTATATAATTAGAACAGCTCTTGAGGCAGGAAGAATATAATAGGCAATAATGACTTTGAACTAAGAAAGCCTCACTGGAGTTCGCACGACGTCACAGCCAAAGCATCTTGCACAAGGAGAGTTCTCTAAAACAAGAGACAAAAGCAATCCGGGGGAGGAGCAGCATTCAGCTGCAGACATTTTTCTTATTCCTTTGGCTGTGAACATGAATGGCTGGAAAACTGACAAGTTTTCACAGGCATGACTAAGCCCAGTCCTTGACTTGGAATTAAATGGGACATAAGGCTTTGGCTGGCCAAGATCACTAAGCATGAACGAAAATTAAAAGTAAAATTACCTTCACTGTTTATGCCAGTGTAAGAAAAAAACCCCAAAAGCAATTGGGAACTGCACTGTTTATTGTTTGGCAGGACTCCATCATTTCTATGGGCTAATGAGAACTGAAAAGAAAGAAAATTAACCCTAGCGTTGTTCCAACTTGGACAATAAAAAGTAGTAAATTCTGTGTTGCCCAAATTAAAAAATAAATTACTTTTGTTTATACCTATGATTACCACAGATTATGCCTTAATTTTTGTAAGCTAACATGATCATACTTTGGGCATTTCATACTTCATCTGCATTTGTGTTTCCAGCTCCTGCCAGTGCCCTGCTAGGATGCACACAGCCTGTATAGATCCTCACCAGGTTGTTCAAGGAATGAGTAGGTGTAGCGGGGTGACCTTGGCCAGATGCCAGGTACCCACTAAAGCCACTCTCTGTGGGAAAGGTCCATGGTAAAGCTAAACCAAGAGCTTCCACACTAGTGACCCTGCCCCACAGTTATATTGATGCAAGGCAATTATTATTCTGACTCTTCCTTCAAGGTAGTGAAGAGCAGCATCAACAGAGTCGCCACCACAGTGAGGCAGCTCTCACCCCCAGCCCCAGGCAAGTTCTCAAAGTGAGACGTCAGAGGCAACTTTTCACTACCTACATGCCCCATCTAGAACTGTGCAGCTCAGAGCTGCTGCCCTCCCACTTAATGACTTAATAAAGCTATGGATTACATACTAAATTGAACTTCTGCATTTACTCATGTCAGAAAATAAAAGGCTTTATAGCACTTTGTACTTCTTAGAAATAAGAGTGAGCTGACAGGCTTTCTGGCACTTCTGACACTTGAAACCCTGCTGACTGAACAGAAAACCTGATGAGCGAGTTCCCTGGTGGAGTCTGGCAAACAGCTTCCAAACACAGTTATCTCTTTACAATCAGACAGACAACTGCACCCCAGACACAAAAAGCTAGAAAAAAAAATAAAGATGTATTAAGTAAAGTCCTCAATTTCTCTTAAAAAACCCTTTAGAAACCTGAGACCATTTACATTATCTGGGTTACAAAATTATCCTTTCCCACCCCCATTCCAGCCATTAGAAGCTAACTGCTTATTCATCCTAAAAAATAAATAACTTCAGCCCACTCAACATTAACTGACACAAAAAGAAAAGCTTAAAATAATTGCTGTAATCTTAGATTTTAATCTTGAAAAAAAATGAAGTGGATGAATAATTCTGCATCCAAGAGTTATCCCCACTGACTTCAACACATGCAGAGTTAACCTTACATATCATGTTCCACCTATATGCACTTTACATAAACCTGAGGAGATTCTACAAGCACACATTAAAAAACATTGGCTTAGGGGCATACAAATTGCACCAAAAAAGACACAGGAAAAAAAACTATCTAAATTCACAGTTCTGAAAGTTACAATGTCTACACAGAAACATAGTTCTGGAACCAGCAGGAGGAAAGTATGGTCAGAAAATGGGGAATCATAATTCATTAAAAATGACATGCTAGCACAACAGCAGAATTATGAGCAACTTTTTGGCTAAATTTGGGTCAGTGGTGAAAGATGGGAAAGGCGGTGAAAATCTGCAGGTTTAAAACCAAATTTCAGATAAAAACAGTGTTGCAGAAAGTGCAAGAGATGATGGAGAGCAAACATGTAAAATCTCACAGTAATACTGATTAGATTTCATCAAATACTAGTATTCCATTTCTGAAGAATGCTCGTAAGATATATGATTCTTCTTCCCCATTTATCTGGCTTCATTTTCCCCACTACACACATGCTACTGTGCATCAAAACAGCTCACAAAACATGCAAAAAGGAGGTTCAGTGTGACTTTCATCTTACCATCTTTGACAGCACCAGATTTTTGTAAAGCCATTTGAAAGTTTTAAGTTTATAGAAACAAAAGGTGCTACTACAAGAGCTGTTGTCCCATGGGATCAAGGCAGTCATGGAAGACACTGGCAAGGACACTAGAAATCTTTGCTGTTATATAAGAAGTACAGCAAATCATAAACTGTCTTTATCTAAACCCCTGAGTGTTCTCACCTGTGTGACACAACCCAGACAGCACCATGGTCACTGCAGTGTTTCTAGCTCAGGTATCCAACCAGAGAAATAAGAGGTGAATAGCACCAGTGAACTCATATCACACAGTTCACTTCTGTTCTCACTGGCGATGTAGGGCTTTTTTTTTTTTTTTTTTTTTAATGTAGATGACAGTATCCCTTCCCATCTCATTTATACTCTTTCAACTGCTCCCGTTCCCCTCAGGAATCTCTTGAGCAATAGTCTAATCTCACTGAGCTGAACTGAGATATAGACTATACTCCCTTCCTAGGGAATAAGAACAAGGTAAAATTTCCCTTTCATTTGATGCTGTGCTCAGGCCTCAAGTTGTAACACACAAAATTCAGCAGGATATCTATGAAAGTACTGAAAGAGCGAGGTTTGCACTGGAGAGGGGCTTGGCTCCAGTCTTGCTTCTCCAGAGAGGCAGCTGAATCAGCATGGAAGTCAAAGTGAAATATCACTGGCATGTAAATCACTACAGCCCTAAACAAGTGTAGAAAAGACGCTTGTGACTGTTTCTGATTTAATGCTTCCTGAAGTCCTCCTGAAGCACTTGTAACTTGCTCAGTTTTTTGCTCCAACAAAACCAAAATTAATAAAAAACCTCCACCACAGCAAAATATGTTTCTTTGCACTACTGAAAAATCAAAGTTATTAAAAACACAAATTAAATTAGCTGTAGTATATGAACACTACACTCAATCATATTAGTTCCTTGTATGACAAGGCTGTTAACTTTAAAATTCTAAGCTAACTTCATAGGCCTTAGGTCCAAAATTTCCGTCTGTTTCCACAACCTTAGTCTGAACCTAACTCTGTAAGATCTTATTAGCTTTGAAGCTTCCCCTTGTCCCTTTTCTTTAACCACAAGAAGAATGAAAACATGAAAAAGATTCACCATTAATTTTACAGAGACAATTAACCATTTCTTAGGACATTTTGGAAAGCTGGTAAATCACCTCTATCAGCCTTTATTCACAGCTGAGCCTTTGCTTATGACTAACTGGCAAATGATCTTCACTTTAGAGCCAGCACATGCATCTCTCTGCAAACCAGACTGTCACCCTTTGTCCCCTTGCTCTGAGAGCAGCTTGGCTCATGTCAGGGAGATCAGTGCATGGGGCAAGGTACCAAGAAATATAGAGAACACTTAAATCTCACTGCTTGGAGCTTATTGTTTAAATTTAAAGCACAAAATTCTGAATCCAGGAGAGAATCCCAGTCTTGAAAAATAGCTAATGTTATCTTTTTCTTCAAGCTTTTGATTCGGTCTATTAAGAGAAATTTCCCTTCCTTATCCTTCCTTATTAACAAAACAGACCTTATATAGATGCAACTGTTTACCCAATAATTTACCACCTTTCTCAGTATCTTCAACAGCATCTTTTAGCTGATCAGAGCCAAGGCTAATATCCAGACATAAAATCCATTCTCTGCCCTCCAATATTGCAATAGACCAAAACAACATTTTGCAAACAGTAAGTTTTTTTTTAAGTAGACATCCATCAAAAATGCATTTTTCCTCACTACCTTGGCCTTGAAAACACTGCATTTTCCAATTTCCTACATGCTGCTTAATGCTATGCAGTGTCAGTCACACCACATTATGTCATTTTATACAGCAGGTCAGCAGGAACCACCATGTTCAGAGATACCTGATATTTTGCCAAATCATTTGGCACATCTCACATTCTCATCAATTTGAATTACTTGCAGATCATTTCAAAAGAGAGACATAATTATTGGCAACCATTCAGAAAATGGCAGATAGCCTACTGAGTGCTTTGCTGGCCTTCTCATCCATCTATAAACTGCAAGATAGAGAGATTTCCCTAAAACAATGTAACTGTATGTCAGATTAATACATGTATAATTCTTGCTTACACTTACTATCTTGGGGATGGTCTGCAATTCTTTCTTACATTGAATAGTACTTCATCCTACAGCTCCTCTAAAGGCAGTGTTATAAGGAATATCAGATTCTGACCCTGAGACAGAGATTATATATACTTGATTCAAGTATTAATTCAATGCCATATACTTTCTGAAGTAAGCATATATCTTTCATTGTATCAAATATTTATTTTTTACAGTAATTCTACACCAACTATAGCAGTTAAAGCATTCTTTACCAACTCTAGATATTCAATCCCCTTCTTATTATGCACATCTATTTTTTTCACCTTAACACATTGCATATAGGAGACAATAGGTAAAAAAAGCCAAAATGATGGTTAAGTTCTGGTTATACAAACAAGAATATTCTTGAAAAGGCCACAGGTAGTGAGAGCAAAACAAAAACCAGATTGCATGTATTATATAACACAACAGTTTTCCACAGATGTCTGTGTAAAATTCTGCTGCAAAACAAAGCAGAGAAGCTTCTTTCTGTGTAGAGAAATCTTGCCATCAAAAACTGTAGAGGGAACTGTACTACAACTACAGCTGACTACAGCTTGTTCTTGTTCTGCAACAACAAAGCTTAGGAAATTAGACCGGAAGAGCATTAATTTTAAAGTAGAATACAAGGTCTTCACCTAATTGCAAAGAAATCCTCCTATACAGAGGGAGAAGATTGCAAAGCAGTAAATAGACTAGAGGCTAAAGATTTGTAGCAAGTTTGCACTGATAAAAAACATGTGGGCCAAGAAGATCATCAACAAGCGAAGTGGGATGGATCTGACAGATGATGCATTTGGGGGATGTGCCGAAAGCCTCACACGCCTGTGGGCTCACCCAAGGGCAGCCAGAGAGATCCTACACTGAAATGTCAGCACACTAGAGCCCATTTATGAAATACAAGCCTCCAGGCAGAGAAGACTTGACATTTTCATGGGTTCCTTGGCATAACTGCTTTCGAGTATGGTTTTCTAATTTAAAAGCCTTGATTTCAGTAAACAGCAATTTAAAAGCAGGCATAATAGACAATTTATATTAGCAGTCAAAGTTATAGAATATTCGCCAAACAAAGGCCAAATCCAAAGGCCCCCGAAATTGAATTGAATTATAAGGGTATTACACCCCACAAGCATATAAAAAAACCTGTTTGTGGTGTTTGATAACAACAAAAGCTGGTCATTCAGTGTATGTCTGTAGAGATACTGGGAAGATGGAGGCTGTAAACTTAATTCCCACCTTGAAGGTGTGGTAAATAGCTCCTCACAGCAAAGAATGAGAGCAGTTCAAGACTGAACAAGCACCTTCCTTTGTGATCAGCACCAAATAGTGAAAATTATTTGAAATGAGAATATTGTAGTCAATGCAGCAGATAAAATAATCTTTAAGTGTTGCAAGTTACTCAAAACTATATCTAATTTCCGATTAGAGTTTTACTAGACCTAGAGATTCAAACATAAGAAAATGGAAAGCAAATCCAAAACCTACACAAACTCATGAACTTCCAAGAAGGTATTTTGCTGTCAGATACAGCTGTCACCTGTTTAAGATGAAGAAGTAGTAGTCCATAAAGTGGAAAGAAAAAGAGATGAGAAATCAGAGCTATGAGAGAAAGGGAACAGTTTTGTCTGGCAGAGGCAACAGAACTGTTCCTCTGTAATTCTCAGTCAACACAGGACTCAGAGTAAACAAAACTCTGTCCTATATCCTCTCTCCTCTGCAGTACTGTTTGATTATGAATATCAGTAGTACATTCTTTTAAGTTTTTTACTTAGAAAGATACAGAGAGTGTGTCAGACCAAAGGGAGAAATGGATCTTATATAAAGACTAAGCATACTACAATAATATTTCTCCTAGCTATGTAGCCTTTCATCTGCATCAACTGTGTTCAGAAAAGAAAAAAGCAAGCAATAATTATGATCCAGTAAAAATTTCTGAAACTTTGAAATGTAGTTTAGTACCAAATTATACAATAATGATGCTTTACCTATTTTTAAGTCAATCAGTTATTTCATTATGGTTATATTTCCACTGTAACTTCAATGCTCTATTTTGAGGAAAAAAGAAACATTTTTTCTTAGAATAGAAAATTCAAATTTGATAATTACCTTTTTTTATATTAAGATATTCAAATTCCATTACAATCCTATTCCCTGCAGAAATCTATTTAATCAGACCAAATTTCAGCTAGTTCTGTTGTGCATTTAACCTATTTTCTTTGACCTGTATGATTATTTTTTGCTAGGAAAGTTAAGGAAGAAACAATAAGAACAATAGAAGCAATAAGAACAAAAGAAAGAAACAATAAGAGACCACTGAAACTGGGATCACTAAGAACCGAGTTGCTGCCTTTCTTTGCTCGTGAAATGAGATCCCAGCCTGGGAAGATGAGGGGGACACTCAGGAGAAGGGGCCAACAGAACGTGGGTGACAGCAAAATCATTTCCATACATTTTTCATTTCCATTCTTGAATAAGAATGAATTCCCTGGATTTGAAAATCATTTTGCCAGGATATATTAGATAAGATCATTCTTATCTTCACAAAGTGATCAATGTTCTCTTTCCCAAAGTCAGAGCAATTCCTATCTTTTGAGAAGATAAACATTTAAAAGCGACTTGTGTTTTGAAAAGCCATCATATAAACAGACTAAATATCACAAAAGTATTTCTAAAAGCAGAAAAATACACTTCATAATATAAACCCTATAAGAAAATGGTTCAATTTTTATAATTAAATTAAATCCATTATAAAAAGAATGCTATTTTGCAAATTTTCAGTACAAAAGTCTTGCTCAGAATGTGGTGGAAGTAAGGTGAACAATTTTTTATATTGCATTCTAAATTAAACAATAGCACTTATCTAAAAATGGGCTTACACTCGTACTATTTTTAATTGCACTTTTCTTTCAATCACATTCTTTTCCCCAATGAAGCTCCCTATAAGTGAATCTTCTTTCTCCACTGGCTATAAAAGCAGCTGTGCAGCAAACGCAAATAAGAGTAGACATATGAATATGCCACCAACATTTCTTTACTAATTTTCCTGCTCTGTAGACACTTCAGTTAGGCTACTATCATAATATTAATGTGGAGTCTATCCTTAACAAAACCAGTACAATAAGTTTTCTGAACAGAGGTGACACAAAACAAAAGCTTCATCACATAAGAATATGTGTGTTTTCAAATTTTCCTTCCACACACAAAACCAATCAACCAAACAAAAAAAATTAAACAATTGTTTTATGTCAAGCAAAGTTTGTTCTCCCCCAAAACGAACATTTTTCATAGCACTGAAAGAACAACATCAAAATGTTTGGATATAAGTAGTCAACATGCAGTCAACTGGCAGATACAACCACATACAGTGATTGTGTCCAGATGTTCATTTGTTCCCAAGTTTGAGCATTAAAAGTTGCAAACAGCAACAATTTGAAAAGCTGAGGTGCACAGTGGGAAAGATAAAGCTCTTCACGGTCCCTCTAATACCTACAAACTACACTGGACAGATAAGGAAACATCAGCAGATATCCTTTTAGCCCCCACCAAATTTTTGTAATTTCTGGTTTCATTTAAAAGAAGTTATTTCTCTTCATCAAAAAGGAATTTCAGTACCAACATGAGGGGAAAAAACAGGGCAGGGTGGGGGGCTACAGACTCCTGAAAAAGGGCAGGCATTTACCTAATTTCAAATTGGTATGTGTTTTCTTTCAACATTATCATTCAGATAGAATCTTTCACTTATATTTTTCATTATTTATAAGAGCTGATACAAAGTAATTTATCTGTTTGCTTGTTTTCTTCTTGGATTTGGAATAGCGTTATGGAATACAGAGCTTGTGTCTGTCACTAGCATTGTTACAGCACATGAGATCACAGCCAAGCTCTGGGCTGGAAACAACAAGGTACTTTGGAAGGGGCCTTTGGCCCAGGGAGCTTAGACTTTTGGACTAATGCTGTAAGCTGTTCTGCACATGTCCATCTACCTGTGGGATAAAGAGGATAAAGGCTTAAGCCTGGGTTAACTGCACCACAAACACAAGTGTCAGGCTTCACAGACTGAAGTGCAAGATCTGAACAGATAATTATGGAGAAAAGAAAGGATCAAGCTGAAAACAAGATCACCTAATTATGCAGCTGGGTATTATATAAGTACAGTACAGACTGATAGCATCTGAAGGTACTAATTATTATTACTATTTCAAGCAATATCTTCCATGCAGATATAATCCACCACTTGTTCATACCTTGTGCTTGTTACAGGTATCTCGGTGGAATTCAAGCTCCAAGAAATACTCTATCTTCCCACCCCTTTTTTTAATTTATTTTGAAATAACAATAAAAGTTTAATTTACTGATCAGTTTTGTGCCTTCCTGGTACTTATTTCAATGGGACCATTTTTTTTTTTTTGTGCTTGAAATCAAAAGCATGTTTTAGCACTTTGCAGAATTAAACAAGAACATCTAATCCATAGGCAGTCCCATGAGATGTGGCCCGACAGACACAGGCAGCATCCCTGTGGTTTGTTGAAAGAGGCTCAATAAGAATCTCTACGGAATATTAACTAACAATAAAGCCCTTTCCCAAAAAATGCACAGAGTACTATGCAGCACTAGGGCAAAAGAAGTCCAGATGAAAAGGTTGTTAGCCAAGGTCCTGTGTGAACAGATCCCCCATTCTCTCAAATGAGGTGGTTGCACAGCACTGATAACACAGTTCTAGACGGGCTGCTGTGCTGGGGAGTTAATCAGACAACGCTGCAATGCCCCCTGCACGGGCAGAGCCAGATGGACTCAGCATGTGCTCATGCTTGGTCAGGTGTTATTAATCTATGACCAAGAGAGAAGGTGGATGTCATAAACTGAAAGGGTTTTTCACAAATTCACAGCTCCCCATAGCCAACTACCTAAATATGCTTTTACTGTTAAAAATTAAAATTAAACAAATAAAAACTGAGAAAGAAACAAATAACAGGAAGGGATTGCAACCAAGTGCTATTTCAAGTAACTGCTAAGTTTAGACAATGGTGCACAGTGAAAATAGTGTGCCAATTTTTCCCTCTAAAACTAAGCCTAGAATAATGCTTGCTCAGCACATCAGTGACAAACACTTCAAAATATTCTTTTTTTTTTTTTTAAATGTAAACCACATATCCTCTTGACAGTAGGTTCCTCTGAAGGATTACCACTGTAACCCAAGCCCCAGTTTCAATGTTCTGTGAAAGAGCATACTATACAAAACCTCATGTAGAGGCAACACACAGAGGTCAGGTTATTGTCTCATGAGAGAGCCAGTCCCATACTAAGCAGTACAATTTTTCACCAGGATAGTATAGAAGAGAACTTACCCAGTGGGGATTTTATATTAAAGGACTAATGGATTTAAAAGAGTCAACAGCTTTTACCTTCATAATAAAGGTAAAAATTTAAAATATTTTTCCTCTTTTCATTAATTATTGCATCTAGCTACACTTTTACTTTGCTCAGCCTCAACAGCAAAAGTAATTTTGAATGAGGACAAAGTCCGTTTCAATGTTTCATGGGCAACTACAGTATCCCTATTCAATATAAACGTTTACATTTCCAAATAAACTTATGTTATGTACAAGAGTATATAATGAATACTTTAGAAATGGCACTTGCAGTAAAGCACTATAAAAACCAGATGTTTTCCTTAAAACCTCCTAATTCTGCAACTCTTCTATTTAACTTGGATCCAGTGAACATAACACTGCAATACTGACATTTGAAATAATTCTTTAATTATTTTTCTATACTCCACAATATTAATATTTCCTTGGAGTACTGCTCCTCACTTCTACAATCTTTTGGGGATTAGGTGGTTTAATTATGTGAACAAATAAAAAAGGAGCTCAATCTACTTTATGTTTCAATCTAGACAATGTCACTGGACATACTGACTCGCAATGCAGAATTATCCACTGCAATACTTGCATATTTAAGCAAAAGTATCCTTTCATTACAAAGCCTTTTTGACTAACACAACCTTTCTCCTAGCAAGGAAATTAGTGGCTGTTTTTAGCTGAGATGAGTTCTTCACTCTAGTCACCAAGCTGACTGCTCAAAAAATGGGAACTGAGAAGACAGGACAGAGAAGAGAACTAAGTCTATACCACAATTGAGAAATAACTCCAGGATATGCATTGTATCTTCATTGTCAGCGCTCCCAGAAACACTGTGTTATGAAATAAACTCTAGATTTGCTGGCTAAGAACTGGCTAAAAATACTTTAGAGAAGACTTCAGCAAATGCACATTGTCTGCTAATAAATATAAACCAGCAGTGATGTTTGAAGGTAAAAGAGATGTGCTATTTCATTTCCAATTCAGTTGCAGTCTGATTATTATTTCCTTCCTAAAACCAAAGGCACTATTCTTTTAAAGAGTGAACGGTTTAAAAAAACAAACAGAAGAACTACCTGATTGTGTTTAATTGTAATGATTGTTTCTGTCAGCAAGGTCATTCATTAACTGCAGCACTGTGATAATTGCCTCTTTTTATGGCATGAGTTGCCCAAGACTTGATATTCTATTACAACATTGTTGAATAACAGAAATTGGACACAGGTTCAGGCAAACAATGTGGTCATTTAACAACCATAAATATGAATTGCTGTTTCTTCCCTGCTTGCAATAATAGACTTATCTCAGTCAGCGTTTTATATATGGAGACTAGTGGCTTTAATTTTACATATAATCATTAAAATCTAATTGGTGTGATCTTTCTTGAAGCAGACAAGATGTCTAATATAGTGGTAATTACTGTTTAAAACTTACATTATCCCAGGCTATTTTACACACAAAGGAAGAAGTAGTGTTATGACAGTCACAATCTTAAAAGACAGAAAGTTACAAAATACGACCATTGGAGAAAAGCAAAATCCCATGCAAAGCATTCTGAAGAGGCAGCAATAAGGAACTGGGGATGGTTCTTTCTGAGATGCACAGGTCTGCAAAGCTTGATAATATCAACCCCAACATTAGAGGCAGTTCTGTCACATTGAGACAGCACTGCCTGCGAGTAAATAACCCTGACAGACCCCATCCAACACTGTCTGTGACATAGTCAATCTGTAAATAAATGCAAGTTGACTACCTTCTTTCCTAAAAAAGCCAGTTCAGAATACTGCTTGCCAAAGTATTTGAGAAACAAGGCTAATATATTGAGGCAGCCATGTTTCAAAAATATGAGTTTCTTGGACTGTTTGGCAAAAGAGATTAGCTTACACTTCCAAAAAAAAAAAATAGTTTACCTTCCAAAATGTCTTTGGAAATTGCAAAATTTAACATACAAAAGCCTACTTGAAAATCAAAAGGATTTAAGTATTTATGCCACTATCTAGGCTGAGTGGGGAAGTTATGTTATGCACACATATGAGCCATAAGACAACCAGCAACATTAGAGCACCAAATGGTTTTATGGAATATGCAGATTCCAGAATGAGGCCCCTTTACTAAAACGCACAGTTCTCAGACAGACACTTTTGCTGGGAATAGCTTAAATCAGACTCCAGATGAATGAAAGGATCCAAAAGTGCAAGATGAGATGGGTTTCCTATTACCCAAGCATTTATTAATAAAGTGAAATTTTTTTCCTATAAGAAAAGAGGTTGGGAATTCCTTTTTTCTCTGCCTTTCATCTCTCATTGCTTCTGTGGGCCTGGATTAGTATTTGCAGCAATCAAAATCTGTATGCAAAATCTCACACTATTTCTCTTTGCAAATTACTTTGGCTGCCCTGTTCTCTGAACACTGTCATTTTTAGCACGTTTTTAACACATACTTTTCCTCTAAAAGCTGTTAAAAGGCCTCAGCTCTGTTAATGCAGGCATCCCTTTATCTGACACCAATGATTTTTACCAGGTCACTGGTTTAGTGCCTTTAAGCCCTTGATAAATTAATCATCAGTGCAGCCAAATGATTTTGTCAACTTCCTAACAGTATCTGCAGTTCTGAATAACTGGCTTCCAATGGAAGATCTGCAAGGAAAACCCTTTAGCAATTTTAAAAATCTCCTTCTGTCCATGAGAGTTAAAGAAGTGCAAGGAGCATGCTGCTATCCTTACAGTGCCATATCCCACACTTACAGATGACAAGGCTTGACAAAGGCAGGGAGGGGGGATGTAATTACAGCAGGGCAACTGAGGCATTTTTATCTCTTAGGAGTTAAACACCCCACAGTCTGTCCCCCCGGACCAAATCCAGAAAACCATTTCAACTGGAGGTAGTCCTTGCTGATCTCAACTAGCTATGTGCATTTTTAACATGAGGCATTGTTTAAATGCTTCTTGGATCAAGGTACAGCACGAGTTCCTGGATGAAAACATAACAGCATACAATACAGAAATCTTTCACACATGTAAACACACTTGTAATTTAACATTATACATCTTTGTCTATTTAAAACCCATTAAAAAAAAAAAGAGGCGGCATTATGTAACAGAATTTCAGTCTCCCTTCCAGAAATCAAATTCCTTCCTAAAAGAAGTAGAACTCTTAATCCTGTTACAAAAGCAGTCCATGTGGGTCTAAAATCACTGATAAACAGTGCGTAAATGAAGCAAATTTATATTATTGATGGTTTTCATGACCTGTGAAGAACTTCTGCAGTGAAGGACAATTCCAATTACTAAAGTATTCAGCACTGTAATAAAGTCTGTTTTCCTTCTAAGAGTACTATAGGATTTTGGGAGCCAGCCCTAAACAATGCCTGCAAAATACATCAGTGTGGGAGACGTACAGAACATGCTGATCTGAAAGCACGCCTGTTTGGGTCAGGAATGACCATCAGAGTGGCAGATTTCCAGTCCTTGACAAAGCTGCACCTCCCCAAGGAGCACAGGGTGTGGGCAGGGTGGCTCAGTGACCTTGATCCACTGAGCTGGTCACAAATCAGCACCACAGGACTGCACTCCAGGGCAGTTGTGATGTTATTAAAGCAAAACAACAGGAGAAATATTGCCAGAGGCACTGCTACTACAATAGGAATTTGGGGGGGGGGGAAGTGGGAGGGATAAAAGAAACAGGGGAAGCTGTTGGGAAAGAAGATCATGACAGGGGATCAGTAGCCAGCAGTGAAAAAGGAAAGAACAATGTGGATATATACAACTCTACTTATGAAAATAGCTGCATGTTCTGTATTTTCCCAACATTCTTGAAAATCAGATACAATGCAGTTAAGATACCAAGGAACCGTACACAGATGAAAATGTATCCTGCATGTCACAGTTGTACTGAACAAAGAATGAATTCCTTTTGCCTTACAGCAGCCAGAATTCACTGAAAATAGAACTGTATGTAAAACCACAATTCAAGAAGAATTAGGAGTGAAGGAGGAACACCACAAAGACAAGGACTGCTTTAAGAGCTGATACCTAAAGAGCTATTTAAAAGAGAAAAATCCATTGTCATATGTGAATAATAAGATTCCCTCCGAAAACACTGCATTCTGTGTAACCTTTACATCTGATTCTAACCAGAAAGGGACTATTTATTTCCTGAAATGGAATGGAATGTCTGAAGCTAGACATAACTACCTAAGATAGTTCTTGTGATACATATTCCTGTTTTTTCATCCCTAATTCATTGCTAGTTTTCTATTAGTTCTAAAAGGTGGTATATTTACAGCATGATCTCTTTCAATTAAAACACCTGAGCATATTTAAAATTGCCATTGCCCATTCCTGTATCAACAAAACACCAAAACAAACGGGAAACTAAAGCCATCATTAAAAGCATGGGCAAGTAAAGAGTTTTCTATTTGGTACACTTATGCTGAAACCTCAAAATTTTGGAAGGGAATGCGAGAGAAGAGAGGAGGGAGGGAGGTTGCTTTGACTTGGCTTAGAAGAGTTGCAGTCCTCATTCTTCATTGGAAACATGAACACCATAGTGTTTATCACTGGGCTAAACAGCAAATGGTTGGTTCACAGAATGGTAATTCTAACGTTAAAATTGCTTGCTAGCAATTTCTAGCCATTTGTAGCTGTTGTTGCCAGCAAGTGCTAACAATCACCAGCAGCCAGATTCCAGCTAGGCCTGTCAGCACTTCAGTTTTTGGCAAACATGTCAGAGATAATGTTTTGACGCCTCTGTGCTCACTTGCAGTCCAGTCAGATTAGAGATCACAGGTTGAAGTACATTGCACTACTACACTCTTTACAACAATTACCCTCTGTTAGACTGAAATGAAGGAGACCAGCACTGGTTCGGTATCTTAACAACAGATGTTTCCAAAGTAGCAGACATTTACACTCTGTACTTCACCTTGAAGATGGATCACATCCATCTCCACACTAGTTTCCACAAAACAGTCACTTGCATAATGATAGTCTACATTTGCACATGACTTCAAGGCTATTCAAAAGGAGGCACACACCTTTTCTTTCAGTTTTAGCACTTGGAAGAAAATTCTGTCATTTCACTCCTACTCTGAAAAGCTGGAGAAAGTCATAGTCTTCCAGGTTTGGGATTTATTATTGTTTGCCTAAAGATTTGAAAACTAAATGAGAGAAAGCCCCAGAAACTAATAGTCAGTTCTTTTCTGGATTAAAATCAAAATAGCTCTACTAAATTTTAGAATGCAACATGGCTTTCACAAACAAATGTCTGGCCCAATATCTCCAAGCTGTGCAAAAGACATGATTTAGTATGGCCTTGTTGTGATAGAACAAGGGTAGTGGTTTTAAACTAAAAGGATGCAGACTCAGACTAGATAATAAGGAATTAAGTTTTTACAACAAGGGTAGCAATAGGCACAGAGCAATGGTAAATGTTCCATCCCTGCAAATAATTCCAGGTCAGGTTGGATGCGGTTCTGAGCAACCCCATCTAGTTAAAAACACCCCTGCTCATTGCAGGGGGGTTGAACTAGATGGCTTTTAAAGGTCTCTTCCAACTCAAACTGTTCTATGATGTGCAGGAGAAATGGGTTTTCCACTGGAACATGGGAAAATTTTAGTACGTGACCTTAAGATTCAGAAATCTTTCACATGAAGAAATGCAGTGACTGAAGTTCATTGCCAGGGCACCTTGTAGCCTTATGCTTGTACTTAGTTCAAACTTAGGTGTCAAAATACCACCAACCTCAGTAGCCACACCCAGTGAGGTTAGATATATTCCCTTTATAGAAACTCAAGCCATGTATTTACAATCAAATGAGCAGTAAGATTTATTTAAACAGATAGGAGGAAAACAGAAGCCTATCTCTAGAGTGTAAATTTAATTTTTTAAAAAGTTTAAATCTTCTGAATGCAAATGCAGCATGAAGAAAATAAGTTTTCAAACCCCACATAAGTTCAAAATGCATACAGTTGTTTCATACACTTTGATACCTTTGAAACTATTGAACTAAAGAGGTTCTGCTATATAAACAAATCCAACTCCTCTTGGAGTCAACAAGAGTTGCAGTTGCATACAAACTGAATAGGAGCTTATATATAGTGCAACACCAGAAGGCATTTTCCTTTCTGTTTTAAAGCTGGCCTCAATTTTTCCATGCCTTGGCAGGTTGTTTTCACAGGATTTAGTGATTTGTTTTTAAAGCAAAAAATAATGGTAGACTTTGAAATCCACTGTCAAAAAGTGTTTCTAAATTTGGGTGCACACAGCCTTAATCACTGCATTGCATCGTACACAGTGTTTTAAACCACTGTAAGGTAACATCAGGGGGGACCTGTTTTCTGTTAACACAAGCAGAGAAGAAGATACCTGATCATAGGGTGTAAGGCAATAATGAGATGGTACATTCTCCAAGCAGCAGTAGCATTATTTGCTTACACAAAAATATTTTCCAAAACAATAACATTTTCTAGCTATTGAGTAAATAATTTCAGGGTGCCCATCAAACATGGGGTACACTTCAGCAGTCTCCACAGAAGAGCTTCACACTCTCAATTACCTTCCTAGTTAAGCTTCAAACCAAACAGTACATAACAGCAAATGAACTTTTTCCCAAACCCATGCTTTCTTTTGCACTGCATCCATATTTCACTGTTGAAAACAATAAAACAATTGAAGTGCAGAAAAAACCCAAAAGATATTTTGAAGTAATTTTGAATGAATCTGAGCAGAGCCTTTAAACCTGCTCCCCTTTATAAGTACAATGTCTAGATCTGGTGTACATCAGAAAGTCTGAAAATGAGCAACAATGTTAGTTTAGAATTCTCTCACCAAAAGAGTCATGTCATTGTCGGAGTTAGACTGATACACCACTGTGCTATCTGACCTATTCAAAAACATATAAGAAATACGGAAGTACTTGTATACACAGCAACTGCATTCACAGAGGATGGAGGTACAAAGGAGGGAACCTTTTTAACACTGGCCACAGAGATAAAAGCAGCATTTCCTCAGACAACGCGAGCAGGCTGGAACTGGAGGCTCCTGTTCAACAAAAGCCAAGTTCTGGCTACTAAGCTGATGAACTGCTCCTGGGCAGGCTGAGACTGCCCAGCACAATGAGCAGCAAAGGCTCTGGGCAGACCAACCACAGCAGGAATGACAGACACTACATGCTAACCTGCCAAGGTGATCCCCCCTCAGTTGTCCCTAAAGCATTCAGTCTATGTTTGGCCTGCACCAGTGTTTGGGCAGCATTACTCACATACTATACCTGTCACCATCTCAGATGAGGGTTGCATTTTCAGAGGAACTTTCAAGTTACTGGACTGAGCACAATAGATTTGCTTTTTCAACTCTAATTTCTTATTTCTGTTCACTAGAAACTCCTTTTCCAGTCTATTTGTGAACAGGACAACATGGCATGTCGTTTGGCAGAGGAGGTTAAGTCCTATCACACTGCAGAACATTGCTAAGAGTTCACAGAGCTCCAGTCTTAGACTGTGCATGAAGTTTCTTGATGAAATAGGTTTCTGCATCAGCACACAGTACAAATTCAAATCAAATTAAAATGGAGAAATATCCTAAAAAGGGCTCATCCTGAACCTAGCCTCTTACTCTCTCTCCTCACCTCCAGTCTTTGTCTCTCAGCTTCTCGTGGCCTTTGTCAGACTCACATTACCTACTGCAAGTCTTTTGCACATTTCCTGCCTGACTTTACCCCAGAGGAAAGGCGTTAATATATTCAACTTTGGCCTTGTAAATGTTCCCAGTGAAACATGTCTTGCACAGGAATATGCCCCCTTCCCACAGCAGCTGGAAATTTCAGACCAGAAAATGAAAAAGATTTTCAAGAAACTAAAATAATGTGTGATTAACCTTTCTAACAGCCTGTCAAGATTTGTGGCAGGCTTCCAACACTCACCATGTCTTCAAATCAAAAACTGAAGATTAAAGATCAGCAATCATTTTAGCTAGTGGGCATGATGCTAGAGCTATCTTTGAAATATTCCTACATGATGAACAAGGTCAGGCAGTAAGATTCCTCTTAAAATGTACAGACAAGCTTATCAGCCTGTACTAATACAGAGAGCTTTAATTATGGCAGTGTTGCTTTACAGATTTCCAAGGAGAAGACGACCATGTGTGTTTTGGCTGCTAAGAACTCTATGACATTTTTCAACAGAAGGACAGAGAATTTTTTTGCTTCATTGATATTCTTTGGACAAATTCCGTCCAAGATTGCCTTAAGGAAAAAGCAACAAAAATATAAGATAGAGTCTAGATAGATTACTAACAAGATGTGCCCAGGATATGAAGTACAAAAGGTATCTTGTTTGCAAATCCGCAACGAAAATCAAAATAGAAGGACAATAAGGTGGCTGAAGTTAACACAAAGTAATAAAATTCATTATCCTCTGATGATCCCAGCAGTATCATTCAGGTAGGAAATAATTAAGTATATTTTATTTTACCTAGGTGTTCTTAATTAGTAGTCATAACTTTTTAGGTCATGCAGTTACACCCAGACTAATAAAATGCCTTTTTTACCTGATACAAACAGTACCTCCATGTAACCTAATTCAATATACTTTATGTTCTGATATTTAAAAAAAAATTAGACACAAGGTTGCAAACAAAGCCCAGACTAGAAACACTACAGGTATACCTGACTGGGGAATAAAACTGAGATATACTAATATATTGACATGATATCTAAACAAACTACTGATGTCACTTGAAACTAACAGTAACGGGCATCTTGCTTTCTCTCAGAAAGGTACATTCATGTTGTGATAATATGTAAAGAAGTGAAACTTATTAAAACATAAGGGTAACCTAAAATGAGGCCTGAAGAGTGTATTACTCTCCAGAGTGTTTTTGTTTTCTGACAGCTGCTTAAGCAAGCAAGCTGTACACTGAATATAATGATGATGAAGTAGTCATGAGCTTAAACTGAACTACTACTTTGCCATATACTTTTGCATTGCTTCCAGTGCATTGTTTGGGGATTACTTTTTTTTTTTTTTTGGTAGCAAGATGATAGGCAAAAACTTAAAAACTACAAGATTTTTAGTTGAAAAGGACAGCCACCCCAGTGAGGTACTCGGGCAGTTTTTGCCTTGCCCCAGGACCCCCTTTGGGGTCAGGGCAGAGAGGTGCAGATTTCAGCACTGCTTTCACCTACACAGTGTGTCTGTTCTGAACACTTACACAAAAACAACTCCAAAACACCGTGTAAAGCACACTCCAAAGGAGAGCCACGATAAACTCACACCACCAGCTCGCCCCGTCAGCGCTCTCCGAAGGGTTCAGCCCACCTTCCTGCTCAGGCGGGGTGCACCGCGGGGGCTGTGGCTGTCACGGCGGTGACAGGGAGGACCCCGCTCAGGAGACGTGCCCTCCGCGGCAGCCTCCACACCTACTGGCAGCACACGTCCCCCCGGGAGCTGCGCTGCCACATCGAGCTCTGCTCGCTGTCAGACGTGTCACAGGGAGGCTCGGGCGCCGTGGAACTGTTGGGCAGTTGCCATAGCAACAGCCATCCCAACCAGCACCGCAAGGCAGGACAGAGCGTGGCCGCTTCCCCGGGGCTCACGGCTCTCCGGGTGAGACGCTCCGGTGTGAAAGGGCTGCCAAGCACCAGCGGGACGCTCACGTCGATTCCCTTCTCCCTTCCCACGTTCCCACAGCCATGTCAACTCCACTCTTTCCCTGAGCTTGTTCCCCACACCTGGTTCAGGGCAGCAGCTCTACCCAGGGCAGAGACACCCTCAACAATCCCATTAACTGTGTCATGATTGCCCCAGACCGCTGGATTTCGTTTTCTGTGCTCTCTTGCAATGCTCCCACCACAATGTCCGTGTGTGCCTGGAGTCAGACTCTTTAGGGGAAGGGAAACATGGTACCACCACAGCCCAGGGCCTGGCTTAGCAGGGTGAGGGGGCACAGCAGGATCCCGAGGAGGAATGCACAGCAAAAGCAACACCAGAAACTCAGATAAAAAGAGAAGTGTGTGAAAAGCAAGGTTTTAATAGATAGAGCACTCAGTAAACATTGATCGCAGCTTAGTGCAAGCAGTGGTGTTGAGGGACAGGCCCAAAACCTGCAGACGAACCAAGCTGTATATATAGCTATGTTGCTTTAAAAATAATTGTTCCTAGAGGTGACTAACAATCAAATGGATTCACAAACCACGAGGTTTTACATAAATAAATGCTCAACCAAGGATTTACTGCAATATTCATTTCTCTTTCTTAGTCAGTGAGTCATCAAATTCTAAGAAGTCAAAATTAGTAATGGAAAACTCACCAGCAAACCTCCAGAATCTGACTGTTTGTATAATTGCCAGTACTTTTTCTTTTTTTTATTTAAATTGGAATGATGTCAAGGAGCATCCCTCTCTGGTACAGAGCCATGCCAGTGCAGCACACACACTGAGCTGGCACACAGTGCCCGTCTCCACAACTGCTCATCTATGCTAAGAGGTGTGAAAGAAGAACAGGGCAAAAAGGGCTAATTGACTTGGACAAATGAATAATTCTAAGAAGATCATAATGTTTCTTCAGAGTTTGATTATGTTGATAAAAATATGCTGAACTGTTCACTCTGCCTTTCAGGCTAGGCAGCTGCTGACTCAGCTCTTTCTGCAAATTTTAAGTGGTATGTTTTCAGGGTAATTTGCCAGTCTAGAAACCAGGAAAGTCATTGCATAATTAGCTTGTGACATTAAGCTGTCACAGGCTATATAGATGGTCAATCACCAAAGTATTTAAATACATATTTACTCTGTTGTACTTCAAGTTAGTTTGATATGCAGAAGGGCCATTTCCTTATTTCCTGCTTCAATTCTGTGCTACCTAAAATAAACCAGAAACTTGGTGTCTTATATAAAAACCCCCTGAAATCTTAAACAAAACAAGTTGTGGTCTCCAGTAAAGCATCCCATGGGATTCCTGTAAGCTTCATTGGGCATATTTTTGAAGAGACAGTGGAAATAGGAAAACGTCCACCTCATTTCAGTAAGATCAATAGACAAGGCACAACATAGTTATCTCTTTTTCCAAGTTATAAATGAGAAATATTTGTTACATTTTCATACTGAATTTGTTTCTTTCTCTTTTAATATTACAAATTCTATATTCATATGGCATTACAATTCAATCTCAGTCTCATACAATAATATGAAAAACCTGCAATACCAGTGAAGAAAAGCTCTTTATGTAGACCAAATTTTCCTCATATTTCTTAAGAAATACCCAATGTCTCCATCAGTTGAACAACCAACATACAAACAGCACAGGTAGAACAATAGCCACCTAAGATCAGATCTTGGGAAGGAAAACCATATAGAAACTCACTGCTGGAGAATTTGAGTCATAAAGGCTTCAGTCCTGCAACTGAACACACTATTTCATTACTGTAACTCTCAACAAGCCAGTCGGAAGCACCTCTCCCCCATCTCTCACCCCCTGAGCTCAATGCTATAAGAGCTGGATGAGACCCTGGCCATAGCAAAGCCATCCACAATAGAGCAGTTGGCTTCAAAGACACTAGAATTTCAACTATTTTATTTAGACATCTTTGGTTACTATCCGATGGTATTTATGTTGAGAGGAACATTCACCTTTTACTAGTGAAATATAAGCCTCTGAAATTTTACTATATCAATTAAGCCTCTTCCTCAGTTTAACTACAGATTTTTAGTACTGCTGAGCTCTGTCAAATAGTCACAGTCTATTCCTTGTAGCCACTTCATTTTAGTGGAAAGAGAAATTATCCTTTTTCACAGTGCAAAAAAAGTTTTTACAATGTTTTACTAAAGGTAAAATTACATAACTAACCTTAGGCAAAGAACCAGAAGCATAATGAAAAAGTTATTTTAGAAATAGTGTATTGCTATTAAGACTGGAAACATTTGCAGTTCTGACATAAATTTTTGATGTAGAAAGAAGAGACCCAGCCTTTGTTAAAAAGGATATCATTCCAAAGGGGAGGGTCACTGCAAGAAAGCAGCAGATGGGAGAAGGAGAAAAGAAAGGCAAACAGAACATATGCCTTTTGGATTTACTGATCTGTGTTTTTCTATACAATCCATAACATATGCTCACTGGTAGACCCTTTACACTGGTGAAATGAAATCAATCTTCTTTAACATAGAACTGCATTTAGTGTGTATTTTAAATAGTAATTGACTTTGAGATCATTTGGGAAAATTTACTAAATTTCATTAAAGAAGATAGTATCTTTAACTAAGATGCTCCAGAAATGATGGGCTGACATGGGCAGTAAGTATGCACACCAGAGATAACAACCTCCCCTGTAGGAGGCAAATTGATTTTCTGCTTCTGTGAAGCCTAACAAATGGTTTCTATCACATGCTTTGTTCCCAAATCACTCTTAAATCAACTACCATGTTTGTCAGATTTAAAAGTAAAAAAAACCCAAACAAACAAAAATCAGATGTTTATCTTTCAAACCTAATATCATCTTATTAGACCTCTAAAAGCACAGCTACTGTGCTAGAAAGCTTCCCTTCATCCCCCTCGTAACAGTTCTTAAAGATATTGTCAAGCATAATGTGATGATTAGAAATGATTGACTGTCTTTCTGTCTTCATACAATTTACTTGTTCCTGATTTATTATTTATGCAATCTTACACATATAATAAGGGTAGACAGATCCAGTACAGGATTGACAAAGCATCATTTCTTTCCTATTTGCTGAGCTAGCTTGTTTTTAAGAACTATTCTACTAATATATAGCTGAAGCATGCTGGCATAAGTTCCTACTTGTCTCTTCATGTGCTGTGTAGATACTTGCTATATTTAAAGCAGATTACTGTCCATAAGAAAAATAATTCATTTGGATCCAGTAGAAATGCACTGAGGTGTACAGCACACTTGTCAGAGAGATTAATGTAGACCTCACTAATAAGATTCACCTCAGCACTAGGGTTAAGCTCTATCTCACCCTCCATGCAGGCAGACCAAGAAGCTCCAGCAGCAGAACGCACCCACAACACTTCCCCACGCCGAGGCCAGTAAAAGCTAAAATGCACACACAGCCCAGACAAAACCAATTAGTCACTTAGGGGAACCCACTAGCTATCTTTGGCAAGCTTTAGGCAACATCTCTAGGTTCCTATCAGGACTGCTCAGCTAGGTAGAACTCAGGAGAGTAGACAGTGACCAACATACTTTCCCACCCCTCAGCTGAAACTCAGATGAGTGGGAGAGGCGCCCAACTGGTGAGCCCCAGGGAGCTGGGGAAGCCAAGGCAACATGCTGCCAGTGCTCTGTGCCAGTTGGTAATACCTCCAGGGATTTCACCCCAAAACATTAAACATGCACATGTATGTATCACCTCTCACAACAGAAAAAGACAAAATCATTCTCAGTCTTACCTGCAGCTCTGTATTCTGATTTATTTAATGTATTATTCTTAGACAACTGAAAAGAAGTAGATCTAGGAAAAGGCATAAATACACTCCTTCCAGGAAGCCACCTAGAAGAGCTTCATAACCGGGCAGGCAGAATTTAAACCTCCTTGCCCACAAAAACACCCACAATCCCACTCACAGAAATCAGCTACACAGCTGCCACAATTATAAAGGTGTGAACCCCTCCCCTAGCACAGCTGATTCTGCAAGCACAAATTACCACCATCTTCTCCTCCCATCAAAATCTGCAGCCCCTGAATACTAACTATATTTGAAACAGCCATTATTTCCCAGGAATGAATTCAGGCACCTATAGCACAATGACATCACTTGGGGTAACTCCCAACACTTCCCAGGCTGTCTGATTAGGCAGTCCCAAAAGTTGCTAAGCCAGTCTTGGATCAAGAGTCAGTTTCTCAGCAAGATGTACCTTAAGTGAATACAGTAAATGGTATTAAAGGAAATAAAACGAAGCCAAACACAGTTTGTGGGTGTTTCATACTTCTTGTTGGACTCCTGTAAGCACCCAGGGACACCAAACTGCCGTGCTTTAACCATAATTTGAGCTGAGAAGAGAGAATGAAGTGTCTTTAGTTCATTGCTCCCCGTGACAAGAACAGGTTTTGCAAATGTAAAGTTAAAAAAAAATAAGGAAGCTGCGAATTTCCCCTAAGTAGAAATTATTAAAATAAAATAGTCTTTAAGTAGGAACAATGTTGCTTGGAGAATTTCAAACTGCACTAGCCAAAACACCAAAGTTGGTACATAGAAATGTTCTACTGTCAGGGAATGGTTCTAGAACAGGAAGAGAATCTTTCCGGTTACAGTGAATTACTATTTATTCAATGAGTATTAAAACAAAGCAATTGTACTGAAACATTAACAAGCTCATGTGATACTGGAAGGGAACAGTAAAAGACAGAGATGATCAGGTCATGTGTTGGTTATGCATGTTGTCACTTTCTGTCACCTGCAGAGGATAAACTGCTGCAGGCCAGACTGTCCTCAGTTACACCTCTGCAAATCCTGCTGAAAGCTAATAAATTTGGACAAGTTTATTCAAAGTTGTCTTCCAAGAAAGAAATAAATGGGGACAATACAAATTTAAATGATAGCATCATTTAGCCTGTGGTGCTCTTGCTTAACAGCAAGAGTGTTGGGAAGTATACACCCTGGCTTTCAGATCTTAGGTGATGTTTACAGAGCTAACAGGCATCAGGGAATGTCTTTTATACACGAGCAGAGCACAGCTGATAAAAGTCCATGACAAAACAAAAAGTCTTCTAGATTCATTGACACCTTTATAGACAGAGCATAACCAAGTTTCAATTAGGCTTGAGAGATTTTTTTCTCAAGAGAACTACTTCTAGAAAGCGTAAGTATGCTCTTATGCAGTCATCCCCTGTCCATTATGGCATAGCACACTCTCTTTCTAGAAACTACATTTATTGAGATCACAATTATTAAAAAAAAAAAAAAGAAAAGAAAAATGTTCATGCCAAAAAGTAAAAATTACAGGTATCTACATAAAAATTTTTACAAGTTAATTAACCAATCTTAATGATAATGCCACTAAGTTCAAAGTGAAGCAATAAGGATACGCCATGTTCTCCATGGAAAAACAGTTCATACGCTACTTGTGAAGTGTCACCATGCCACAAAAAAAAAAAAAGGAAAGTAATGAAGATTATAATGTCATCTGTCATAAAGCAAGGCATGGCATTCCTGAGGGATTACTGTTACTAGGGAGAAACATGACACTTAGATTAAGGTAAATCAATAAAGGGCTAATCAGAAAACCATTGGCTTATATTGATCTCATGCTGGAGAGCTGAGGTTAAGAACACCTCAGCTTAGTCTATCAGCACTGGAAGATGAACTGAGTAACATTAATATTTTCTTTAAGAATATATTTTTTAAAGCAAACTACTAGTAAATTGGCCTTTGCACCACAGTATAGTAACTCTGCCATTGTCCTTCCAGAAAATAAAACAAGCAAACAAACTTTCTCCAGCTTTTAGATGCTTTCATATTTGATATTTCAGTGGATCAGTGAACCCTCTGATCTAACCAACAATTGTACCTGTCATTGGCAAATCAACAGAGATTATAAATTCCAAAAGAGGTGGTGATGAGCAGCAGGAGACAGTAATCTCTGGGATCTGTAAGGAGGATACAAACCAGTCTCACCTAACATTTTTGCTTATTGCTCTGAGAGTGCAGGGGCTACAGAGCAAGATTTCAATCCTGTTCTGGCTTGTGGAGTAGCATTTACTCCACTTTCTGTTTGGAAATATGCCCAGAAACAGTGTATGTGAACTGCCTCAGGAGATGAGCAGGTCTTTGCCAAGGTACCTCTAAAAGAAAGCCAAGCTCTCTGTTCTGGCCCTTGCATGTGGAGCTGACAGTACTTCTTACAGTCAGCATAGTCAAAGCCTTCCATGATAAGACCTATTTTTAGATGTTTATAACTTCACCAGTGCTGACCATCCTGAGGAATTTCCTGTGCTGCTGGGTGCTTGCCTGAAGCCGAAAGATTTTGGAAAGCGTCAGCTTAAACAAACGAGCCAATTTCAAGAAAGATGCAAGTGAATAATGATTTACCATTCAAAAAAAAGAAAAAAAAAAAAAGGAAAGAACATTTCATTTAAAACTTTTAACACCTTCAAGCTAGGGAGTAAGAAATTGAAATTTGGCAGAGGAAAAATATCACTGCAGTGTCATGGTGTGAAAATGCTTCCCCGTTTGTTTAAAATATAAGTTTCCAAAATTTCGGTTCCCACGTGAACAGCTGAGATTTTTGGTACAGCCTGACAGTAAAATGCTTTGAATATGCAATTTGCAGCCTGAGTTAAAGAATTTTTTTTTCTGAAATTGCACAATTGCCATGAGTAATTTAACACCATACTTGAGAAATAAGAAAAGAGAAACTCCTCCTATGTTTTTGTAGTTTTGGCACTGAAGACAAGAGCAAGCTGTGTAATTTAGTAGAAAAAAGCTGAGACAATTTGGGAAAGATGGCAAGTTAGAAAGACTTGACAGGGAGAAGAAAAAAATGTTTAGTAACAAAAGACTGAAGAAAATAGAAAAGCGGAATACAATTTAGAAGGAAAGGAATGAAAACAAGCGAGGAACAGTGTGAGGACAGGATAGGTAGAAATGCAGTAACAGCACAGGGCAGGGAAGGTGGTGACAAGGTCCCTGTGGACAGTTCAGGAATTGTCTCGGAACAGATGACATCCCAGACAAGTGCTAACACATGCAAATTATTGGACCTTTATTATTTATGTCAGGATCTGTGATGCTTTTGGTCCTTCCTCCTCTGGCACAGCTGGCAGGATTTGGGTCCAATCAGGTTTGTCTAAAGCCTTTCACTGTGTTCAGTCTCACTTGGAGAAGACCTGCAGTATGGTAGAGATCTATAGTTCATCAACATCTTTTGCCTAGCCACAATCATAAAAGGAGTATTTTGGGGATGTTTTAAGGATTATAGAAGCAGGCAGCCCCTTGACAGGTATTTAGTCTCAGTAAGGGGCATTAAATTACATAATAGCAGTCTTCTGTTCTTTTTTTCCCAGCAGGGTTCAGTTTCTCCCTTCTTGTGTCAAAGTAATTCTTCATCTGTTGGTGAATATGGCCATGACCTGCTAGACTTGAGCATAGTTGTTATTTATTAAATGAAACAACAATATGTTCTATAATTTACAGTTCTCAGATATTTGAAGTGGTTGACCCAGGTACACACCACCTAAGCAGGGCTGTTTTCCTTTCCAGGTCTCTGCTAGAATGTGTAGGAAGGGAAGGCTTTCTGACAGTATACTGAAAACCTTGATCTGTTAATCAGAAATCAGAGGCAAGGCCATGCAATGTAGGAGATAATTCATTAACTCATGAGTTATATGTGGAAAGTGATTATTTTGTACAGTATGATGGAGGAATGGAAGGGTAAAACTTGCCAGTTGCAGTTATCAAGGCAATGCAGACTTCACTAGAACCTTAATATAATTAAGGAGATGTCTCTGATCAAAGCTAGTTGTGCTCTTGCTTTTGAACTTGTTCTGAGGAAAGACTCAGTCAGCACTTTGCTACTGTAAAACTGAAGCCTTCAACCTTTGAAGTTATTAAAGATTTTAGAGCATTTTTTACAACGAAAAAGCAAAGTTTAGCTAAGTCTCTAAGTACATTATATTTGAAGTAAGCATTTCTTGTAAATTCTTAACTAAGTATTTCACTTGCTGTTCTAAAGCAATTTATGATGTTACTTCACCAGCTAAGCAATAACTGCATCACGTTGTAGCTTTTAGTGATTCCTGTCAACATAGTTCAGTCTACATAGAGAAGAACATTTTGGAAAGTACAAATTTACTCCCTTCAGCTGCCTGCAGAATTAGATAATACACGTGCTTATTTTATTTCAGAGACATCCAGGTCTACCCTACCCTTAAGGAAAGGATGTCTGGGATATTAGGTAGGTCATTTCTGTTACAAAGTCTAAAGTTAAGTGCAGTGCTGCTGCTAAACATAAATAGTGTGTTTGTTCTTATGGCCTAGATATGAAAGCACAAAAGGAGCTGTATCCTTTGGCCTGGGCTGAATAAAAGACTGCCGAGGTTACTGTGCTTTAATTTACAAGTGTGTCTCCATAGTTTGCAAGAAAATATTCTGTCAGATTGGCCCTCCTCAGTGTCCTCATGCGTAATGGATACAGGAAAGACAAAAGACACATGCATTTCTACTGCAGATGTAAATCAGACACATGTCAGATTAAATTACAGATTTGGTGCTTAAATTCTGTATGAGTAAAGCCTTTCAATTTTCACAGCCAAAATACTCTCAAATTACAGGTAACTTTTCACCACTTTGCCATCCCTCAAGCAGAAAAGCTCACAGAGGTTACTGGTACCTATTTGAGACTCTGGCAACCTCCACAGCTATCTCTGGGCACTCTGCACTTTGATGTTAATAGAGACTTGTATGTTTATGTTTCCTCATACCATGTAATTTTTTGGCCAATTCTTAATCCAAGCCATTTAATGTTCATCAGAGAACTTCCAGCAGCCATCAATGGCTATTCAGCTGCTAAGAAAAAAACGGTCAAGATTTCAGCAGGACCCTTTAAGATTATTTTAAGATTCTGCATGGGAGAAACAGAACATTTATGTGACGTTTTAAACCTATTTTTAATGAACTTGACCAGGTAGTTGTTTATACTGACAACAGTAAAACATCTTGTACACAGTGTACACCACATGGGATTAGGGCTGGTTGCTTTTTTTCGCAGCTAAGCAGTCACTGCTTATTTAGTTCCACATTTACTGAACGTGGTCTTCTTTCATTTTCCCTTCCTCAAAGGAAAGAAAAAAGATAAAAGAGAAATCAGCATAAAAGTTGTTCCATTCCTTCCCTCTGAGCTCCAAAGACTAGTCTTCTCTACTGAGGTGATTTTTACTCACTTTCCCAGTCACTATGCTGTGTTTAGACACAGTTACTGCTGATAAATGCTAAGAGGTAATATTAAGACTCTGTACAGAAATCAACCCTTTTAACTAGCCCTTCAAGCAGACAAGCTGCCACTTATGGGTAGCTGGGGGTTGCAGTACTGTTTCTACTGCTTGTTTATTTTTAAAATTATATATTTGAGATGGTGGCAAGAGAGCCACTGCTTCATTGATCAGCTTTTTCAGAGAATGAATGTACTTAGCAACATCTGAGAACAATAAAATGAGTGTATAACTTCATACCTTCACCATATGCCCAACACTGTATTACTGCACCATCTTTGTAAGCCACGTTGTGTTCATTATGCCAGACTTACTAAGTACACACAGGTATGTCCAGTTACTGGAAAATGAGGCTTCCATTGTAAAACAGTTCCTCTTGAGAATTAAGTAATTTCAGAAAGCTTAAATACAACCCCTGCTTACTAATAATAGAGTGTTCTTGATATACAAAGCATTTTAATGCTACAGAGTCTTTAATGTTCCCTGAGACATTAATTTCACTAGTAAATTCCACACACTGCCTGGAAGCAAAGATCTTCTAGTTGCTTAGGTCCACAATGAAAGATAAAGACAATGAGACTGCATCTCATAAATTATGGGTTGAAGACAGTATCCAAAAGCCTTAGAATATGCCTGAAAATGACTATGAAAAGGGAGCTGCATCTGACTTGGCCATTTGACAGCTTTTGTTTTTCATTCCACAGTTTTAAACATTAAATTGCTTTTACATTGACTCACTATTCAACTTTAAACTTTATACCCAGAAGACTTTTGAGAATATCTGATAACATGGAAACAGAGTTCCCACAAATAGAAGCATTGTATTACACACTCTGGCTTCACAAATTCCAGATTTCCACTCTCAGCCAAAAAAGCAGTTCTCAAAACCTCCAAATGCCATCCCAGATGGACAAGAAATGTTATCTTTTTTGCTTGCTTCTTTAAGTAGATTTTTCCCAGGACATTTTCCAAGACAAGTTAAAATTTGAATTTACCTGGCTTTGTAAATATATTTCCATTATCATCAGTATCCTGACTCAAAACTATTGTGAAGAAAAACCATGTTTTCTGCTTCAAGTATCAAGTAGCAAGTTTTCTACAATTTCACAGCACTAGTATCTTTCTTTTTAATATGTTTTTGCAGTCTTTTCCCAAAACCTTTGCAAATATTCAGTATAATAATTGAATTTAAGAAAATAGAAGACAATTTCTGATTAGGATGATTTATAAGTCATATTACTTTATAGTCATATATTCCAGAATCATTGCTGACCACTCACAGCTGAGACAGGGTTATAGTTTGACTGAAGTTTCCATATTGCAGTTCTGATAATCTAAAAGATATTCTAGAATTCAAAGTTTTCCTGTGTAGCATTTGCAACAGGATCTTAGTGACTTTAAGGACTAAATATCCTTTATAAAATCAAGTTGGCACTTATGTAGGAGCCCAATTTTGAAGGTACAGCCAGCGCTTAATGCACAGACCTGCAGTCCGTTGGATCGTGCAGGTCAGCATTTGCATTATTTGGACAAACCCAGTAGACTCTTTAGCTTACCTTTAGGCATCTAAATACATTTAAAATCTGGCTTTAAGTCATAACTGAGAATGAGATTTGGTTTATAAGCTTCTTCCAGTCTTTCATGAACTTCCAAATATTTTCCCTGCTATATGGCATGGTAAAGGGAAACAATACAGAAGCCTCCATGCAGCAAACTTGTGATTCTAGGGAGTGATGTGAAAGCCAGCTTTAAATCAGTGTAAGGCCTTTCATTGACTTCAACAGGTTTTGAATCTGGCCACAACTGACAAAAAGCTCTGTTTATTGCTTTTAATAATACTACTTTTCATCTATTTAATTATTCCTCACAATAGCCTTTAAAAGGATTTATTTTCTAGACAATGCATAGCTAAATTATACTGATAAAGCATAATGTAACACCATTATTTCCTAGAAAAACGATCATGGCTTTTGTTTTATTTTCTAGTTGTTTAATGCAACTAATCCTCCTGAACAGAGAAACCTATGTATATGATGGTTTCCAGCAAAGATCAAAGGAGAATTTAATTTCATGGCTTATCAATAAAAAAATCTTTAATTTTCCCAACTAATGTTTATATTCATAGGTTGGCAACTGAGATAAACTCCCACAGAAGAATAAAAAGGCATTAATCCTCCTGTGAAGGCTGCAGTCTGCTTGCATCTAGAAGGAAAACAGCTCCTGCCAGACTGGTAAATCCCTGACTAGATGATGGGCAGAAGACGGGGACAGTTTTAGTACTGCTTCTTTGGCAGCAATGCACCAGTTTCACACAGTGAATTCCTCCACCAAATAAAGAGTGAAAGAGGACTGAAGTAGGACTTCCTGGCCTGAGACAGCCAGGAAGGTACTACTCTTTTGCAAATGACATTGCTGCTGTTCTTCAGTTTGCTCTTCCAGAAAATGAGGAGACAAATATCTACCTTATGCAACATGTAGGGATTTATTGATTAAAAGCACATCGATGTTATAACTGCAGAGAAGTTCTCTCAGATAATTTGCCATTAGTCCAGGAGCTGATAGGGATACTGATCTTAAAGCTTCAAAGAATTCCAACATCTTTTCAATCTATTAAAGACAATCATGTATGTTTGACTAAGGTACAGGTACAGTCTGTGATATAACATAAGAATAAAATTAATATGTCCTAAATCTAAATTCAGTAATAAATGTAGAGCATAATTAGTTACTAGCCAAGCTTATGTTCCAAGAATAACTAAGCATGACTGGCAGGACTGCTCTGACTAAACCAATGTCCATCCTAAAAGCGAAAGAGCTGTGAGAAATAAGGAACACACAGAATCCCAGGGAGAATGAAGCACATTGATCTTGTCTGTACTTGCAGAACCATCAGTTTTGAGTAAGAAAAGGCATATGACTACAGTTTTCTAATAAAAGCCTGCTTTATATGAGAATGAGATTCATTATATTGATAAGGATTTTGAAGTATTAATTTTGGTTAACAAGGAAAAGTCAGAGTCAGAGAAGTAGAACTGTTTTGTAGTAACTTTTTAGCATAAAAGGCAAGTATTGGGATGGGATGGTCGTTGATTGGCAACACTGCAAAGCAACTAAGCACTGTTCAATTTTAGGTGTGTGCTTAATCCCAAACCTCTGCAGTGACACACCAAGGGTTGTGTTTATGACTGCAGAGTTCATTATCAGACAAGCAGACAGCCCCTGGAGCCTGCTTCAAGGAAAGGAATTTCCAAGAATGTCACTTTAACTTCAAATCCAGTTCTATCCTGGATAAAAAGCTTGATGTGAAAGTACATTTCTTTGGCCTACAAGAAGCAGAAGAGATGTGTTCAGGTCTCCTGGCCTGCAGCCCTGTGCCATTCCACCACAAGTAATAGCTTTAAAAGTTTTCCAAGGAGATGAGGAGTGCGAATTCCAAGCTTTCCAAATCACCAAGATGATGTTAGAGAAAAATGAAATATATATATACTTGAACTCACCACAGGATTTTTTATTGGAAGAGGAAGGTTTTGCTGCAGTAGAATCCTGTGCTTAAAATAGGAAAGGAATGTGGGTTTTCTTCCTTCTGGGATTTAGTCTTGTTTATTTTTCAATGCTAACATCTCAAAAAGGTGACTTATGTTCCAAAGCCATGTGTGAGTAATTTATATAATTTGGTTTAATTTAAAAAACCAGATCACCGAAACTCTGACTCAGTAAAGCACTGAAATATGTGTTTGAATGCCGCTATGAATAGATGACTTTTCCTAAAACTAAACTGGGCACGTGAGCAGGCAGTGGCATGAAGAAGTAACTTGTATAAAACCCACTTAGTCATTTGGCAATCCCATATTGTATCCCCTCTGGCATCAGCATTTTGGTCTTTATTTCCAAGAATTTTATCCAAGTATTTTATTTAGAACCAGACTGAGGAAACAATAGGTATCACCACTACCAAAAGACTGACAAGTCATTAAAAACAGACATGTTCAAGGACAATCCAGGACTACTCCCTAAAGGTGGAGGAGAACTCCTGAATTTTCTTTCATAAAAGAGTCCAAGAGGGAAAGAGAAGTCGGGAAATGAGAAAGGGCACATCTGCAGAATACTAGTGCTATGGCCCAGAGGGTAAACTGGTAGATTAAATTATGAGGTAAGAGATAGAAAGGGGTTTACTACCTAATATTTTAACTAAAAGTATAGAAGAACAGCAGAAAAGTTGTGTTGACAACCATTTTCACATAATACTTCCCTAAATTTCTTATTCTATCATAATGCGTCAGTGTAACAATATTGCCTATCTTGTCAAGGCTTAGAAAGAAAGGCATAGAAAAGGAAAAGCTGAAGAGACATCAGTGAAAGAGTAAACATAAGTAATAGAAATGTGACTTGACAGGGAAGTTTCAGGCTTTTTTTTTTCCCTTCTTTCTCCTAAATATAACTGCATTTTCCTAGGGTAGGGTAGTGCTCAGATTTTGACCCACTCGTGTTTATCATAGAGGAGTCAATGTCACTCAGCCTTGGTTCTGATTTCATTAGTCACTATAACAACTGCGACTTACAGTCTTCTCCCCCTTCACTTCAGGTTTCTGGTTATTTCTATCAAGACTGGCAGCCTCTCACCAGCAGTGAATTCTGAAGAACATATGGGAATTTAGCAATTAGGAAGAGCCAAAGGCAGCAGTATCTGAACTTCCTCTGCCCTGCAGAGTCCTCTTACATTACCATAACCGAACATGAAGACTAACAACTTGCTGTGCCTTGGTTTCCAAGATCTTACTTTAGGAAGACTTTGTTTTCCAAGACTACTTCTCCCGCCAAACAAAATGGATGTTACCAGGCCTCTTGTCTTTTCTGCAAGGGAGTCTCACTTAGTCATATTTTTGGAGGACATTCACATTTCTCCTTGAAGTAGAAGAAAAACAGAAGCCCTACTACTGCAGCTAGGCTACACAGCTCAATTGTACCAGAGAAGAAAGCCTGAAAAAGGCAACTAGAGCAAGACCAGTTCTTCAAGGTGTAAGGTTTACATAAGTCCATTAGTATTGAGGAAAATACAATGCCTCTAGAATTACTGACTGTCATAAGCATCAGTATTTCACAAGGGCTTAAAAATGAACAGTCCAAATAGTTTTCCTATCATTTAAAAACACATGGACACACAGAGTGAGCCTTTTTCCAGCCAGCTGCAGCAATACAATTTTCAAAGGTAAACTGAGGTCTTATGTAAACACTACTCTCAACTCCACTCCTTCTTGTGCTCAGAAAGAGCAAGTTACTTTTAAACCAAAGTGTTCCAGTGACCTTTGCATTTCAAACCAATCCCAAATATCCTTTCCCCCTCCCACCCTCAATAGAAACACTATTTGCTGTTTCATCTTCCAATGTATTCATTGTTCACAGCACTGTTTACAGTCCTTGCCATACATGGTGCTGGAAGTGTTCTCTCATAGTCACTGTCATTATGTCATTATGCCAAAGCGTGTGGACCTGAACCTGGATCCATACAATTCCATTTTCCAAGTTAGCCAAAGCAGAAATTCTGAAATTCAGGCTGCCTTACCCTTTTATGGAACATTACTCTGGCTACAAAAGACAAATAATACCTGCTCAGCATAAATGGACTGGTACAACGTTAACTTGTCAATAATTTAAAAACTTACCAGAACATGCAGAGGGTTTTACACAGCGTCAGCATCTTTGCCATGTGCCCACAGTAATTCTTCCATAGTAAGAGGAATACTAAATTGGGATTTATTATATCATTAAAACACAACACAACTCTGCAAGCTACAGAGTAATGTGGACAGAAGTACAATCTCCTTAGTGGGAAAACCTTAAAGTCAGTTGACAAATTTAGGAATTATCACAAAGTGAATGTATAAGGTGCTAGTGAAGATAGTAGAACAGAATGGAGTGAAGTTTAACCCAGTGTCTGTCAAGGTTTAACAGTATAAGAATCATAAAAGGCCCAAATATTCCCGATTTATCACATGCTTCAAAGTCCTGTCAGGTACCTTAGGGAATTACAATGAAGCACTGAATCCAAGTAGCAATGGAGGGGCATTTCCCAGCTGCATCTTGGTTGGGTCCTGTCCTCAGATACACAAACATTCAAATTTCTCCACACAGCTGAGGGCCTCATCTGCTCACACCCCTAGGCATCATGAGACACTATCACTCTACCTTCCTTCTACTATTCAAAACCACCTCTAAAGCCATTGGAATCTACTGCAGTTAACCACGTCTAACACCTCACCTTCCTAAAGCTGCTGCTTCCTTTTAAGATTCAACAAGACTTGGCAGCATTGCCAAGAGGAATCAACCTATATGAGCATTCAGCTTTAAATTAAGTAAGAGCCTCTAAACTTCATTACATGTGGTACCCTGAAAGGTTCAGCTGAATGAGGAGTTTACAATAATAGCTCAGCACAATAATTACAGCAGTCCCAGATCTGTGGTTTTGAATTTCATCCATAACCTTCAATTTGGGTTTCACACACATAGATAGCATTGTAGAATTGTCATTTCAGTACTAGTTTGCATAGATTTTTGTTTAGCAGTCTCAGTTCTAGCTACCACTTGTGCTCCATCACATCTTCGTGACAATTTTCTCTTGAGCTATTGGTTCTTGGCAGTGCATGGTAGATTAAAATAATTCTTATTAATATTTTACTATACTAGGTCTAGTCCAATACAGCTCTGTAATTCCATCTGCTTTTTAGCACTGATGTGTTTTTCTGAGCTAAAAAAAAAAAAAAAAAAAAATCAACCTAAACGGATTATTTTAAAAATCAAATAAATTTGGAAATTCAATAATTTAATGTCTATGTAGTACCCTAGATCCACACTGGTGCATTGGTTGATACCAGAGTGGAGAACGCCTTGCAACTTCCCCTTGGGAAGCACTCCCCTTTAGGCATCCAGAATTGTGCCTGTCCATTCTCCACTGGCATGAAAGATTTGTGCTGCTTTTTGGGGCTGCCTATCATGGTGACAATGGTTCTACTAAAAAACCAACTCAAAATCTGAAATGTCATCTATTGTTCCCAAGCCACAAGCATGGATGAGAGCTTTGGCTGCTACAATGGTAGTCTGGGTTTTAACTCAGGAAATGCTACAGCCCAAATGATTTCATGATGTTGGTGGCACTACACAGGCAGCATACATGGTATTGATGTCTCTTCTTCATATGACTTATTAACTTCTCTCCACATTACCTTCTGCAGTCAGTGGATGGTCAACTTCTACAAGCCTCAAGACCAGGCATATTTTCATCTTCAGAATGAAATAGGAAAAGACAGCAACTCATGGGAATTTATGTAAAGTCTGAGTAGAGCAAGTGGCTACAAACATATTCAATGTGTGTTTCACAGCATTCAGGAGTGACCTGCAGATTTCCAAGGTGCAGTTTTGGACCTAAGCCCTGCCAGATTTGCCACCTGCCTTGCCGAGGGACCGGCCTCTGGCCCCCAAGTGCACTGTGGCAGCTGAAAGCAGCTAATGCCCTAAGGCCAGCCCTACACTGTAAAAATAAGTAGCTGCTTACTATGCCTCTGCCTTATTGACTTGAAATAACCTGTTGTTTGACCCCTGTGAGGGATTTGGGTATTGTGTTTTAAAAGTGCTGAAGGGCAACCATGCCACAGGGACAGGGCATTACTGTTAATCATTGGCTCTGCATAGTTACTGAATGAGCTATTGGGTGATTGCTAGTTGTTTTCTTTCTACACTGATTATAGCATTTATTCACCAGTTTTCTGTGCTTTAATTTGATTGATTGATGTGCACAGAGAACAGATAGTTCTGGTCCTTTTATAAATCCTGAAGAAAAACGCGATTTAACACAAAATAAATTGGCTCTGGCATTAACCTACATTCAAAAAAAGTGAACTACTTAGCTGATGTGCAGTTTTAATTGTGCTTTTCCTGATGCAGGGTAAAATCCTATCCTCAGTGGGAGAAGCCATTCTGGGGGAAGGGCAGAGTGCCAACCTCATGTTATTTCAAGACTCACCCTGCCCTCCCAGTTCACCCATTCTGGGCACAGAGGCACACACTGCTACTTATTTTAGGAATCACTAGCAGCTCCTCCATGAGAGATAACACTAAACTAACTGGCCAGAAGACATCTAATTATAACTCCTAGATAACCACCACTGTTCCTTAAGGCTGGCTCCAGGAGTGCTGTACCTGTGTCCCACCTCAGTCCCACCCAGCCTCTCCCACCTTTTTCCCCAGCGACAGAGAACAAATTAGAATGTAACTGCCAAGTGAACTGATTCATGGAGCTGATTCAGAAATCCTGGAGCTGGAAAGCTTGTTTGTCCTCAGGAGCTTTCGGTTCAGCTGTGTGGAGTGGCTGCCCAAACTGCAGGTTTGCCAGTACCTGAGTGAGGACGATGGCAGCACTACAGAGCTGAGGGTGCTGCAGTGAGCAGTTGAACCTGCAGGCTCAGCTGCTTTCTGGAAACTTTCTTCAGTGTTCAGTTGGCTTTTCACAGCTACAAAGGCAGGAAAGGAGCAAAAGGTATTTCCCCCAGTAGAATATGTGCAGATCAAAGGGGAATTTTTTTCCTTACACTTATTTCCTGAACCAGTATTTTAAATCTTTTCCTTAAAAATAAACCTGAACCTAGTAGCAGTAGTATCAGAAGTATTTGGACATGAATTAAAATCTTCCTCTCTAAAGTCTCCTCTCCATCCTGCTCATCAATGAATACTGTAGCTAGGTTCTGTTTTTCTGTCCCATCTAGTTCTGGACTAACAGCATATGAATGCAGTTTAGTTATTCCAGATTCACATCAGTATAAATGAAAGTGCAATTTCTCTCTCTTTTAGCTAAAAAAGCAGAGAAAAAAAAACCCCAAAACAGCCCAAACAAATGCCCTCTCCAGGAAAGAAAAACCAACAAACAAACAAACAAACAAAACCCCAAAACAAAACACACACACAAAAAAACCCCAAACCAAACCAAAACAAAAAAACAAAAAACACAAAAACTGTATAGCTTCAACCTAACACCATTTACAAAGAACAAGATGAAGTATACCATTGCAAAACCTAAAATCTCATGTCCCACAACATTGGGAAAGCTTGCCATTTCTTGCTCCATCATCTTGCTATCATAAACTTTCTATTGCAACCTTTTAAAAAATATTTTCCACATTGCTTTTGCATTATATAAACTCAAATGAAAAGGTAACGCACATATTTTATACCATCTAATAAGCTTGGATTGTAAAACTTAAATAATTCAATAAACCTTTGTGTGCTGTAAAGTCTGCCAACTTCAGAGCCTCAAAAAGCCCTAAGATCCTGAAACTTTAAAAAGAAAAGTAAAAAGTAAAGTTATTATTTTAGATAACTTGGAAAGGTTTTTGAAAGTTAGGTACAATGCCTGAGGCCACTACACTTGAAATCTTAATTATCAGTGTCTGCAACACTTGGGATATGAAAAACAGAGCTAATAGACATTTTTAAGAGTCTCTACCCTTTAAAAATAAGAAGTGCACACATAATGTGCTATCACCTAAAGAATTACTGGCACAGATTTGACATGACCTACAAAATTAAGACATGGCTTCACTATTTCAAACTTGAACTTGTGAAACCTCTGAACTCATTACATTATCACTCTATTCTACAGATGCAGAATTGAACTCAAAATCAATATATAATCCAGTCGCTAACCTTCTGAGTAAGAGGGAGATCTTTCTCAATATTCTTTCCCCCCCGTACTGTAAATGCGTACATGGGCTGATAGAAAGATTTTTGGATGTTTAGTTGTTTATAACTTGTTCATGTTTGCAAAAGGAATGTGATGATTCCAGAATCAGAAATGTCTCCAACTAGAAACCACTAACCACCCAAAAATGGGCAACAACTAAACAAAAGCTCCTCAAAACATCTGAAGTTGGCATCCACATCACCACCATTTGAAAATAAAGCTCCACGTGCACGCTAGAAGGACACGTCCCATAAGTTAAAGCCAAGATGGTTTGCACTGCATATTAGCTCTTTGGGGGAAAAACAATCTTTTGATTCTCTTTGGTCTGCACAGCATCTCTACTGCCATACTGGACTTACCAGTCTGGCCTTCACTGATGTACTGTAGATCCACCTGGGAATTTAGAATGGTAATTTTCCCCCACTTCCCTTGAACAACTGTGTAACCTACAATGCAGCAGTAAGTTACAGTGTGGCTCTGGGCAAAAAGCTACTGCAGAGTCTCTGCGAGAAATGCCATTAGCACAGCTGATGTCAAGGTCATCCTCAAAGCCTGTCAAGAGCATCTATACCAGTTCCCTTTTTTTTGCATATGCTTAAGCTCTAAGATTGATTACATTAACAGATGCACATAAGATCTGATTTTACCAAACGAGGTGTAACATTTATTGCCAAATTATTTAATGGCTCGGGAAGCAGAAGCTCCAAACATAAATGCATCTCCAACAGAACCATTAATATACAGCTTCATTTAAAAGTCTGCAAAGACACTATGTCTTGGTACCATGGCATATAAATATATAGTATTGGGGGGTTTTCAAGGGAGTTGAAAATGTGACCTCTGTATATTTTCTTACATACTGATAAAATAAACTAAAAACTTAAAACAACCCATTACCTCAATTGCTTGTAAGTTTTAGGCAGTTGGCTGTAAATTTATTTTTATATAAATAAATGTTATCTCATTACCAACAATCTCCATTAGGATCTAGCAGACCATGAAATAGACTTTGCAAGATCGAGCAATGTGCTAAGGCCCAGAAAACCATTACTTTAGCTCCCAGCTCCAGAAATTATGAGGGAAATGAAGCACTATATTACAGTGTGAAGCATACACACTAAATAAGCCTTTTTAGTCAAGGCATTAGGAAAGAGAAGCACAGATTACTCATAACTGTGAAAAGTACAGTTGGGTTATTTGGCACCTGCTTCTTAGCTTAATTTCCTACTGTTATTAACTTCTTAGAGAATATGCTTTTTACAGAGAAGAGGGTGTAACACTTCTAGTACAGGATCATGAAGAACTCATTTTAGACACTAGGGAAGGCAAATCTATTCCAATATATTGCCAGAAACTACTTTCCTGTTCAGAGAAAAAAAATATTTACAGATCTATGGTGAGAAAAAAGTCAAAGTAAAGCAAGAGAAGACAAAAATATTGCTTCAAATGCTAACTAAAATATTGAAGTTTTCATATTGTTTGAATAGAACTAATGTCCAGTTTATAAAACACACTGAGCTTTAATCTCAAGAGGCTACAAGGATATATTTTAAATCACATTTTGTTCCCTAAATGAAATAAAACACCTAAAGCTCAGGCAAAATGTAAACTGCCAACCAAATACAGTACTGAGCCATCCTATCCACTTTGTGGGAGAAGAGTGATTTTTACTTTGTAAAGGAGCTGTGGCTTCAAACTTAACTGTACTTCTCAAGGTTTCTTGTCAACTTGGATTTGTAGAGAAGAGAGACCCAAATTAGTAAAGCTTAAGAGGGAAGATTAGCAGAATTCATAAACTAAAGATTTTTCCATGTCAGCAACCATTTAAGGGTCAGCACTCTTCTCTCCAAACCCCAAATTTCCACCCACAGGACATTCTTGTCCTGTGGTGGAATAAGGGAAGCCAACTACTACTTCTGAGAGCTGAGGAAACAAAAATGTCCAGAACAAACAAGTTTAATTCACTTAAGACCTTAAGAAACAACTTGTTTCTCTTAGCTAAAGAAAATACATTTTCCTGTCTGTGACTATGAAGAAAAAATTTAAAAGATAACATATTGTGATCCTTAATAAGAATGTTTTCAAAATTCTGTATTTAGCACTTCTTCCAGCCCTACTTTTCCTGAATCCATATTTAAAATTATCAGAATCAATTTTTAAATTACCATTTAATATGACCTTACATTGCAGCAATTGAAACCAAAGTTTCATGACACAGAAATCAAACCATCACAATAAAATGATAATAATGATAATACAATAGCTTCTAGAAGTGCATTCTTATACAGGTCTATAGGTGCTTTAAAATGTCCATAATTTATACACTGAATACCCTTTTGTGAGAATTTTCAATGCAGCTGTCCAGCAATTTCAGCTTTTGGTTTTCAAAATATTAACACTAATGAAAACTCTTTTCAGAATATGCAGGTATTCTGTGCAAATGCTTTTGTTATAGCTATACCATTATTATAAAATCAGAACAAAAAATAAAAACTGTATTTGTTTGCCATGTTAGTGATGTTTACAGTAATAGCAATTCTACCGGTTAAAAGTCAAGGTATTATGAACTCTGTATTCTAAAAAAATAAAGGGCCTTTGCAACTCATTTCTCTGTATTCTCTCCTCCAAATGACTTCAAAATGATGCTGTCCCTTACGTATCGTATTATTTTTTTTCCAGTAACACTCTTGAAATCAGTTGAAAAGCTTCTGAACTGAGAGATCTTGAGAGCTTAAGACTAAGACCATAATTCCTTTGGGCGATTATAGGTTTTTCAGCTTTGGCTCATAAACAATAGCAGGCAGAAAAATAAAACAACACTTTTATGAAAACCCCTTATGCCCCATTCCTGCAGCTCCTGGGCTGTGTTACACCCTGGATCAGCCCACAGACCTGGCAGCACCCCAGCACAGCCACTGCTTTTCACCCTTGTCGTGGTCAGCTTCCAGGGCTTTGGGCCATTTGCCACCATTTTTAGCATCATGCAACTAGTAGGAAATGTGTATCATCTGTGGGACTCAAAGTGAAAGATTAAGTTCTCCACCACTGATCACTGGCATATTTCAGGGTTGTTGAAATAAATACTAAACTGTGCAGCCCATGGAGCCTCGTGTTCAAAAAAACAGGACAGTCCTGTGGGGTTGCTGAGGTAATGGGTAGTTGTTAATTTCTATGGGGAGAATTTCAACTGCTACAAACCCAAACCCAGTTGAGAAAACTCCTGTGGGCATTTATTTATCTCTCTGTCTTTGAAAGACAAAGTCACACGCACTGCAGGGCACTCCAAAGAAACTGTACTCAAAATCATGCTGCTGCTCTGAAGTGGATTTAGTCCTTTCAGTGACTTCAAACACACCTGAACTAACCTATCTGGGTTCCAGTGTAGCATCTATCATCCAATTACCCAAGTGCCTGGACCAGTCTCTCAAGAGTTAACTTCCCATTCATCCCCTCCTGCCATGCTAAGACAACCTTGCATAGCTCTTTCCCACAGAGCTTTTCTCAGCCTGTCAGAAAATATTTCCCATTCCCCTCGTTATAATTAGGTCATGTTCAATAAACCATCCAGCATCTGAGATCAGCTCTCCTAACAGGTCAATATTACCCCCAAAATCCAAGAGACTAAGTGTAAATTGTTGAAAAGTTAAAATTAAATACTGTCCCTTCATATAATCCCTTGTAACAGCTACCTTTGTGAGCCACTCTTCCACAGTTTCATCTGGATTCATTTTGTACTGGCTTTGGCCAGGACTGGGTTAATGTTTCATGGCATCCTGTAGCGTGCTGACATTTGGGTTGGGGCTAAACCAGGCTTGATAATGCACCAGAGTTCTGGCTGTTGCTGAACACTTCTGGCACCCTGTCAAGGCTGTCTCCATTCCCCACTCTGTCCCCCTGGAAACAGGTTGGAGGTGGGTGGGAGGCTGGGAGGGGACAGTCAGGGGACACCCCACACCCCAGTGCCATTGCAGTGGAGGAAGAAGTTGGGGTTGCCTTGCCGAAGTGGCTGCTCAGGGACAGGCTAATGAGAGGTGGTGGGTGATAACCTTTGTGTCACTGAGGTTTTTTCTTCACCTATTAAAATGTCTTTATGTTGACCCAGGAGTTTTCGTGCTTTTGCTCTCCCTGTTCTCTCATCACCAGCCACCAGCCTGGGCCTATTCGTATTAGGAGACTTCACTGCTCAGGTGAACCACCGGACATTTAGCACAGATCTTCCTACATTCAACTTCCTTCCTCCCTCAGAAATGACTATCACAATTTATGGAATAAGAGTCATGGGGGCAGAGGGATCCAACTGCTGTTAACTTTCCGTCTCTAACAATTTGTCTTTGTTCTTTTAAAAATATTTCTGGAAATGTTTCTATCCCCCCAAAGCAACACAGCTTCAGTGCCATATTATGCAATGACCCATATACACACAGAAAATGTTTGGCAAATAAATAATAAACTAATCAGAAAAGCCACTCTTCCAAAATACTGAATACGGTTGTGGGTACACAGTCTGACACATATTATGTAGGAATTTGCAAACCAAACCAGAAAATACAGGAACCATATATTATCCAGCTTTCTTGGCCTGATCTCCTCATTTTTAAATAGTCAGGTTGAAAGGCAGACCATTCCAGATGGCATTGGGGTGATAATATGCAGCTCCACTGATAATGTTTACTGAAGAAGTTTTTTTTAAAAAAAGAAAGCAAATAAAGGCAAGTGTTATGGCAGCATGGTGAAAATGGGTTTCTTAGCTCTTGAAAGTTTAACAAAAATAAGAGGGTAACACTGCAGATTGTATGGAGCTGCATTTCTTTGAGGACAGATTTTTCTCAGTTTCCTTAGGGAAAAAAAAAATAAATCTGTGTTTATCTGCTAAAAGGCAAAGTGTCTCTGTGGAACAGACCTGTGGAAACCCCAGAGACCATATATGAATGCTTGGAGAAAATGACAGTTCTGCACATCTCTCATCGAGGATTAATGTGTTGAATCTGAAATACATTTTGTTTTACTGTAACCACATTTAAAGGTTATGAGCCATATGTAATGGAAGTGTGACATTTCAGAAAACATTCATCTTCGAAATTCAAAATACTTTGAAGAACCTTTTTCAATTTTAACCAGCTCTCCTATGCACACACTACTAGAATAATCACTTAACTTTTACCTTTTCAATCTCATTTGGGAAATATTAAATGACAGTCCCACATTCATCTATGCCTCTTATGCCAATAAAATTGATACCCATGCACCAGCATTTTGCTTTGTCAGTTTCTTGACAAATTCTTTAATTTCCTAAATATTATATTTTCCTTTTTTATTTTTTAATCATGTTGTAAAATTCGTATTTCTAGAAGTAGGTTTTAAATCACTGCCTGAGAAAGCCTCTCCATTATTATGGAAGGACCACTTTATAAGAACTTAGGCACTCAAGAGGTGATATTCAGACTCCTTCCCAATGAAGCCAATACTTTAAAAAAAACCCTGTTATCATGCCAGGTTAAAAAAAGTTTTAGTTTCACTAAGATTAACATTTTAAAATAGCTACTCAAAAGACAGTTTCAAAAAATTGAATCAATAAAACTGTTCCTTTTGTAAGCCAAGGAAAAAACAGCACTACACTGCCTACTAAGGAGATGCTCTCTGCCTCTGTTCTGATCCTTTCAAGCTGACAGGAAAGCACTGGAGTAAATAGAATCAAGAGCACAAATGTTTACCTTTTTTCTAAAGCAGAACAAGGAAAAATTATTCCTGGAAATCTTGACTTACCTTTTTCCATGGAGGTTTGCATTATGAAACTCTGTACAGGCAAATATTATCATATTATAGCACGGCATGTAAATGCATTCACCTCACACATTAAACATCTGAATCTAAAAGGTGAAGAACAAACTGAAGAAAAATTTGTACACATAACCTGGGAGAAAGGTGGTGGGGAAGGAGTAAAACTTTTCAATGTATCCTAGAGAATCTGACCCTGCAATACATATTATCTGAAAATCAGAACTGTAGCCCAGATTTTTCACGTACTTTACGTGTCAGGATTAACCAATTCTTTGTCACCTCTCAGCCCCTCTTCTGCACTTTAACTTAATTGCTACAACAAAACACAAGGTATTTTCAACCCCTCTTTTCAGAGGACTTTCCTGGACTTCTCTAAGCCCGTACACCTGTATTTTCCTCCTGCGAAACCCAGCACGTACAAAGCTGGAAGATTATTATGCCTCTCCTACCAGGCTTGAAAACGCTTCCTGCTTCATTCTTTACAAATAAAGAGTTAGATAGATGTTGTAGCACAAACCTTGAACATTTACTCCACTGTGAGAGAGGTTTTCACTGTTGAGCCACAATTTAAAGCTCCAAATGTAGCACTTTACTTATCCAAAAGGATTGCTTAGCAGGCTTAAACAGTTTCAGCAACTCCCAAGAGTTCGCTTCAGGGAAAGATTTGGCCTAGAACAGTCTACTTAAAATCCCCATGTTATACAACAACTGGAGTGATTTCTTTTGTGTCCTTCACTGCTGGAACCTCACTCTTTCCTTGCTGAATTGTAAAGTAGTGGAAGACTCCCTAGTTCCCTGCTGTCATGACGCCTATGGACAAGACAACATGGCTACAGTTCAGCTGGTGAACTACAACAGCAGCTTCCAGTGCTGACCAGCTTTGTTTTACTGTCACCTCCTCCCAAACCATTTGCTGATCCATCCACAGGTAGACTGTGCCTAAATTGTTATTCTCTGGGTTGAGGTTGTCTCCTTGCTATTTTACAGAGATCTTTCATGGAGAGACTCGGTCCCTGCAGTGCCTAGACATTACTACAAAACAAATTTTTTCTACTAATAATATAATTATTAATGTTACTATGTATGTCATACAGAAAAAGAATTCTAACAGCACCATAAACAAGTCCAGGCTTTGATGTATGCAAGCCTCTTCCTCAGTAACAATACAAAAATACAACTTTAGCTCTTAAACATTACACACATCCCCCATGTATGATCTCTGTGGAGGCTCAATCAATATTCCCCTCTCTGAAATAGCCCTCTATGCACACCAGTCTTCACAAACTGGTCAAGTCTCTGGGAACACACTGCACCCACTGGCAACAAAACAGCGAGGGAAATGGTGAAAGAAACGTTCCCTGGAAACTGGGCTCAGTCCAGTCACAGGAATTGCAAAAGAATCTCCAAGACACATGTAGTCCCGGAGTTGAACACTGTTTTCTTTTTAACCGGTCCCTGACAAGGCACACCGGCTATTTGCTGCCCCATAGGGCTCCTTTGGAAAGATACTACTTTGCATCAATCTGAACAAGAAAATACTATACCCTCTGCACTCTGGAAGGCTGAGGAGGTGAAGCACTCTGCCCCTCCACTTCAGGCTGCTGCACCAAGAGTGACCAGTGCCCACCTACACTTGGCCTTAGACTCCTTTGTCACCAGGTAAAGAAAAGCATAACCCAAATTTATTCTGGCACTTGAATGCAAAGCAGAAAACAGTTAGCAAAAGGAAATCAGTAAAACAAAAGATCAACATCTGTGTGGAAAACACGACAATTATGGGCTGCCGAACAGATTTCCTTCTGTGGACATCTGTCAGGTGCCTGGACTGAGGTGCTATTTCAGCAAACATCCTCCCCTCATTGTCTCTTCTTTGGAAGCAAAAAACTCTTATCCTGGTTCATGGTCTTCTAATTATATGCCTTTTCTTTTTGCTACATATTAAGCACAAATAAATCTTGAAAACAGATCCTGACCTCCCCAGTACCTGCTCTTCCTGCAATTCAGTATGTCAATACCATTGTATACCACATGCAAATTATCACATGTAGCTCATGAGAACAAAAGCTCTCCTCTCTGAATGACTTTCCAATGTGTGGGTTATTTTAAACATGGTTTGCTCCTCCTGCAATGCATATGAAGTGAGAGTTTAATTTAAAACCCATTGCTTTACTACATTGTTAATTAACCCACTTTCTCTAACCTAACCAGCTATGTTCAGCTTATTGCAATATTTCCTAAATCACTGTATGCACTTAGAAACCATTTATCACCCAGATACCACACTGCCAATGCCACTTCCAACTTATCCCAAGCATTTTTATAGAGACAGAACACATCACAGAAACAGATGGATTTAAGAAGGTACCATGTTTGGACTGTGCAGCACCTTCTTCCCCACATACACCGTCTGTAGGGAATCCACCACAAAGCTGTAAAAGAAGTTACTTAAGAAATGTTTTCAATACTAATTTAAAACTGCATTAGAAATTACTTTTTAATAGACACTTACTGTAACACATTTCTGTGTTACATCAAAAGACTCTTAGTATGACCATAGCATGGTGATTATAAGTTATCAAAAGATCTTTTGTAGATTTCTCAGTCTCACAGATATCCTCAGCAGACAGTCAAGTCCTACCTTTTCACACATTTTTCAGGCACTTTGCCTACAGAGTACAGTTTCCCACATGGTTTGACATTTCATTCTACAAGTTAGAACTGGCCAAAGAACATTAAATTTTAATATTTTTAACATTTACATAATGGAAAAAAACTCTCTACCCCAAAGACTATGAATTAGGAATATGCCTGAATAAGATGACAAAGATATTGTCATAGGTAATTGATTTAACTGCAGTTTTTATGCAGTCCAAGTCTTCCTGCCCACTCTGTGACTGATCTGTTATCCAAACAGTTCAGGTTAGAAATCATTGAATCTGAAGGGCACTTTTACACCTGTAGTAGCTTATTTAGTTGAAGATGCAACTTTGAATTCAGGTATCTTTTTATTCTAGATTGAAACCTTGGTCTGTAGATCACATTTTCAAAGAAGACTGAGGCAAAAAAAAAAAAAAAAAAAAAAAAAAGCGCTAAGACAGAGCCATACAAGATGAAATAGGTCACACAAGTCTCCTGAAGCAGGATCCCATTATAGGGTGACTAGGAAAGAGTTCTATAGTCTCAGGACAGACACATGTGGAAGTGTGGAATCACTAAGGAACTGTTGTGCTTTACCTTGGTGACTTTCTTGGGTGCTTGCACACGCATATTATTGGTCAGGTGCTCAAGCCTAGGCTAAAAGGGATCCTAACTAACAGCCCTTTTGGTGTTTGGTTAGTTGGTTTCAGGGTTTTTAGACAAATACTGTAGAAAAATTCTAAGGCAGTACATTCCCTGCAGCGTACAGCAGTACACAACACAATATATGTAATTCAAACAGTACTAAAAGAACCAGTCTAGATCAATGTGTCTGAGCTACAAAAATTTTGTTACCTGCAATTCACTGACCATTATTCTCTGTCTAATTTAGGCTTAATCGGAAAAAATATAAAGTTTCAAGAATTTGTAATTAATTGTTATGTATTCTGTAAAAATTTCTAGGATGCAAACCATGTTCCTCTTAGCAGATGTAATTTTTAAAAATTATTTCATCCTGCATATTTTTTTAAAGATCTGCTCTGTTTTCTCAATCACAAGAGAAAAAAAAAAAGATTTTCCATTTGTACAGTGCATATATTTCTTTTATTTCCTTTCTCTGATGCTTGACGTATCTGCTTGTCACGATCACCACGCCAGTGTGACAGGACACGGCAGCTGCCGGGGTGTGTGACGGGTGAGCTGTGTGAGCACTGACTGTCAGCAACCCACCCGTCACAGATAAAACACACCCAAGGGATTTGCTGAACAGCAACAGCAGATTAATCAGCAGAATGGCTCAGTGCTTAGATACAATCTCCAGTATGGTTGGAGTTTTGGCATGTCACAGGAATATAATAAATCCAGAGCAGCGAGGAAGCCGCCAGGAGCACCAGCGGGCGGTGAAGGCCTTGCTGCTGCTGAGCCAAAGCCCCACTGCTGGTCAGTGCCTGAACCCCTGCAATGCCCCTTTTCTGCTGAGACACAGAAATCCCAATCATGGCACTTCTCTCTTTCAGTGGGAAAAAAAAATGTGTACTGGGTAAATTTCAACATAATTTATGACCCTGTACTTACCCAAGTTGTGCTTGATCCCCCCATGCAGTATTACCGTTCTTTGTTTTGCTCCTCACACCACTGTTTCTAATTCCTGTAGTTCTGCTGGGTTGCAGTGTAAGGCTCACGAACTGATACCTCCCTGAATGAGCCAGTACATGAATGTCTGATATTTTAAGATTTGTTAAAAATGAGATTGGTGGCCATGTGTCTATGGAAACTTCTAATGCAGATATTGCTGGCAGTCCCAGGGACTTTCAATTCACAAATTCAATTCACAAATACACCTCATACTGTGGCTAATGTATTGGTACCTAAGCAATGCAGCACTTTGTTTATTTGTTTGTATAATAGAGAAGTTCTGCTAATATACCACTAAAGACCAGTGCTAGAGACCAAGAACACTACTCCGAGTGTAACTGCACTTGTATTCACACCACACATCAATTTTAGTGAAAACAGAAAGAAAAAAAAGTGCCTCCAGGGCAAATCCAAGTGTGATATTGGTGACGGTTGTGGTGGGCAGCCAAAGTTCAGTGTACAGTGTTTCAGCTGTTAGCCCAAGTACAGAAAAAAGCATCTAGGAACAATCATAATATAAAAATGTGGTTACACTTGGCAAAAATGCTTGCAATTACTGCTTCTTTATGGAAATGCATCACATTAAAATTAAAAAATTCTACTTAAAAGGCACTAATACAAATTGCTAAAAAGTCACTTCTGCAAGATTTTAACATTATAATGACAGCATAATTAGATACATCTCACAAAATGTAATTAGATAAATTCCAGACAAGTATGGAATAATGCAGAACAAATAAAAAGATATAATATAAAATTACCTATAAGAATGTATTTTCTCCTTTTCACAATGCTTTTGCCTTAAGGGAGACGGGTTGCAGCTTTTAATGCCTCAAAAATCCAGGCATCAAAAGAAACAGGCTACCTCAATTCTGCCTGTGGTGAATGACAAGAGAAGTGGTCCTTGTGGGAGCGTTTCACAATTCCTACAATGGGTTCTGTTGAGCACCACTGGACATCTAAAAGCCAGAGCTGCAATCCTTCTCTTACATTACTGACAAAACATGTAAAAGTCTCTAAGACTAGTATTCCAAATCAAGACAAATAAACACCTTTGTAGCTACCAGAACAATCAGAAACCACAGTTCCTTGTCAGTAAAGCACCAAAATATAAATACAACAGTGGCATGTAAGCTCAGTAACCACACTGCAAAACAAAAAACTTACTTAAGAATGACTTAAAGTAAGAATAGGAGGATGATTATTTTGTTCTAAATAATAGAACAGGTTACCGATTAACACCACTATAAGATCATTTTTTAGGTCCTTAGGCATCAGATCTGATGAACAAAGTCACATAGGTAAAGACAAGGCAGGGAAATGAGGTTGTCAGACTTCTCACAAGTAAAACAATTCCATTGAGTAAAACATCAACAGTTGAGAACCTGAAGTCAAATCAAAATTCTGCAATAGCAGCTTATGCCAAATACACATATAAGGTATATACATGTATATACGTTTGATAGAATAAATATATAGATAAAATTTAATATGACATCAGGAAAAACTAATAGATAAATGATATATAAACTTAGAGGAATCTCAGTAAATGCAGGATCCTCATTCTGACAAGTGAAGGATAGCTTTAGCTATCAGTCTGGGTTTACATAAACCATGTTTGGGAGGAGTAAAGCAGATCTGAAATTAATCTCTCAATCCTATTCCCACTTTCAGGTGTTGATTTGGTTGCAGAGCAGTGTTGATGTACGTGAACCAGATTCCTTGCAGAGAAAACTAAGCCAGAAGGTCTTACCCACGTTGCACACCGAGTGTCTTCCAAGCCCTATCAGACACACTCAAATTTGAACTGGTAATTGAACATAAACATACTGAAGATGATCAGTCGAGGAAACAAGTCCCAGTTTAGGCTGAAGCAGATCTCAGACGTGGACACAGTGAAGATTTGAGTAGAGGCTTTGGCACTGATGCTCCAGTCCTAAGCTGCTCCTCCTGCACTGAACAACTCTGCAGGACAGTCACAGCCCCATAGGAACAGATGGCAGTGCTAGGGAAAGAGAGGCCATGCCCAAGGGACAGACACTTCCTCAGGTTTTGCTTCCTTCCCACTGTATGTGCTGCTAAAGTATCTGGATAATGCAGTCATATACATGATAAACCTTTATAAATTCAGACAGCTGTATCCACAAGCAAAGAACTGCTACAAAAGTGATAAAAAAGGTTTCTGGTAACATATTTGGTTCTGGGACAGGTGCACATCATAGCAGGTATGTGCCATGTAACCCTAGGTCTGAACTTCCATAGTGTTTTCACATTTCAAACAGTGAACACCACCACCCTTCCATTAGCCAGTTTCTTTTTTCCCCAAAGCCCACCTTCCCAAAAGGAACAGTGAATGAGAGGACTCTAATACTTCTATTTCAATAGCCAATTATTAAGAAACAAAGGCAATGTTAGCAGAAAGCAAATTCAGTCTATTTATACTATGATAGTGCTGAATTATACTGAAAATAAACAGGATATATAAAGATAAAAGAGAAGCCTAATTTAATGACACATGTATTCATAACTTTACTATTTGGCAGAGACAAAATACCACCTCTTCTAAGAAAGTTGTTAACAAAATTCTAATATGAAAAATTTTATATCTTTGTGGGAAAAAAAAGTACAGTATTCCAAGTAATTAAAAAAAGAATTAGGAAAATATTGTAGCTGACAGTATCTGCAAAAGAGAACTGTATCAGTATCTGCAGCTGAGAAGAACGGGAAGGCAAACAGCTGAAGGGATAGCTGTTAAACTGGTTTTATCCTCCCTGTCAAGTTCTGCTCCTTTGTAAACTAGGAAGTTTTTAAACAAAACATCACCAACAAAAATATACACAATCAAGAGCATGTAAGGAGGTGTTCTGAGAAAGGAACATGTTTTCCCATCCTTCGTCAAGTCTCATCTTCCCGTAAAACAAACTGACAGCTGCCAGGTGTTCACATGTGCTGCTTTTATAAAACAGTGAGCAAATTAAATGAGACTTTTTTTTTTAAAGTATATTGATTCATAATAGAACTACATAAGCAGGAAATGAGTTTCAAGAAACTAAGACCCAAAGTATGCTTTGCCATATTCCTGTAACTTTGTGCACTCACTGTACAAACATCCTCCCCTCACTCACTAAGTGTGTGCTGGCTGTCAGTAACAGAGCAACTCTTAAAAGTTTTTGACAACCACATCTGCTTTCTGCCAGAGCTCTATATTTACCCTTAGGAGAGCAAGCACGAGTATGATAAGCTCAACCATCTCAACATATAGTACCTTAAATAAGTGCATCTAAATCAACAATTAGAACTGCTCCTGATATTATACAAGAACTGAAATTTAGCCCATTAGTGGTATACTAACTTTCTACTGTGAAGCACTGAAGTCAGAAAGTTTCCCTTCATTCCCTACATTCCATTCTCTAGCAATATTCCCATGATTGGTTTTTTCCTCCGAATTTTGATCATTATCTTTCCGTAGGCCCTTCTTCCCACAGGGAAAATGCAAGCAAATTTAATATGTGAAACTGCCAAAAATCCCCACAATACAAAAAACCTAAGTTCTTTTGTCAGGAAAAAAAAAAAATATATTAAGGTCCAGGTGACATAGCTCCACACTGAGAACTGCTACATTTTACAAAAAACCAGATGTTCCTACCCTGGCCTGAAAACCAAAGAACCTGAGAACTTTCAAGTCTAAATTAAACTGCATTAATGGTTGCCAGCAATGAAATCAGCTGTTTAACTATTTTGAGGGGTTTCAGAACTACTTTTGGAGGAAAAAAAACCAACCCAAAATAAAAATGCAGTATATTTTCAAAATATAAATGCCATTTCTTTAAAGAGATACACGGCATTATACCAAGAACACATTAAATGTATACACTAAGCCTCCAGTGATAATATCAAAAGACAGACTATGTAGTAAAAGTTAAGCATATACAGAATTATCACATTCAGAATAGAAAGATGTGTATTAAACTTGTTTGACTTATACTTGCTCCCATAAGAGAACTCTTCCTCCCTGAACAGAAGCTGTGTATTCAACAGCCTGTTTCTGCCTTCACAGTGCTGTTCTCAAGACTGTAGTTAACTCACCAAATATAAAAAACAGCCTTAGATATCTTTCCTTGAAAAGTCAGAACTTTCCTGCTCTGACCTGAACGTGCAAGTCACTATTCTCCACCAATGTTCATTACTAATGCCCCTAAAATTTGTCTGGTTTTCCAAGCATACAAAACAGGTACTTTCTCATACCTCCAGCGTGGCAACAACAGACTCCTCTGTTGCCAAAACAACAGACCCTTCATTGCCCTGACATCACTTGACCTCTCTTCAAAGACATGCAGCAGCCACAGGGCCCTTCTGCATCCAGCAAAAGCTCACCAGTGCAGTGTACAGTACGTGATTCCTCAAGATCATTCATACTTTGGATCAAAAAAAGTCTGCTAAAAAAGAAGAGGGGAAAAAAGTTGCTATTTGTCACTTCTGACAATGGCGCAATTCTGGAACACTACAAAAACCAGTTCCATGTATATTGTAACGCATCCTGGACTTAAGTCAACCCTAAAGGACTTCCTGATCTGAAAATAAATATCTGAGATGAGGTTCTTAAAGTATTCTTTATTAATATCATTAGAAGTTGCAGAAACAACTTTCTTGTAATATAAAGGCACAGGGAGACAGTTTTGATAAAATATTCCAAACAAACAGTAACTTACAGTACAAAAGGACAATTTTAATGCACATACAAACCCCAAACATCTCATTCAAAAATATTTCACCATGTTCATCAATAATAATGGCAATGATTAAAAATATAAACTGTTATTGTACAATAAATATCTGACAGGTGCAAATGGAACAAGATTTATTGCTCTCCACAATGTTTTCCCTGTAGTGTTTTTGTTGTAGTGGGTTTTTTGTTGGGGTTTTTTTCTTTTTTTTTTTTTCTTTTTTTTTTGTTTGTTTTTTTTAAAGTTCCAAATTCCTTTTATAATCAGCTTTAGATACTTATTTCTGGAGGAGCTAAACCCCAAACAAAATGTAACAGAACATTCTTACAGTTACATAACTGTCTCAAGTAGTGACCACAACTGGCAGTGTTTGTTCCTTTCACAACTTTAACAATCATACTCCACTCACTCCTTGGAAAACGCGGTAGATGCTTAAAAATCAACATTAGTGGTAAGTCAAGGCTTCTATGGTAGGGTAGTAGTACGTAGTCTGAGGGTTAGTCTGTTTTCCTCAATTAAGTGGATTTTATGATGAAAAGTAACATGAACCTGCTCTGACAGCTTGTACCAGAACAAGCACATAAAAATGTTCAATTGAGGGGAGAAATTAAGACTAAAAGCTGCATTGGAAATTCCAGCTTCAGAAAACAAGACGATAGACTGGGAGCAAATCAGGACTACAGAGGTAACGATGACTTAGAGTGAGAATCTCCAATTCTAAAATATCCTTAATCAAAGAATCGTTAAAGTTGGAAAAGACCTTTAAGATCATCAAGTCCAACCATCAATGCAGCACCACCACCATGTTCACCATTAAACCATGGCCTGAAAATACAGTGACCTAAGAAATCAAAAAGCACTCTGCATCTCTATATGGCTCCACTGTGAGCTTTAAGGAAGAAGAGCCAGTCAGTGAGTTTGCTATTTTCCTCACCTTGTACTTGCAGCAACAGGTTCCATCATTCTTTTGATGCAGGACAGGAGGCATCCTAACTCTGCTCTTAAAAGTAGCACACACTACCTTGCTCAGAATTCAGGTTAGCTTGTACAAAATATTGTTTGATACACGCATTTAAGAAACATAAGTTTCCTTCATTACTGTTACAAGAAGTAAAATGCATACATTTCCTAAGAGTATCTTTGTATGAATAAGTCTTCAGGAAAATGAAGCGTAGTAGTTGAGAAAAAAAAAAAAAGGCAAAACCAAAAACTGAGGAGCAAGCTTTGAAGTGAGTTCTTGTAGCAGTAACTGAGGTTTTTATAAAAACTGTAATTTATGAGAACAACTCCATATTTACACAAACCGCAACAAGTCAATTTTAACTGCACTGGGAATAGTCAAACTTAGTTCAAGAAAAGGTACCTAGAGTGAGTACAGCTTATTGGCAAACCAGAAGATGAATATTCAGTAAACTCCATTACACCTGTATTCAACAGAACTGGGAATTATGTAAAACAAACTGCTAACTTTCTTGACATTATTATTAAAATTAGAGTTTTCTTCTAGCATAAGTGCACAGTTTTAGAAGTTCTTCAGAGTGTAACCAAGGACCTCCACAATCTGAACTTTGAAAAATTATTAACTTCACTACCATATAGCAGTTTTTTCTTTACTATTTGTTTAGAAACTAATAAACAAAACCATTTTCTTTGGTTTGTGCTTAACTACACCAGACTAGTGAATTTTTATTTTTAGTCAAGCTTCTATCCCCAATTTAAATTAATACAGATCTTTTTATTGTAGTGTTTCTCCCATTCTCAAATTATCTCTGTTAAAAATAAGAGTTTGCTCATACCATGATTTCCCGCTAACAGCTGTGTATATCCTGGCATGAAGGGAAAGTTTTATACAACAGTTACATTAAGTGATACTTCCAATGGCAGAACTACAAAAGACATTAAATTAATTCAAGTGACATTTAAATTTATAATGAGCTTAAAGAAATAAACCACAATGTCTAAGTATAGTAAAATACAGTGTAAAACCCCCTAAAATTAGACAGTAAACTTGGGAATCCTGCACTCACAGTAGGAATGTTCTGCACAGCATTAACATGAAAGCCTGTTCAGTTTGAAACAATGCAGACAGTTAGATTTACCTGGATGTAAATGCCACTTCAAGGTGTTTGTTTAAACACAAAAATGAGACAATGATTTCAGGAAAAAGGCCTTTAAAACAGGCCACCAGTCTAACTTGACTTTCCAAGTAAGAACATCAGCTTCACAAAACTGTGACACTAATGCAGTTTTATGTAAAGTACCCTTTGACACACAAGCTGTCAATTAAGCTATCACAGTCTTTTGTGACCTACTCCCTTTTAAACAGTTAGGGAGGACAGTCAATAGTAGCTCAAGTTTTAATTCAGTAAGTACCTTGTCTGTTTGCAAAGGAACATTATAACACCATAAAACTCTATTTTTATGGTATTTAGAAAACTGATAAAGTAGGGGGTTTTTTTATTCTCTCTTTTTAATACGCAAGTCCAAAATTTCATTTTCTATGTGTCTTCGCAATAGTGTTTTAGCCAGTGTTGCAAAAACGTTTCACTGTGGACTACCTCACGTTGTTACTGAGCTGTGCGAGGTATTCCCGCAGGTCCTTGGCGGCCTGGAATCGGCCGTATCGCTTCTTTGGGTTGGCACACTCGTCCAGCAGGGCCTCCAGGCGCCCGTCTTTGGCAATTTCAGCTGGGGGGTCGTGAAGGAGCCCCCCCGAAGTGCCACGCCACGTGGCATGTCTGGATAAAAGGTTCTGACAAACAGCATAGTAATTGTGGTCCACAGTGACACGAGCACAAAGAATCTCTTTTGAGAAGGACAGACAAGCTTCTTTATCACAGTCATCAAATTTGCTTTCATACCACACGTCCCAGTTTTCAGGTTTATCTGTGAAATATAAGGAGACAGTAAAAAAAAAAAAGGTGAGAAGAGGAAAGAGCGTATGTGTGTCTGAATACAATCAGAAGCTCAATACAGAGCAAACTGGTAATATGTAAACTATAAACTAACTTTGTTTAGACAACCTCTTAAATGTTCCAGTCTAAAATTGCATCTGACAGTTTGATACACCCTTCTGCTGAAATGGTCCTGGCAATACAAAAAAATCAGGGGAAGAAAGAAAGAGGGTAAAATAGACAGCAAAGAGAGGGAAGCAAAAAAAGCAGCACAGTAAAACACATGAAATCTACATTCACACATACCCAGAGGAAAAAATGTAGCATAAGCAAGTACAAGAGAGCAATCCACAACCAAACCTGAGAGAAAAACAAACAAGCAACATGATTTATTTTAGCAACATAGATTTGGTTTCCCCAGTTGCCCTGGAAACTAATGCTGGCAAGTGGTCTACCAAAGACTAAAAAAAACATTGCAAAGTAATTGCCATAAACTTCTGAAACTTTATCTTCCATTTACTTTAGACATGGTAGTAAGCAAGAAGTACATATAAAAAATGTAGATGCATTACTTAGAATCTTTGAAGATGGAAAAAAAATATCATCAAAGCAAATGGCATTTACATACGTGCATAAGCCCTTCTTTAATAAACATTAAAAAGTTAGCAAAATTTGGTGTCCTTGTCACAGCTTTAACTTAGAACCTGATTTACATACAGTACCTAATACAGTAATAATACATAAAAAGGTTACTAAGTGTAAGATCTCCTGAGCTCTCATTACTTTTTATTAGAAAACTTTCATCTTAAGTTTCTAGAGTACTGTCAGCTTTGAGAAGAGGTCCTTATCATGGAGTATCATAGTTTTGCAGATCACTCTTAGCAGTGTGAGATACAAAGAAAAATTAATCTGTGCTTGGCAGTCTCTGAGCTGACTGTTGGTCTTCTCACTCATACTAGAGCCAAAAAACCCCCAACAGACTGAAAGGGGACTACTAAAGCTATAAAAATATGATATAAAATTTGTAAAATGAACTGAAAATTCCAAGTGGAAAAAAAAGCCAGCAAAGGAAAATGGGAAAAAGGACTTCAGCAAACTCAAATATGATATGCCACACAGAGTATATGAAGTATTCCTGTACAGTGCAACTAGACAGAACGTACATATTCAAATATCTAAACAGGAATATTACTCACTCTGGACAGAGACTGTTTCATGAATCTTTCCAAAAGATTAATGAAATCAGTATTAAATGTCAAATTTACACAAAGACTAAGATCTTTCACGTCCTCATTTGTTTTCTGTGTTCTTGATTGTTAGATCACAAATCACGCAGTAAAATCCGAGTTAGGGCCAAATTAGTCTGAGACTACAGACAACAGATGTGTGACACTTCCACCATTCAGCTTCTGCAAGAAGCTACTTGCTCCTATTCCACATGCACATCAACTTCTTCAGAGTTCATTTGGTCATCTTTGTGACTAAGCAATTCCGACACGCTTCAAAAATCAAAGTCGTCAGTAATACTATTTTAAGAGGGGGGAAAAGAAAAAAAAAAACAAGGAAGTTCTAAAGTAAATGTACTGAATATCCAATGCAATAAAAGGTTTTCTTGGTAGGCTCAGATAGTTTAGTCTAAGGTCCTAATTAAAAAAACAACCAAACAACCCCAAAACATACTTCCTTGTAGAAACGCATGTGGATAGAAAAACAGTCTTAAAGTTAATTCTGCAGCACAACATATAAAGTCTATATGCAAAGTTTAAAAAAAAAAAAAATCCATTCACCCAAGGCAGGCTGGAGCCACTTGGTCTGTTGCCATGAACCTCTGCAGAACCCACGGTTTCATGTTCAGTGTCTCCAGCCCTACATCTGTCACATTTTCTTTATAAGCTCAAAAGGAATATAAACCTATGTAATGCCACTTTGTCAGACATCTCTCCCATTGCCACTGCTTTGAGCTTTTACAGTTGACGGAAAGATGAATGAATTTTCCCGTTTGGAAACAGCACTAAAATTACCCATTCCTTCAGTTCCATTATTACAGAGCACCAACTGGAACAGCCAAAGCCAAGGCAGACTGTGGAACTAAGGCACTAACACTGCCTTGTCATTCACAGAAAATAGAATGCCAAGACTTCCATTCTTACACAGATGTCTGGAAAAGACAAAAGGAACCTCTATCCCTTAACTGAAGTAGACAAGACAGCCAGGCAGCGTACTTGTCTATCTGTCCATCCATCTGTACAAACACATCCAGTGCCCACAACGCTCTCCTCCCACCCCCACCTCTTCATTTCTGTAAGTTTACAGAGCTTAAAAGTATATGTAAATCGTGTCCAGGTATGCTCAACACCTCAGGAAAGTGACACATTGGTCAAGTTAATTAGTAGTCTAATGGAAAAAGAAAGAAGAAAAAGAAAAAGAAAAAAATAGCTTTCCAGAAGAAAACTAATTAATCTGTTAATTAGTAGTGTAGTTGTAAAGTCAACAAAATAGGCATTTAGCACCTATGCATACATTAAATATTGTGCTTGCAGAGACGGAAGTGAGACACGTGGGGTGAGGGCAGTGAAAGAAGACACTTACTTTGCCTGATTAACCTTTTGTCTGCTACCAAAACGTTTTCGGCATCTACAATGATAACTTTTCCATCTCTTGGTCCAACTGCAAAGTTGTCAAAGCTGACATCAAGGAGGTAGAGTGCAAATTCAAAGTCATTGTTTGTCAGCTGCTCAGCTATTTCCATCAATTGCCAGGCCAGATCCACTCGTTTCTCCCATGGTGCATTAAAGTAACTCCACAGCTCTTCTCCAACGTAATTGACAGCCACCATTCTTCCACATGCTCCCAAGTACTTTGCGAATGGCCAGCCCTCATCAGATGGAAAACTCTGCATGTAAAAAATATTTTAAAGATTCAATTAACACAAACCAGCTTAGATTTTAAAAGGCTTTTCAATAAAATTAAGAAGAGAAACATAAATACCCATCAACACTATTTCCATATGTTTCTAAGGGTTGAAGGGAAAGAATAAAAAACAAAATATAGTTATGTGAGCAAGAGGCCTTGCTGGACTAAAAAAGGGAAAGAGTTGGAGGACCTGAAATGATATACAATCCATATCCAGCTTTCCACATACTATATACACACACATATATATTCACATACACAATTCCACCAACTATCTTTGTCTCTTGGTGTTTTATTACACATCTGTTGTTGTAATGCAAGTCTGCTTCCCACCAAGGTAACTTTGCATCTGATATTTTTAATTAAAATTAATTATTTTAATAACCTACAGGAAAAAAGTTTACAAAGTGACACCTCCTTCTCTCCAACATCGCCCCTTCCACTTTTCCCAGTTGACTGGATTCCTTTAAGGATCTTCTCATTTAAGTTGCTCTCAGGTGGAAAAACATAGAAGACTATTTCTGGGTAAGTAACCATGTTTACCATTGCAAAGAACCTTTCTTGATTGGTCAAAAGGACATCAGAGCCGTATTAAAAACAGAATAGGTTCAAAAATTTTGGGGTCCCTACACATCTGAACTTCAACTCTATTTTTATCAGCTGATCCACCCATACAAGCTAATCAGGTCATGATAAATCCTGAGGATAATACAGAACTAATTTGACAGGTTTGAGACCAGTACGACATTTTCAAGCTGCGAACCCATATAACTGAGCAGAACTAAATCTCTCTCCACCAACTGAATCTACTGTGCAATAGAGACAACATTATCCCATCTCCAGGCTTGTTTACTTGAAAACTTCAGGGCAATTTATGAAGGTGGCTTTGGTGGAGGGAGGTTTGGTTTGGGTTTTTTTGCTTGTTTTGTGCTTAGCAAAATAACCTTCCACAAATTGAAATATGTGCTAATTCAGTATTCCTTACTTATTCTAAAAGGACTGATATAATAAAAACATGGCTGTGGCATCAATAAACATTACCAAAGTGATATTTCAAGCACACATATCCCTATTGTATTCAGTTCTGGACCAAAACAATACATGAAGCAAATGGCTGTTGTCCATCAAATGAAATTAATTATTTACAAAGGAAAAAACTCCAACTATTTTACCCACATCATATAATCATAGAATCATAGAATTAACTGGGTTGGAAGAGACCTCCAAGATCATCAAGTCCAACCCTTGATCCAACCCCAC
>JAWWLV010000011.1:14389277-14399896 GCA_035041135.1 Platyrinchus mystaceus
CCCTGTCCAAGCCATGGGCAGCCAGCTTTTCCAGGAGTATATTATGGGAGACAGTGTCAAAGGCTTTGCTGAAGTCATATTTATATCTTTCACAGGAAAAAATTTACCTGATTACATTTTCTGATAAACACAGGTTTAGCTGATTTCACCAACTGTGCACAGCATTTTCACACTGCTCCATTTTATCAGCATTCAATTCAATGATGCCCAAGTATTTTTGTTTGACTTTGGACCACCCCACAAACAGCTGAAGCTGACAAAGGATGTGCTACCACTGGAAGCAGAGGTGTCCATCTCTCCCAACCCATCAAGCACACTCACTTCCGTCCCCTCCTTCCCGTCATTTGGAAAGCAAGTCAGCTGGTATTTGCTGGGCTGGTGTTCCTTTGGATCAGTAGCCTGATCCACCTCATCACATCACATCATGCTAGGACTGTACTAGTAAAAGGACGGGAGAAGACCTGAACAGACAGGTGCAGAAAAGGGAAGGAGCTAAGAGGAGTTTTCCTTTCCAGCAGCAGCAGGGATTTATGTAACAGCTTAAACTGATTTTCAAAGTACAGTGTTAGTCACTGATCTTCAAAACACATCTATTATGCTCCCTGCTCTGTGTACATTAAATTTCATTTCACACAAGAAATTCTAGGAGCAGTTTGGTTTTTTCAGAAGTGAACGCTCTTCATACTACCAGCACAATATCTGCATGCCATGCTGTAACACAGATATATTTATAACACTGTGGCAATAAAAAGATCTTCTGACAACAGGAGTGCAGGGAATCCTGCCAACATCTGCACATGTACAAACAACATCTCTGCTTTGGCCCCCTTCCAACTGGCATGTAACAGCCACATCTACACTTCATTACCCGAGTCAGTAGCTGAAGAAGGGGATAAAAATATGTGCAAGTGCCTCATTCAGCAGTTTTTATATTCACTTGGTGAATTTGACAAGAATATTAATTGAAGTGCAGATCTCTTGTCTTTGCAAGCAGCCATTTGTAACCTCGTGTACTATTCTATTTTGAAAGCAGTTTTTTAAGAGGAAACCGCTGCTAACATGAAGATTTTTTTTCTTCATGTATCAAAACTTTGAAGGCTGGTAAGATATGAACACAAATTTGTATGGTTAATAAACATGTTTTCCATGAACAATCTGCATCTAGAAAAAAAAAAGTTTAGTAAAATACTGCCAAAAATGTGATTTCTGTGGAGCAATGCATAATATTATTTTAGATTTTAATTCTCAAATTATTAGTAGTATAAAATTTTAATTAGATCATTTTGTACTGGTCTATGCTATTGGAAGACCTAAAAATGTGCATTTGACAATTAAGATAAAAACTAAGCTCTTGTTCAAAAGCAGAAATAGCTGTCTGACAAAAGAATCTGATTCTGACGCACCCACTCACATTTTATCTGTGAACACACAAATGCCATGAAAACCGCAGACCAACTTTTTAAAGTGTTTTAATAATAATGCATATTAAAAACTACAAACAGGTAGCTTAGTAAGTTTCCTCTCATTATCTTTCTCTCTTCAGAGAAATATATATAAACCAACAGAAAAATGAAAAACATCAAAGATGACAAAACAATTCTGTTACCTCCATTCCCAGTGACACATCCACAAAACATTTTAGTTGCCCTAATTCGTGTACCTTCAAGATATCTCTCTAAGCTAGACTTAAAATTCTAAATAAACCCTGTCAAAAGGGAAAAGGGTCATGTTGTTCCTGAAAGAATAATACTGCATTTATGCTTTTAAAACAAATACACTGTAGTCTCAGAATAAATATTAAGAATTAATAGAGCAAATTTATCACTTCACTGAAGCATAAAACACACCGTCAGTGCATTTGTCTTCCTCACTTCCATCTGTCTAAACCTGAGAAGATACACAAATCTGCTAGTGGTTTTTGTTCAGAGCTGTGAGTTAGATCAGGCAGTGAAGACTCACCAGCTTGAAGCTGATAAGGCCTGTTGTAATCTGCAATAACACAAAGCCCCCTTGAATTAAACACTTAAAAGCATACTAGTTTATCATAATCAAGCATATAATTCATCCTAATAAACAAGACCAAAAAAAGCCAAACCAGTTTAAACAACAACTGACATCTTTGAGCTATTGTTTTGCTGTACCATTAAAACACATTCTTTTATTTTTGAAGCTATTCCAGAGGATGCCACATGCCACTTCCAATGTCTGCATAAAGTTCCAGCTCAGAAGGAAAAAAAAAAAAACCAAAAAAACCCACACAAACCCCAACCAAACAAAGAGCTACACCTCACACATAATGAAATTTAAAAAACACATGCAAAACAGAGTGGGGACTTCTCTCCTTATAACCCTGAAAAACATCATGGCAAAATTACACTCTTCATGACGCCTTCACGGAAATCATCCTACTAAACTGTGTTTGCCCAGGCACAAACTGGCATGGCAAATAGAATTTAGATAACATGCTCTTCCTTCAAAGGAAAAGTTAGTTTTCTCTCAAGAGTACCATTGATTCTGCAGTGTAAACAAAAGGAACACCTGTGTTAGTCACCAAGGCAAACAGGTAAAGCTCTAGAACCATGAAGGGTGGGAGAGCAGATTTTATAATGATGTTTTTCAGATCAAAGGAGATTAAAAAGCATGGTCTAAACAAATGTGCCTCCTTTTGTCAGGAAATGATCCACTTTCTGGAAGATAAGCATTCAAACAGATTTCTGAATGCTAGTGAGCACAATGAAAACCATTTAGTCCGTAACTATATGCCAAACCATTTGACATTTACCTGGAACTCGCACAGCAGTTATACATACATAGCCCACACACACAGAGTGGAGGCGATTTCACTGAGTACTCCAAATATTAGTGTTCCCACTGAAATTATGCTTCTTTCACTTTGCTTACATTTCAACCAGTTACTACATACAGTTCATGCCAACAAGAGGTACACACCACACTTAATTGACACCCTATAGGAAAAAATACACAACAAACTCTAAATACTCAGAATTAGAAATTGCTCGATTATTAAGTTGAGCACTTGAAATGTAAAAGTTACGATTCATAATGTCAGTAGAAGCATGACATTTTCCAAATAAATTAATAGATATTGATTAACCTTGAGAACCATAGTAAAGCAAATTTAATGTCATTACTGGTTGTTACCTGTTCAAATTAGTCTGTAGTTCATAAAACTTTGTTCAGATTAAATTTGCAACAGATGAAAATGATCACTGTGTATTTATTTCTCAGTTATGAGACTGCAATATATCACTATAAAGGAGTCCCAGCAGAGATGGCTTACTCTTATTTTGGAAAGTTACTTTGCAAAATTAGAGACTAAAACAAAGCTTCAATTACTTAATTCAGGGAAGTAAAACACAGGTCCCTCTATACATCAGACACACCACAACAACACTGGTATTACAGAATTTCAAACATAGGGTAAAAAACTTTTTGTGCTACTGAAAACTGCAAAAGTTACAATTTCTCACGAGAATTTTTATTTAAGTCTATATAGTGATTTCCCAGAAGCCTCTAAATTCAGCCATTCATCATAATACATCTGGACTATTTTAAATATCCCTTATACTTTACTTATATGTCTTCACTCTAGGAAATTTCACCAGAAAGATAGACAAAAATAGTTTTGATAATTTAAGAAACATAAATACAACAGAGTAAACATGACAAGTATGAGCCAGTTCTGGTCTAATATGTATAGTCATGTCACTGTAAAAAATGATTCCTCAGTTTTCAATACAACCAAATCAGTGGAATATTCTTGTAACACAAGACCACTCAATTTTAACTCAAACAAAAAAAATATTTTGTTTCTTTTAAAAATGTGCACAATGGAAATTCAGTATATCAAAACACCAATATCTCTATGAGCCAGGACTTTAATACAAGTCCGCTCAAGGACATGTCAGGTAGTGCAAATAACTGCCTTTAATCCACTCCTTGGTATTTGGCAACAGAATTATGGACCAGAAACATGGAACTGAGTAATGAAGAAAGTTGAAAAGGTACCAAGTATTAAAACTGAATTGACATTCTACGTTGTACCAATGTATTTGGAACAGAACTACTGAAAATAACCTATGACTAGAACAGTGTGTATGATAAAAAATAGAAAAGAGAAATCCCAAGCAAGAACATTTGCCCATTTACTTCTTACTGAGTTATGATCAGCAAAAAGATTCTGTGGAACATTTGGCTAAATTGCTACTTTGAGTGAATTCAGTGCAAGAAACTGTTTCAAACTGATCACAGTTAATGTTTTAATATATGTTTACCAGATGTCAATTATTGTTCTTCCCATAACAAAACCAAACAGAAAGCCCACTGATGACATGAACAGAAACCAGAAGAATTTTAGGTTATGTGGCAACAGACTGTTCATGCAGAGTAATTATACTGGGAATAGAGATACAGCTGTTTGGCTTCATTTGTTTTGTTTTGCTTTTTCCCCCTACAAGGAATAAGAATGATCAGGAGTCGTGAGAAGAATAAAGTCATTAAGCTTAAGCATTCAGAAAGCTAAAACATATCTGAAGGAGAGGCCATGATTTACAAAATCTATTAAAAATGCAGAAATGCTGCTATTTGGCACATAGGTATTGGCGTTTTTCTTAGAGTGAAAAAATAAAAGTCCTTCAGACTTGTAATTTACATACAAGATACAAATGTTCACCATCACTCTTTGAAGAATCTCCATTTAAACAGGTTGTTAAAAGCTACAGCTGTAGACAAAGTTGCCTTAATGCGCTCTGGTTTAATTGACAGATACCTTTTATAGTCTGAAAAAATCTTCAGTACGTGCAAGTTTTTTATTTTAATAGCAGTTTGGTTTTTGTGCTGGTTTTGACAGAGATCAAGTTAACTTTTTCCATAGTAGCAGGTATGGTGTTTTGGATTTGTGCTGGAAACAACATTGGTAATTCGGCAATGTTTCAGCTACCTCTGAGCAGTGACTACACAGAGCCAAGGCCTTTGTTCTCCTCCCCCCACCAGGGAAGGGCATGGGGGTGCACGAGAAGCTGGGAGAGGGGGCACAGCCAGGACAGGTGACCCCCACTGACCCCAGGGATATTCCATTCCATATGGTGTCATGCCCAGCATAGGAAGCTGGGCCATGGCAGTGGTCATGCCCATGGCAAGTGGTGAATAAATCCCCTGTTTGACTTTGCCTGTGCTCACAGCCTTTGCTTTACTTAGTAAACTGTCTTCATCTCAACCCACAAGTTTTCTCACTTGTAATCTTCCAATTCCCAATCTCCCCATCCCACTGTGAGGGGAAGGAGCAAGGGGCTGTGAGGGGCTGAGCTGCTGGATGGGGCTAAACCACAACACTCTGAAAACAAAGCAAACACACCAACATTTCCATAGGGCACCCAGCAATCCTGCACACCAACACCATGGCCAGCACAAAGGCAAGACTGAGTGTTAAAAGATCAGCTCTAGGTGCACTTTTGCCAGAACAATTTATAGCATCTGTGTTTCAGTTTCGTAACCTCTCTTTTCAGCTAACCATGAGTTTTTAGGAGAATTACAGCCACTTCACTGGAAAACACAGAAACAATTTCTTACTTCAGCAGTCTTGAGTTACACTGTAGTTTCTCCAACTCCCAGAACAAGGAATTCTCTGCTTTACCGTGGATTTGGGGCATTGCTGTTTTTTTCATGTTTAAGTACAAAGCTTAAAACTCTGCCACTGGCAAAATGTGTTGGACAATGTGTGGTTGCACACCATGGCTCACTGCACGGCAGCTACTGCAGCACAGCGACAGCAGCTCAGAAATTGTAAGAAACAGCCACAGTGGCTCTAAACAGGACATCTGGAGGCTGACAGAGATCAGTGCAGGAGCTCTGTGAAAAATAAGAGGTATGTCTAGAGAACAATTTCTGTAAGAGTCAAAGATGCACAACAATCTTAACTTCTACAGAAATTAGCAACAGGCAGCACATGTTTTGATTCTTTCTATTATGAGTAAGTTTATATTCCTACTTGTCCGTGAAGATAAAAATTAATGGTTACTTGATAAAGCTGAATAACATCCACTATTTAAACAGACATCACTTTTTAAAACAATGAAGAAAGTTTCTCCACTACAGCTATTTGACAAGACAAACTAGAAGCTGGGTGGTTTATAACAAATCACATGACGAAGATAAATGCACTTACATCCACACTGGCTCTGTGAATTCTGCAAAGAGTCAACAGTCACACTGCACTCAGACTGTAATACAATCCATTTCTTAAATTTTGCTACTTCTTCACAAGGCGACTTTGGCCAACCTATCTTTGCAAGTGTTTGATACACACAGTCATCATATTCAGTTCCAAATCAGATGCCATGCACAGATCCTGTCCTCCAGGTGATTCCTATTTACAATACTGTTTTCCATTGAATGAGTCAAAGGAAATAGCAGCAACTTTTGTTGTTGCTTTTGTCCGAATAAGGTGTTCATGTTTATATGAAACACTGGTTTAGATGTAGCAGGTTTTGATTACATATCTGACCTTATTTTACTTAAAAGTATTCACCTTTCTTGCAGAAAATAACTATTGGAAAGACACAGGATAAAAACTCAAGCCTATCAGAAATCAAACCTTAAGCACATATGTTCTTACATTCAAATGCAAATTCAGATGAAAAATATGAGAGGATTTAAATAGTGACTAATTTAGAAGATTCTACAAAAGTAAAATTAATATTTTAATACCCCAAATAACACATAAACTGGACTGAGCAATACTGCAGCTGTCTTTCCATGTGCTTAATGAAGTAAAATGGAAAAAAGGGCTGAATTCTTCCCTGAGTACACTTATACAACCATTTAACAAATGTGGACAAAGACTGTTAACAAGAAAGTTATAAAAAATACAAATACTGAGTTAGGATTACTATGCAGTTTTATACTTTTGATATGGATCCCTGAACAGCAGTATGATGCTACGGGTTAAAGCACCACCTCAAAAATTCCTACAGCAGAAGCCATAAGTCAGTTGTGACAACAGTTCATCAGCAACACCAGTTTAGGAACGATCCATACTCCAAACAGGCTTCAAACTGAAATCCCAATCTCTGATGAAAAGTTTTATAATCCACAAATTACTATCTTTAGTAGATGACTACAGTGAATTTTCTATTATAAATGAAAGATCAAGCTTTAAATTCAGTGTCTATTTACATTTGGCTGCTCCTGTAACACAATTAAACAACACAAAACGTGAATGCACTGAACATGGAGAGTTTTGACATTATCTCCACTTCTAAAGCAAAACTGTTACAAATAACAGTGTTCAAACAGTCACTGTAGTGTTCCATAACAAGCTCAGGGCAAAAACAAGCAATATTTTTCCTTGTGCCTTGTGGTGACAAAAGGACAGCATCAGTTAAATGCCTCAATTTATTGATCAATTTATTTATTTTAAATTAAAATCTGATTCTTCATATGACATCATGCAGGTTTCCTTTCCTGGAAGCAGCTGATTTTTAGAATGAGCTTACAAGCCTTATTCCCATAGCAATACCTGCCTTCATCAGTACTGCAGAAACTACACCATAAAACATCTTACATATGTTATGTATAAATACAAACAATCTTCTTGGTAGTCAGTTATCAGTTCTAGAAAGTAACTTCACCTCTGGGAGTGCCTTGCATCTTGTTGTTGCCACAGACGCATAACACAGAATTACTCATTTCTTACATGTTTCTCAGGTAGAGGCTGAGGCTGGAGTGCTATGGAATAGGAAGAGTTCATTCAGATTCATGTATTTAAGATATTTCATTCCCAGCTCAGGGAATGTATTCCAACCTCGAGCACCCATTGCCAAAGTGAATTACAACTCTTTTGGAGAATACACTAAGAGTGTTTCAGCACTCAATGCTGGCCCAGAAATAGTTTCCAAGATATGCCTATTCATCAAAATTTACAAGACTCTGCAGAAGACTTTTGATCTGTTAAGAGGTGACAGACAACACTACCACACTCTGCAGTGGTAAAGGCTGCCTCACTTCCCACCAACTCGACCTGCTCTGCTCTCAGCAGCACCTTTGCTAGATGGCAAGCAAAGTGCTGGTTAAGTTCAAGACCAAAGATTTTCTTCTCTCAACAGATTTGACAATCTCAGGACTCATCTACAGCTCCTGAAGAAGCTGACAAGAATCAAGGCACTTAATCAACCAGTGCTGCCTACTGCCTTTGATCCAGCCCAAAACAATAAATGCTGCAAATGTGCCATACCCTTTGTCTGTAAACAGTATGTTACCCCTGTGAATTATGAAGAAGTACAGAGCTGTTTTCTGACCATGCAGGTCTGGGCTCTGTTGGAACCAGTGTTCAAAACCAGAAATTTAAGTTGTATGAAATGCAGTCAAAACAAATGAATTCTCAAAGAATTTCCAAATACACTCAGCAAAGCAAAGTAGTTTTTATTTTCTTACTTAGGTGGAGCTTCTTTTCTAACTGTGCTCAGGAACAACTTCTCGGCAAAATGGGAGAGACACACTGTATCCTGAAGTCTGCCAAGAAGCGAACTGCAAACTTACTCTGAAAACAAAACCGAAGAGCTGTACCTGGAGAGACTGATGGGCAGAAGGCATACTACCCAAAACTATATTTTTATTTAAGTTCATATATGCATCTTCTAGAAATTAGTAGGTGAACTTGCTGGAGGGTAAAGCCTGCAGCACTGCTTTTTAAGCGTTTCTTGGCCTCTCACTAGAGAAACAGATGTTAATAACAGTAATCATGAAGTCATGTTTTCAAAAGTATTTGCAAATATTTTTTTAATCATACATTGGACAAAGACAAGGACAGTTCAGTAGTTAGACAAAACAATTCTGAGTCCAAACCTACACACTGAAGGCACACTTGGAGTTCCATCGATAGCGTTATGAGTCAAAATGCAAAACCTCCCATCTAGACAGATATGCAATAGCAGCAACTCGGTGGTGGCACAGAGTAAAAGTTTCCTATGAGTTTTTTACGTAAAAATTTTGCTTAAGCACAAATTTCAGGTCTGTGCACACAACCAGTCCTCCTAATTAAAGAGCACAAAATACGTAATTGCTGAAAAGGGAGCACTGTTCACTTATTTGTCGTCCTATTTTCAGGCTACAAATACCTATTTCTAATTTTTACCGGGAGTAACTATATTAAGTTCCTATTAAGAACACGACATAGCATATGACTCAGTTCCTGACAAGTAAACCACAACGGCATCGCAGTAAAGACTCTACCCGCTATCAAACTAAGAAATTAATTACGGACACCCATAGCTGCCTAGGAATATATTTATCGTGGGAGACGCTAACACTGAGCTGTACGAAAGGCACAAGTGCGGCACAGCATCAGCCCACGGCTCTCCCACTGGTACCCGACGGCACAGCCGGACACAAAGGATGGGGATGGAGTTACAGCCCTGAGCAAGAAGGCACTTCGGGAAAACACACGCAGTCTTTGAGGGGGGAAGGAAGGGAGAGAGCCGATGGGGCTGAGTGAGCCAGAGAAAGGCCTCCTGCCCGGAGGGTGGAACCGCAGCCCCTCTGCTCAGCCCGTCCCGCCGGTACCTTCGCGGGACCCCGCGGTCCGGCCTGTACGACCCCTCGCCCGCAGGCAGGAGGGGCCGCGGCTGGGCCGAAGCTCCCGGTGAGGGTCCCGCCGGCCCGGGGAGCGCCCTCCCGGGCCCTGCCCGCCGCGCTTACCTGCAGCACCAGCGGCTCGGGATTGAAGGCGAGGGTGATGAGGAGCTGCATGCGCTCCGAGTCCTTCAGATTGCGCAGCAGGAAGCTGCCCGAGTCCTTGGTCTCGGCGTAGCGGCGAACCAGGCGGTCGAGCAGGCGCTGCGAGGGGCAGTGCACCAGGTCGGACCAGCCCTCCACGGCGCCGGGGGTGAGCAGCCGCACGTCGCCGTTCAGGCTGGCGAACTCGGTGGCGGGCAGCGCCTGCAGCAGGTCGCAGCGGCCCCTGCCGGTGGCGCGGCGGCAGATCTTGGTGTCGATGTCGGCGAGCTCCTGCGCCGAGCCCAGGCGCTTCAGCACGACGCGGCGGGAGCCCTCGCGGGGCTCCCCGTACCGCGCGAAGTACACGTTCTTCACGTTGAAGAAGTCCAGCAGGCGCAGGCGGCCCCAGCTCTCCAGCCGCAGCTGCCCGTTCAGGAACTTGCGGCACCAGCTGGTGCCCCAGCAGGCCGGGCACTTATTGAGCTGCAGGAAGCGCCGCTCCGACAGCTCGTTGCGCTGCAGCGAGGCCAGCAGCGAGTGCGTGTTCAGCACCAGCGCCGCCGCCAGGCTGCCCAGCACCGCCAGCTTCACGTAGCGGTACAGCCGCCCCAACTTCAGCGACACCAGCCGCAGCATCGTCCCGGGCCGCGCCGGGCCCCCCGCCCTCCGCCGCGCTCGCTGCCCGCCCCGGCCGCGCCGCGGCTCCGGCTCCAATAAACTCCCCGCCTCGCCGCCCGCCCGATAAAAGGCGGCCAAGTTACTGAGGGGCCGGCGGGGAGGGGGAGGGCAGGGGAGGGGGGGCGGTGCCTGCAGCGCGCGGGCCCGGCCGGACCCGCCCCCGGGGAGGGGCCCGCGCGCCGCTGCCGCCGCTCGCTCGCGCGGAGCCC
>JAWWLV010000011.1:14407762-14419377 GCA_035041135.1 Platyrinchus mystaceus
TCTTGGAATACCCTGCACTCTGAGTCAATTTTTCTTTTTTTTGACATGATGGTGCACGTGCTCCCCACTGGTGCTGGTTTGCTTGTCCTGGCTGGGAGCTGGAGGGAGGGAGGGAGAGACAGGGGAGCCGCCCACCTCGCTGATGCCGCCGCCCCCCTCCTCAGCCCTGCCGCGCAGTCCGGAGGGGGGGCCAGAAGGGACTGAAGGAACTTTGCTGCGCCGGGGCTCTGGTGATTCGCACGAGTTGGCTGGAGCTCACAGTCCAGAGGCTGCCGACACTGCTCGCCCGGCAGAGGAGACGCCCCCGCCTCTCGCCCGCCGCGCATCACAGAGGAGGAGGAGAAGGACGGGGCTGCTTGGTTTCCGCCCCCAACCCCTGGCAGGGGTTGGAGGCGGGCCAGATTAAGGACCCTAGGGGGCCGTACCCAGCCCATGGGCCGTAGTTTGAGGACCCCTGGGTTAAAGCAACAAACAGTAGAGGGTTTTTTAAAAGGCATGGAAGGCTCTCTGAGTCACTGAGGATAGGACTACTAAAGGGAATTGAGGTATTTTCTTCTACTTTAACACTAAGAATGGGATAAAGCTTTGATTTCTATGGAATGGAGAAAATCCACAAAAGGCAAAATGAGGCTTTTCCGTCTTACAATAGTGGGTAAAACTAAACTAGTTTCATTATTCTTATATGAAAGAGAACACATAGAGACGCAACCTGGAGAATAATAAACCACACCGGGATACAGAGATTTTAAAAAAATTGTAAGGGCCACGCTTTCAAAGTCTGACCACATAAGAATTTAGCCTACCTCTTTCCCAAAAAATACAATTCAAAGAATGTAATCTTTTTCTTAACTATTAAATATGTTATTTAGTCCAGAATCAGAACTATTACTACATAGGAGCTATGAAAAATTCTACATTGTCCAGTGAGATGGATTAGTTTAGTCTAGGAACAAATCTCTCCAGAGTATTTGTCTGACAAAATAGAAACTTATCTCTAGCAAGGAAATAATTCTCTAGAACAATTTTGCCTCATCTTATACACGTAGATTTTTTTTTTCTTAGTCAAGCAACCACTGGGGATTCTTAAAAATTCAATAAAACAACCAAAATCTGTTGGAAGCAGAATTCTTTTTCAATGTTGCAGGCTGTTTTACAAGTTCGGAAAAAAATTTTGCTGAGAGGTGGAACATCCTGTGTCAGTCAGCACCTACAAAGTGTAGCCAATGACTGTTGGTTCAGAGCTGACACCGTGTCTGAGCAGGGAGGCACAGTTTGTTCCCATCTACCTGTAAAGCCCCACAGAGCCACACCACTGCTGTCCCAAGGTAACAAGCCTAGAAGGGCAGGACTGGGGCCTCATGAAAGTAGCTGAAGGCACCTCATGCTGGACACGCTTTCATCAGGGAAAAGGACTGGATGATCTGACTTCCTTTGAAACCCAAATTGATCTGCAATTCTGTGATTTTTTTCCAATTTACAATTGCAGAATAAACTGCTGGTTGATTAAGCAGTGGATTTAGCTTAATGAAAGGGTAACTGTCTGAAATTTAATTGTATGCAGTAAGAACCCCAGCTGTATGATTCAGTACTCCTTTCTGGTCTAGGAAACTATGAAGCTCGTGAAAATGCAACCCATCTTTTAATGTTACAATTGTAGATATACTGAAAGTAGAAAAATGGATTCGATATATGCAGTCATCTGCTCAACACTCTACTGAGGCTTTGCTGAGAAATAAATAACAAATTGCTGTCAAGTTGGCATAACTTAAAAGCCAGTTCGAGCTAGTTTTTGCTTCAGCCAACAGTTTCACACATGGAAAACCATACAGTGCTTATTCTGCTTTGCAGATGGACATGATAACAAGGCCAAATGTTTGCAGACCTCCTAATAAGGATGACTAGAATAAGGAGTATCATGGTTAATCATGCCTCAGACCTTCAGGAAAGTTGGTGCTTACTGGCCACTCTGTATTAGGAGACAATGTGCTTTCAGACTTCAGACTGAAGTGGTTTATCCAGGGAATTTTAGAGATGAATTACAAAGCAACCTAATTTTGTGTCTGAAGTTTGACCTAAAGATCACAGTCTGGAAATACTTGATTTCTAGCAAGTAACCATGAAAATGAGTAGTGCCGGATTTTTTATTTAGCAATCCAAAGAAACTTACTTTTAGGTATCTGAGGTCATGGGATTGAGCAGCAGTATTATAGAGTGCTGTTTTATTCAAATGGCATGTCTTTCAACTTCACAAATCATTCACATTTCAGAGCAAGTTTTGCAGCAGTCCTTACCAATCACTGATACATCTCATATGAGGGAGACAAGAAAAAAGGAAACAGCCTCACTGAGTCAAAACATCAATAGTTTCATCCTCTGATTCTGAAAACTCCTACAGAGACAAGGTCAGTTAAATTACATACTTTCTGTACTTTACTCCAGCTGACAATCTGCTGGTTCTAATGCAAGAACACAAGGGCTCAAATAGATTTTTCTGCCATGGTGTGCCATCTGGCACAGAGCAGTCTCACAAATGCTGCTTCCCTGCTCTGCTTCTGCAGATCTAGTGACGGGATAATTGTAAGCCCTGTCAGTTTTCAGCAGCAAAGTCAGCTTAATGCAATCTATCCGTAGGTATCAAAGTCACTTGCCAGATGCAAATGTTTCATGGTCCAAACTTAAAGATGTAACTCTATTTTCAGGCAGAAAATAAATCTCCAACATTGGAAGCACATTTGAAAGTGTAGCAGGATTAAAACAAAAAGTAGGGATTATATCTAGGACTGGTTGGTAAATTGGTGCTTAATGGAATAATGCATTAGGTAGCAAATGAGTTATTTCAATGTTATGGGCCCAGACTGTGATGTTATTTGCTCAGATGCAAGAGATATGAGAATCTGCTTTTAATAAGTGAAGCAGTAACAGAATGAACCATCCTGCAGTCTCATGCTGAAGTGTTCCCAAGCAGCACTGTCACTACATCTCAGTGCTGAGGCAGGGATGCGTGTCTGTATAACTTGGATTTCATAGCATTCAGAATGATGCTACAATGTGTGGTAATGCTGGGATGCTGCACAGATGGGCACTGTCATAAAATTACTCTTTCATTTGTGATTCAACTCAGAATCCAACCTTAGGTCTTCAGCAGGGACAGGAGAGAAAATCAACTCACAGCAATAGTTTTTTTCTTTCAATGAAATTTTTAAAATATCTGCCTGATGCTGCTATGGCTGATGAAATCTTATTTCCTAAGTACTAATGCTACAAGGAAAAGAAGACCTGCAGAGTTTATAGTAAAACCATTATGTATTCTGATATGCTGAATACCCAGATGTGCTGTTCCAAAAAATACCTTTTAATATGAAGATCCCATTTGTTCCACACTTATTTATGTGTGGCACTAACTGGTGTTGATTTAATTTTCCTCGGTACAAAATTCAGTGTTCAAGTGAACAGAAGGCTCTTCTTTAACCCACTTCTGATATAATATTGTTCATTGGAGTCAAAATACGCCTCACACTGTAGAGATACACAAAGAAATTGGGTACATCTGCACTTAACAACAATAATTTGGTACTCCTAGAGGTAAGATTCCATTCTCCAGTTTTAGGAATGCCATTTTCCCAAGGAAACTTGTGTGCACTGTGGAAGTAACTTGAAAATGGAGGCCCCTGAGTTACAGTCCATAGGGTACATAATGTAAAGCACACTTTGGTGCTTAAAGAACACAGACACATTAGTTTTCTGTAAATGGGACTGAAACAGAGGGCAGTTGAAAGAAAAGATGTGTCTTCTATATAGTTATTGGCAGCATTTCTTCAATGGCATATCCAGATCGTGGGTTGGGCATGGTAGCATAAAAATATTAAGCCCCTAGATAGCTGGATGTGTTCCTTTAGGAAAATGCTGGATTACTTGGCAATTCTTCCATAACACTACTGAACATTTGTATAGTAACTACTCAGAAATCCAAAAATCATTCATAAACATGAGTAAATTGTATCTCACAAGTCATAAATTCCCTATGGGAAGTATGTGGCAAAGTCAGGCAAGGAGTTCAGATGTCCCATCTTCCAGATTTGGGCTACTTCTTAAGAAGTAGATTTCATAAGTTCTACATTTTTTTATAAGAAATTTTCACTCTGAGTGATCAATTTCTGAAAAAGAAAGCATCATAGCCCCCAAGAGGTAACAAAACCTCCCAGTTTTTGAGAAGTGGTGTCCTAACACCTTAGTGCTTTGACACAGTATTTTCTCTCAGTTTACAGGATCCATATATTTGAATGATGCTGCCTTTTCCAATGCCAGCTCAACACTGATCTCAGTATTGAGGGCTCGGACTTTTTCCTAATTCTACATATTAACTGAATTTGCCTGTCCTTTCTTGTTTTCTTACAAGACAAAATCACTGTTCCAGAGGAAATGGTTTCTGCTTCTTCATGAGAGAGGGATGGGGCCAATTCCCAGTTTCCTTGTAGATGTACTACCATCTGCAGCAGTTGTCCAATGCCTCAAGAGCAAGATGGAAAAATACATGGTGACTTGCTCAAAAGTAGTTTCATTTTAGAAGACCTTTTACATTTTACTTCAAGATTTCTTAATCACTGGCTGGTTTTTGTTGTTGACTTTGTTTAGTTGGGTTTTTGTAAGAAAACCATATCACGTGAAAAGGAGTGAAAAGGGGGAAAAATCCTATTTATAACCCCCCACATTTTTACTATTATTTAAGAAATAAGTATCTTTTTCTCCATTAATAAAACTGTATTGACTTCTATTTGCTTTGCAACGGAAGCTCAAAGGAGCAACTTTTGCTTACAAATACGAATGCTGGAAACAAAATCCATTATTTACAGTACTTTTGAAAATGATATCTCACTTACAGGAAGATGTTTGGACTATTTAAAGTAATTTTACCGCTTCCTTAGGACAAAGCACATACTCTATTTTACCATGTTATCTAGTAATAAAATAGAAAACTAAATTCATATCTAAAAATATCAAATGGAATTTATTTCTATAATGAATCCAGGTAGAATGACAGAACACAAGTAACAAGTAGTTAATTGCTTGTTTTTATGGCAATATCACCTTTATGAATTGCAAAACAAATGTGTCTGCATTAGATTTAGACTGCACAGAAAGAAAAAGCCAAGCTGAAACAGAACAATAATTTATGGCTGAGCAGATGGCAACTCAGGCTAACTCTAAATTTGATTCCAGAGCAAAAGTTTTGTTTAAAATACATTGTTAATCTGGCTAGCTACTCTCATGGCCCTGTCCTATTCATTGCAAATGAGTGATAAATTTGAGGATTGTCTCAAGGGGCTCTTGCAATATCAAAAATTGTACTATTTCCCTTTACAAAATTATCATTTTAATATAAATTCTAAAAATATTAAGGAAGGACATGTAAATTGGATAATTCCCATTTGGAATGCAAATATTCCTCTATTTGCCTACTATGACTGCAATTCAGTTTAAGATCACATCTTAGCCTACCTTTTAAAATGCTATATATCTTTTGAAATATTACATGGAAAGTTACGTGACTCACTTTAAAAAAAAAACAGTGTAGTAAAGGTATTTCTCAGCATACCATATTTCATTTTGGGGATATGCTGAATGACATATTAGTCAGTAACTTTAAATAATATATTAAAACATTTTTGCTGACTTTTTTTCTGAAAATTCTAGCTCTTTTGTTAGATGTGAATTATTAAATTTCACAGTACCAAATACTGTGAGGGATTTAGGAGGTGTTTTTTAAGTCTGAATTTTCATTGGGAAAATGCAATCCATTGTATTATCAGAATACTAACATACTCCCACTTTTCTTCTACTATTTTAAGACATGAAAAATACCTATTGTTATAAAATATTACTATATCCACATTCCAAATGTTATCATTAATATTATGTTTTGAGATTCATAATTCCTAGATAGAGGAGCAACTCGTAAAGCCTGATAATGGTATTTGCAATTTTACTTCTTTTAAAACCCCTAAAACTAAGTCAGTATGCAAGATGTAAATGGAACTCAAGGAATTACTTTCTTCAGAGCTGATAACTGACTTTTTCCTTGCCCACAGTGTGTCTTTCTCAAAAGGCCATATTCAAAACCAGATTAACAAAATAATCTGTGCTTTGCTGGCAGAGTCTTCCAGAGTCAAAAGAGAACCTTTAGGCCTGCACAGGAATGTGGAAAACATGTTTTACGATGTACTGCACCCAATTTAACATCCCAAAAATACCCCGGGGTTCTTTCCATGTGGAATATTGTGAAATATATTAAGAACTACGTTCAAATACTATTTCTCTATACATTTCATTCTCTATACATTTAGAAGGTGGGAAGAATAGGAAAGCAACAACAAGTGGAGTGCTAAATATTTGTGACTGTTCTGTCTCCATATCCAGGAAAAGCCAACTGGTCAGGAAGTTCCAACTTTGCCTCTTTTCCAAGACCAGTTCAATTCATTCCTCTTTGGAGTGACAGAATATGTGGATGCACAAAAGTTCTGGGATTTGCTGCTACTAAAACAAACCAAAAAGGGCTGCTGTGAGACAGTGATCTAATAAGCCCTTATTTATGGCTCTTCTCAGTGTAGAGAATCTTATTTCTGGTCGGTGAGAACCTATAGTGCTGTCCTCTGTACACCTGCAGGCTGTGCTCAGCAGGTAGGGTGTTGCCAGGTTTAGACTGTCAGACATGGGGAAGAGAACATTCCTCGAAGAAGAATTCAAGCTGTGCTCCAGAGGAGACATGTCAAACAATAACAGTATGTAAATCTATGTTCAACACCCTTTTTCTTTCATCTTGCTAGAGCTGCTCCTTAAGGAACAACTGTTTCTCCTGACCTGCAATGGAGGCAGAAGACTGGCAAGAGAAGGGACATCAAGGTGGATAAAGAACACGGTTAACAGCAAATCTGAGAACAAAGCAGGAATGCCACAAATGCTGGCTCAGCTTGAACAGTTGTCTACCATTTTCTATCTGGTATACTCAGCTGATTTACCCTAAAATTATTTTCTTTTACTTTTAAGGATGTTGAGCAGATACACTATTCCTAAAAAGCATCTAAGCTGTGAGAGACATGAACATCCACAGAAGTCTCAGCACCCTGGAAGTGCACTGGTTAGTCAGCTGAGCACTTACTAAGGAGCACTTGTCAGAAAACGTGTGATTTGAAGACACACAAATCTAGCTTTGTACCAAGCCTTCAGTCAGTACACTGGGATGGTGGGTCCCTGCAGCTCCTCTCCCTGGGCCAGAGAACTGCTGTAAGTTTTAACATGAGGCATGGATGGAAAGAATATCCTCAAACAGGGAATTAATACCTGTTCTCTTCAGACAGCAATAAACGTAGCTTTGAGTTAACTTGTTTCTCATTTCAGATAGTGTATTCTTACTAGAAGGATAAGGAAAATAATGTCTCTCGTTCAAATACCAGAATATATTTTGTCCATAAGTCATACAAAAATGCACTAGACATCCAAGCAGACTATGTGAATAATCCAAAATACATTGTACATGCATGTTAGAAGACAGTGCAAAATTCCTCACATGCCTCAGAAATAGGAAGATTACTCGGCACAAAATTCATAAAGTTTTTTCCTGCAAAGCAGATAATCTCAAAATTAATGGTCCCCAAGAACTTTCAGTATTTCTGTCTCCTGTGTCTTCCATAACAGATTGATGGAAGATGGTCATGTAAAGCCTAAGAACGTGAAAATTCATCAAGAAAACCAATAGTTCTAACATTATTCCATGTCCAAACTGACAGAGGAATGAAAAAGCAGGAGTCACCATAAGATGCTTTGAGTATGATGGAGTTTATGTACGACTTCTGAATTTCAGCTCTACATTATTTGAGAGTTTTGTGTATATAACTCAAAATGCTCTCATTATTTGAGTGCAGTACTTGTTTGCTTTCAACTTGTTTGCAACTTGGAGCCTGATCTAAGCTGGCTCAGACTTTGGAGCTGGTGACCCCTGGAAGTGCCTTCACATCTGAATTATTTTTTCATTCTGATTTTGTGGTGCTAAATTGATTAGAAATTTGAAAAGATAATTGCACAGGATGCATAATAGACTGTTGTTTACAATTCAGGAGCCTCTACTCACAGAAAGCCCAGCATTCATAAACAGTAAGAACAACCACTTTGGCCAACAGGCTCATGTCAAAACAAAGAAATGTCTAAATGAACTTTGATCAGCACGAGACTGATCACCACAGGAGAGCAGAATTCATAAGGGTGCGTTTTTCTCCATGATTCATTTTAGGAGTCTAAAGAAAGAGAAACAAAAATGACTGCAGCAGCAAGAAGGAATGCCAAGTTTTGAGGAAACTATGAAGGGAAAGGAAAGATAAGTAAGTCTGGATTCCTTCTGAGTCTTGGTCTGGGTCCAAAACAATGCTATAGAGCAGTAAGCACACCAAAAGCATGAGAGTACACACAGAGTTCTGGTGTTCTGCATGTATTTGACAGTACCTGGGGAGTGACTGTAGTAGGAATTTATACAAAACACATGCTAATACAAGTCACTTTAGTTTCTAAGTTGTAATGGCAATGTTTCTCCATTTCATACTTCTCCCTTAGCAAATGAAACACTCTACTCTGTTCATTCTGGCCTAGCACTTTAGAAAGGGATAAATGGCAGTTATTTCATGTACTTTCACAATTTTCTTTCATCTAGTCATGACTGCTTAAAATGAGCAGATTTTCATACAAAATATGCATGGTAGAAGTCTTCTTACAGATTTCTGAGGTTTTAAATTTTTGCAGCAGCTGTTGAAGTGGGCATGTCAGAGATGTTATTCTGAGCATATTGAAAATCAGACATTTTTTAATCTTGCCTGTAACTTAAACCTTACTGAGGGGATCAAGGGGAAGAACTTCTGTTCTTCTGACACAAACTCACTGCACATTTCCCCACAGGTTCACAAAAACAGTTGATAAACAAGAGAACAGTTATCAGTTCCTAAAAAGGCCACTACATGAAGGCACAAGCCACTACAACTGACATATGTGATAATTTGGGTATAACCTAACAAAGCAAACATATGTTGATGGACACATCAAATATAGTGCTTTCCAGTCTCAGTTTCTCCTTGAATTGGATTCCCATGACTTTAAAAGTATCTCCAGGATACCTTAAATAGAACAGAAATAGCTCAAAGGCAAAGTTGACTTTAAGACATTCTTCAGAGGTCATTCCCATATTGTCAAAAGAGATTCAGGGAGACTGCCAAGAAATAATGTCTTCTGGAAGAGCAGCATTATATCTACCTTTTCAGCAGGGATACCTCTTCTGTGAAGTGATGGTATCTTCTTGAGAATGTTTACTCTCTTGTCACTATTTCCACAAAGCAACAAAAGGGAAACATTTCTCCTGGAAGAAAAACAAAATGATATAAGTATTTTAAAGATTTTTCTTCTACAATTCCTCTATTTAAAAGAATACACACACCATCCCCACAAGGACCATGACACGTTTGGTCTGAGAATTGACTATTTAGAATCACAGGATTTCTATAATATTGAAAAGAAAAAGATTATCATTTAAGTCAGACTTTACTAAAACACAGTCACAGACATGAAAGTTTTGTTACCAGGTTCAGCTATTACTGACTGAATGAATCCATACTCTGTTTGCCACTGAGCTTAAAGTAGATTCCTTTTGTTATTTATGGACTGGGGAGTTTAGGATCAAACTGTGGTCTCACTGAAGTTAATGGCAAAACTCCCACTGACTTCAATTAGAACAGAATTTGGCTCACAGTCTCATTACTGAGCATAATAATTAAAAGAAGCTTTTACAAGCTGTATTGCTGTGTAAAAGGGCATGAACCACGTAGCAGATTTCATTGAACCCACAGCCAACAGTCATTGCTATAGCAACTGAGGTTCTAACAAAGGTAGTCACTGTCTCTGTAATCATCAGGTGTCTCTATAGCAACTAGAGTTTCCAGAGAACAAGAGAAAAATATTTGAAAACTGTCAGTTGGAAGAAAAGAGGTCTGTGAATAAGGAGGTTGGAACCAAAAGCAACGTAAGGGTAAAACATGGCTCAGAGTAAAGAGAAATGATTGTCCTGAACATACACAGACAATGGCAAAGGAAGACAGAACACAGACCAAGGGCTCGACTGGAGATGAGAGACTGCTTTCCCTTGAGTAAGGAAAGCAATATGGCACTTCAAAGAGATAATCCCAGATCTAAATTATTTATATATCAGACATAATTCTCTTAAAGAAAGATTAGTTACTACTTGAGACAAGCAGGGCCAAACCTTGTCTGTAATAGGGATTTTCAAAAGCACCTGCCTGCACTTCTTGTGCCTACGTTCCTTTACAAACATAGCCCTGTTTCTCTTCAGAATGAAAAAACACAACCTATGTTATTGAGATGCTGCTGCTGTTAGCACAGTGCAATTAGAAATGATGGTTAAATGTTCTTATTTACAAATTTTTAAATAGCATCAAAGTGAAAAAAGGAATAGCTGCTGTTTTGATACTGATAGAGATGAAAACAACATTGTTCATCATAGATCTGTTTCAGTAAAATATGCTTTTAACCTCCGAGGTCAGAAAATAGCAGGGTTATCTACACGTAAGAGCAGCATATGTAAAATATCAGACTCCACAAAACAATACTTTAGTGGTATTGGCAGAAACCATAAAATAAAAACTTTGGACTAATCTGTTTCCTACTAATATCAGGGAAATATGAATTTGGGTGACGTGTTTAATTTAGGGAATTAGCACGAATTATGCAAAATGTTGATGTTCACAGACTAAAAATAATTTAGTTGGATCAGCATACTTCCTCTGAAAATAATGTCACAACACTAATTATATATTCCAAATGGGATCCTATCCAGTATACTTATGCACTACAATGCATTTCTTAAGTAAACCAAAAACCCATCTTTAACCTGAAAAATTGATAAAAAAATCCAGTAGTTCTAAAGTCAGATTTCCATTTCACGTGTAACGAGAGCCCTCTAGTGGGATGAACTTCCAGATTCAACTCACAGAAAAGAGCAGTCCTTGTCATGCAAGTCAGTTAAATCAGGTATTTTCCCCACTTTCCTTACTAGCATTTTGTTACAACACAGTACAATTTGTATCCAAAACAGAAGTCACCAAATGACACACCGATGAACAATGAACCTGAGAAAAATGAAAAGCATTGTACCGATATACTTTGTCAGGTAGCTTTTGTTTGTTTGTTTGGGTTTTTTTTGTTTCAATTTGGTGGGGTCTCAGGGGGTGGGTTAAGCTTTAAATGCAGGTGTTTGCTGCTGAGATATGGCAGTCCTGGATTTGTCTGCATTTGTGTAGTTGCTGTTTACCCAACACAAATGAATCGGTGCTGCCATATCACTGTTGGTGTGGAAGCCTGGGCTATTAATGTCACCAGCCCCAGAGAGCACAATGATCTCCAAATGTAGCTTCTTCAAATCATGAGGACCTCCTAACATGCAGAAAGTCAAGCAAGCAGGGCAGAAGGCTGGTGTGGATGTGAAAGGAACATTTGGCTGAGCTCAAATGGGAAAAGGAAGCACAAAAGGTAGAAGCAGGAAGAGGCAACCCAGGAGGAATATAGAGATG
>JAWWLV010000011.1:14429862-14460847 GCA_035041135.1 Platyrinchus mystaceus
CTTAACTCATTGAAACTTAACTATTTGAAACTTTCATTTATGACAACCAACACCTCAGTACAATATCTACTTGTGATGTCAGGTAACAGAAGCAACATCATTCCTGACTCAGCTCCAGGGAGTTTTACCTGCTGAGTTCTTAGACTTACATGGTAAAGCCAAGCTCCCTGTGTGTGCCACTGTGAAGTCAGAACTATTTGTAGAGAAAGTATGTTTTTACATACCAAAGTCATAGAATTTCATGTCAAAAATTTCACGTTAAATTTTTCTGCCATGAAACATTGATTGCAAAGGACTTACAAGTTATTGGTCTTTTTTTCATGGTAGATATATCCGAAGGTATTTCCCAATTTTTTTACTTTAAACGAACTATAAAGCATGTTTCTGAATATACATAACAAAAGCATGACTTCAGTTTGGAAGGGGGAGTATTGGAGAGTACATTATATGCTTATTTAAATATTAATTATTTCTATTAGAATGTGATCTGGACTCCTGAAAGCTCTCATGAAATAAATGCTATATAATGATTTAAAGTAGAAAGTGCATTTCATAAATGATACACCTACTAAAATATTAAATACACTCTCCCCTGTTTTTTAATTCCCTAGAGATTTTATATGGGGTCTTTGGCACATTTATTATCACTGAAGAAAGAATACAATCCCATTACTTACATTGGCTCTTGCCATATAGTGTGTTGATGGCAATTGTCTTTGTCTGAACCTTCCCTAGAGCATTTGAGAATATTCTGAATCAGCCCATCATTATGGATCCTGTTCATATATTGTTCAAAATAATATATTTCAGAATTTTCTTGGGAGTTGTAAGGACTCTAAAGCCCCATTGAAGCCCTGAGAAGCTCAACTGTTAGAATCTTCTCTAATGTATTTTCTCCAGTATGTGTATGCTGCTGGATACTCCATAATTTCTTTGTTCTTTCATTATCATTTCATTATTTGTGTGTCTCTGTACATTCCTCCAATCTAGACTCCATCAGTGTCCTTTTCTGCCAGTGTCCTCAGACAGGCATTGGCAAATGTCTGCTTGGCAAATATTTCTGTTACCTGAGCATATTAATTCTAAGTAATACCTGATAACAGAAGTGCATCAGAGGCTATAATTTAAAACATTTATTCATAGAAGCAAAAATGGTGAAGGAAAACCTGAAAGTTCTCTGTTCCAGAGAATGAAAAGGAAACATCAAGTCTTGTCCAAGCATCAAATGAAGCTGAATTTTTAATGTATTTGAAACTGAATTTGAAAATTGTGGTTCTTTTAGAGGAAATCTGATTAAAATAAGCTGAAAACCCTGACTGGTTTAAATAATTACTGGTTTCTTGGTTTCTGACTCATGATTTTAGACATCTAGGCTGACCACTGTAGAAGCCAGATTTCATAGTAGCACATGCAGTGTTTCCTTCCCTTTACACATACATGCTTTCCCTTAAAATTTTGAGGAATTCTCTCTTTTACTACAAGTAGATTTATTTTGTGAGTTATTGCACAAATGCTGTGTAACTTAAGAAAATGGCCTCGGGATTTTCTACAGCTTATTGAAATCCTCTATCATTTAAAGGAAGCAACCATAGTAAAAAATAGATATTAAAGAATCACAAATGCATACACAGACTGAACAGGCAATACAGCTGTTACTCAGTTCTTGCATCAGTCCAAGAGCCTAAAAACCTGCCTTACCTGTATGCCAGGAATCCGAAATTCAGAGAATCTCTGTTATGAGAAAACTTGACAATAACAAAGACATCCTATTTATCTCTCTAGGTGTTTGGGATCACTTGGCATCTCATTACAGGATAAAACTGAAACTGTAATATCATATTTTGCAGATGCTTCTCAGCTATTTCCTGTAATTTATTTTCTTTCTTATCTTTCATTAGTAAGTATATCTATTTAGATGTTTGGATGTCTTCCATCAATATTTAATCTGAGTATTCTTAGCATTTTATAAATGTGTTCATAATTAGTAACTTTAAAGCTGTTCATCCTATACATGCTACTTAAAGCACATACTACATAAAAGAAGCATGGAAATTGAATTTGAAACCAAGTCCAAGTCTCTGAGGGTAGAAATAATCTCAGTAATATAATCTAGCTAAATATTAGTCACCTCTCCTTAAGTAAACATGCAAGCTTCCACTAGAGCCAACAGAGAATACCTTCCACAGGATGGTTACAGAAGTACATTTTCCTTTTTGTTAATGGAGACAAAATATCTGTCTTAGAGAAGAGTCCTAAATTGTAGATAGTCAAATCAATTAATTTCAGTCTTAATGTTCCTTCCCTTCTCCCTGCTTTTATTGTCCTATGTTTATACTGTCTTAAAAATAGTCTTCTACAGAAGGCAGAATGTGCCTGAGGATATGTCAGAGTTTTGTCCCCACAAATGAAGTAAGATCACCAACAGCACAGCTGATGTTTATATGCTCATACAGCACATTAGTTATGCAGGCATCTCCCTGCTCTAAATATCTATTGAAAATTTGGTGCATGAGAAACTCAGTTAATAATTATGACAGCAAGTGCATCAGAAAAATAAAACTGCACATATGTCAAACCAACATCTGCATTCTAATGAAATGACCACTTTGGAAAAATATTTTATGGTCATCCATGACGTGTTGAGGTGTATCTCTGTGAAGGTCGAAACACTGAGAAGGTGTCCAAACTTTGACAGAGTTAATTTTTCTCTAAATCAGTAATTGTGTACCATCAATTACTTAAAAGTACTTGAATCTTTCTCATTTTTCTTTTTTTCTTTACTTTCCAGGCCTTATAATGGGATTGATTATAAGATATGTGACAAAAGCATCAGATGTGGAAAGTGGGACTGTTTATGAATGTGAAAAGCTGAAATCTGGGCCATCCACTCTGCTTATTAATATAACAAATCAGGTCTATGAATATCAATACAAAAGAGAGATCAGCCACCACAATGTCAATGGTCACCAGGGCAATGCAATGCTTCAAAAGGTAAAACTTATTTTGTTCTTAACTGTGTAGGATTTTTTTTTTTTTCACTGTTGAGAGAGGAAAATAAGTTTCAAGTTAAAATGTGCCAGGGTATTCTGAATTTAGAGTGAGAAAGGTAAGTGAGGAAGGAGAACAGGAAAGGAAATAAGGTGCAGTAGAAACCTGACCATCCTTTCACTCACAGCTGACTGTATGCTTGTGGAATAGTTGCCTGGACTCTTTTATAAGACAGCCCCAGATCCTGCAGACACTGAGTTCATTGCAGACACAGCTGTTAACTTGGATTCATTGCCACCAAACCTTTTTAAATCCCACTGATATCTTTATTTGTCCACTGTCTTAAAAAGGACTTGCTCTGCAGTCTAATGCAGGGGAGGTTGTTTCCTGTGTATGGCACTGGTAACTACAAACTCTACACGTTTCCCAAAACACAAACCTGTAAATATGTAAAATCCTATAGATAAGTGGAGGAGTTTACAATGCTTAAATTCATCACAACATTCTTGTACATTCTTTCACTCCTGCAGTGGTCCTCATTAGGGATGTCACTGGCTGTCCCCAAGCATGGGGAGACGACATTGTGGCAATTTAGGCTGGATGGAAAAAGGGAATTGTGGGAAAAGTTTGCAGTCTTTCACAATGCCATGGCCTTTTCTGTTTTCCAGTTGTAACAATTAAAATATTTTACTTTGTTAGTATATTCTTTCCCCACTGATGTAATATTTACTTGTTATAATATTTGTTTTCTTAAAAAATGGCAGCAGTCTGAAGAACTCTTGTGTGCACAGGCACTTTTTAAAACCTGGCTTTTGTGCTCAGAGACATTGCATATTCACATGAACCTTCTAAGCCCTTACCAGTGGCTTTTTACAATATTGCAATGTAGTAGTTCACTTTTTTCCAAGTTTGTTTATCTAGCACAGTAATGCGTGTTCCTATATACTACAGTGGTTATCGTTATAAAAACTTTTAAGTTATGCTTAGAATGTACACTGGGGAGCTCAGCAGAATTAGGACTTAACCATCTGCTCAAATTTCTTGCTGATGCAGCACCACTGTGTGTCTGTCTGCTGTGACTGCTGGACTTGCCCTTCTCAGAAAGAACTAGACTGTCAAGGACTATTAGAGTTGTGGTGGGTGGAGACAGGAAAACACCGTGGCAGTCAGACTCATCAGGTTTTTCTGAATCTTCATCCATTTTCCTGCTAGTTGGTTGCAAGAGGTTTTTCTGAGCCAAAGTGTGTGTTTAGTTTCCAGGCCATATGTCCATTCCATCTGAACATCATCAAACCTGGTACCCTGGAGCTGACTTGTGTTATGAGAAAGGTGGAGCAGTAACTTGCACAGAAGTTTCTGTTGCCCTTACAGGGGATTACCCAGTCCTCTTTCCATAGTCTCACTTTGCTGGAAGGTTCTTAAAAGTCTCAACTGTGAATTGTAGGTTTCTCTTTATTACTGGGGAGGCCTTAGACTGCCTAGATTTTCACTTCTTTTCCCTTTAAAATTATCTGGCAAATGCCCTCTTTAAAAGAAAATAAATAAAAAAGGAAAAGGGAGACATTAAGTCATATTTAGGAGACAATAGCAATTGCTGGCAGCTTTCCTGATGGGCAAAAGCACTACTGTAAAAAACAGAAAGCATGATCACACCATTCCCAGGGTTTTGTACAACTTTAATTCCCTTTTGAGTGCGGTAAAAGCATTTAGGTATTGCATTTATCAGAGAGAATAGATTGTGCCATCCTTACAAACATGTATAATTTAGAACAGGGTTTTGAATAATAAAACATGTAGTTAGGATTTCTGATGCCTGTGGAAAAGATATTTTTACATATTTGCTGAATTAACTCCAAAACAAACATTTGAGGCTGTTAGTTAATAAGTGAAGAAAATCTTTTTCTGTCATGTTTTCACTGAAGGTACCAGTACAGACACAGTTCCTGGCAGGTTATTTGCCAGCTCACTTTTTTCAGCTTTCTAATTCAAAGTAAACAAGATGGAAAAAAATCTCAGCTCTCACTTTCTGTTTATCAAATCAAGTTGTCTACTAGTAAGAAGACAGAAGTAATTACTCTTATTCTTTTGAAACTAAATAATTATTCCAGAATACTGTAGCCTTAAAATATCATTCCATCTGAACAAGTACATGACTGATTTCCTTCTTGAACTAATACTTTTCAAGTAATAATCTGCTTCATTAAGCTGTAAGGAACTACACATTTATACTTGCAAGAAAACAACTCAGAATAATCCTGCAGACATTGAAGGTGATCCTCAGATCAGTCCTGATAAGAAGTTACAATTAGAACCTATCCTATCAAATTAAATGCTACTTTATTTGTCCTTACCCTCTCTTTTGTCCTTTCTGGCAGCTGACCTTTGATCCTTCCATCTTCTTCAATATTTTGCTGCCACCCATTATATTCCATGCTGGATATAGTTTAAAGAAGGTATGTGTCTCTTTTTTATATGACAAAAGGGACTGAATGTGGCTGCTTCTCTGTAAGTCCAACAGGCCAGTGATGTAGGAAAGGGTCAGTTAACACCTATGTTGCATGGGAAGAACTTGACAGGAATGGCAAAAAAATGAGAGATGCGTGGCCTCATTCTGCTCCCTTTCTGTCACTGTGCAAAGATCTGACTGTGTGGGTTATAACACTTGGGCCTTTCTGTTTTCAGAAGAGATCACATTGAATCTGGTGAACTGCAGGCAACAAGCAGCCTGTCTGTGTTTCATACACTGCCTGATCAGGGCTTTGTTTGTTCAAGGGATGGGGTCGTGATACCATTTGCATCAGATACTTTCAGTGTGAACTTCTGTTATGATCCTGAAGCATTTATCCAGATCTGTGAATGAGGGAACTGTGATGGCATTCCCCATGGAAAAAAATTAAACATCTTAAATTGTATTTTCCAAAGTAACTGAAGTATCCTATATTGTTTCATCTTATATTTGAGATATGTGTAGTAACAAATGCACTTCTAGATGCAGTGCTTCAATTTGGACTGAATGCTCTTTTATTTACTGTATTACAAAGGACTTTTTTTCAAACTTTTCTCTCCAGAGACATTTTTTTCGTAACTTAGGATCGATTTTAACCTACGCCTTCTTGGGAACTGCCATCTCCTGCATTGTCATAGGGTAAGTGAATACCTTCTGCTATTATTGCATGCTTGATATCTTTTTCAATTAAAAGCTAAACTGTAAAAAGAATTGCAGACCTTGTATGGTCAATATAATTAGCGATTTGTGTAACAGATAAAGTAATTCCTTATCAAGAAAAAGGCAAAACTCTTGGATAGCCAAGAACTGTCCCAGGCATTCAGAAAATTGTGACCTTCATATCTTGTCTATGACCGGTGAAAGCATGAACTGCCTTCCACACTCCATAGGTTTAACCATCTGTCCTGAGAAACAGAACCATTATCTCAAGTGAAATTCCATGCTATTAGGATTCCTTCTAGGAAAGAGCAGCTCTCCAACAGAAAAGGAAGGACTTTAAATCTCAGAGGGAGTAGGAACAGATACTTAGTAGCATATATGTAAACAAAATCTGGAATCATTTCACAGACTAAGTGAACCTTTTTAGTTGAAGATCACAGGAAAAGTCTCAGTCTGGAACAATGTGTGAATTTATCTTGGATGTGACTAAATGTTTCCTGCAGAAAAAGAGGAAGGGGAAAAAGCAGAAGTACAAAACATCCTGTTTTATTTTCATATCTCCTTAATGAAAAATTTCTAATTTTGTTTCAAAATTTGCCTAATTAGAGAAAGTATATGCTAGTCAGAAATGGATTATATATTTCCAGCTGGCATGATGTGAAACTTCTGTTTGTCAGTTTGATTAATGTCAAAATTAAACAAACCATTTAAAAATCCTTTTGGATCTTAAAAAATCAAGTCTTTCACAATATTTATAAATGTCACACAGACACTTGAGCTCTCATGTTCTGGGAAAATTCCTGATGCAGGTGAAAATAAACGATCAGAGTTGGATTCTGCAGTGAGAGGGTCTCTGTGCCTGCACAGAGCCTTACTGAGGGAAGCAGTTCACTGTTCACAATTTAACCTGAGCATCACCTGGCATTTCTGTGCTATGGAGACATCTGAACTAGCTCAGTCTGTATGGTCTGGGGAGGTGATGTAGCAGTGCTGCATGTAAGTGAGTAAGTCTTGCTGAGAGGCCTTGATCTTTCTTGTACTGTGCAGAATTAAAATGGAAAAAAAGTCATAGAACTCTCTGGTGTTCAGTCTTTAGACTAGGAAGCACACCATATCATTCAGGCCTTAGTTGAGGGCCTGGGCTGTAGAACTCCGAAATATACCATTTCTATCTCTGAATAATATGGAAAGATACATGGAAACACTTCAGGTGTTGTGAGGGTGCTGGAATTTAAAACTGGTCCAAATTCTGTACCGATGAACAGCAGTCTCAAATTATAGAAGCAGTTAATTTTTTTAATGTCCATCTTTCCCTTTCTTTATATTAAAGATGTATGTGCTGCATCAAGGTATAAGGTCCTCTGTGGCATTACTACGAGATGGAACTTTCTCCTTTAATGCCATTTTAATAATAGTAAAATACATGAATGACCTATAACTTAGAGTTCAATGATTTTAAAACCACTCTTTTATGGGTATGCCATCATATCTGTCTCGATATCCTAGATTCCTAATGATCAAGTAGCTTAGTAAGCATAATGCACCAGAGGCATTGTGGTATTAAATGTTCTGCAAGCTGTGCTTACTCCAAATGTCAGGAAACTTTAGACTCTGCAATGAAAAGTGACATTCAAAGTATGATCATCTTCTGTGCTGAACTGAGAGGTGTAAGCTCTGTGTGTGGCTGCTTCCCCCTCATGTAAGAAAAACCGTGGAACATTTATGGGCTAAGCAGAAAGGAGGCCTTCAAATTCAGACACAAATCCGTACCTACAGAACAAATTTTGCTATCCTATCTATTGGAGGTGAAAAGCTTAATCTCACTTTGCTTTCTGAAACCTTTCTTTCCTTGAGAAATGGCATGTCATCACAGCTTGAAGATCACAGCTTGGACAGCTATACCACTCATATTTTTCCCCTGTCTTTATTTGCAATAATACTCACCTCTCTACGACCCCTGCTCATGGAGTTGTTTATTTTATACCCATTTATATGAAAAATAGCACCCCTAAGGCTGAAATTATAAATTCAGCAAAAAAAAAATCTACATCCTGACAACAGGTTGAGCTGAATGGTAGCACATTACTGAGGTAACTGATTCTGGATCTCAGTAGGACCCTTCCTGTGCTTTCTCTCACTTGTCTCAGCTATTGAACATTTCTCCTGTAAACCAATAGCTAATAGCTCTGTGAGACTGCAGGAAAGCAGTAGGACTGTCCAGCCTTTTAAACATGCATTTGGTTTATGACTCTGACATGTGTCATGGTCATTTGTAAATGGAAAATGCCAGAGCAGCTTTGGTGAAATTGTTAAAAAGAAACATAATATATTGAGTTTAGCCTATATTTCAAATATATTTCATTCCTTTATCCATGCAATTTTATCTAAAACAGAATGAATGCAGATAGAATCTGCTACAGAAAATTCCTGTTAGGGACAGTTCCTACTAGCAATTCAAAGTTCAAGCCCAAAGTGAAGGATGAAGATCCAAACAAAACCTTAAGTTCAAGAGGAGTAAGAGCTGGGCCTTGCACTGTTCTGTACAAACCCACAACCCCACTGGAATCACTGCAGAGAAGGCACTAATATATGCAGAGCAGGGCTTATGTGAAAGTGAAGCATGTTTGCATAATGTATATGTCAGGATAAGAAGGAGATAATGAGTGCACAAAGAAGAAAGATTACACAGAAACTTTACTGAAGAGAATGAAAAATGAATCCTAAAATAAAAACATGTCCTAAGAGAGGAGGTGAAGAACTACGGTTGCTGCTACAAAAGAAAGGACAGAACCCCAAGATACTTCCAGGTTGCATTGCTGTGGACAAATATTTTGTGCATAGATATGATTAAACATGTGCTTAAATTTTATTATATATCTGCAACATACATGTACAGTATCTCAACATCCATAGGCTCAGGCTCTATGTATCTGCAGCCTCTCACTGGGACTGTGCTCCTCCTGCCTGAGGGAGAGCTCCCTCTGTGAACCCTGGAGGCTGTAATAAAGAAGGATGAGACCTCTCCTTGTCAACCAGAAACAGCTGGGAAATATCATTAATAAAGGACAGAAACATCCTTTGGATTGCTGCAAACCCTTAGAGTGCTAAAGTGTTGCCATGGAACATACTGATACAATGGTGCCTGTCTCCTCTTTGTGAGTCTTTGCTTTTGTGTGAAAGGCCTCAAGAAAGAGGAGTTGTGTGGAATTTGAGTGAAAAGGCTATAATCAGATATTCCCACTGAGGGCAGGGGTAGGAGGGGTAAGAGGGATTGCTTTATTTTAGTGAAAGCAGTGCTGAAACGTAATTGCTTTCAGCTAAATAGTGTGCTAAAGAATGCCTGCCCAAGTTAGCTGTAACATTGTCCTTGGCCACTTAACACACAGGCAAGTTATACTAATTTCTAAGCTCTCCCAGCAAAGCAAAATTATGCCCTTTGCATCAAGTCTGACTGGCAAGGATCCATGTAGAGAGATCCCATGAGGTAAAGGAGAAATTAATTCTCCCATGACAAGACTTTGCAGAGTTGCTGAAATTGTCCCCTCCCAGCAAAGAGAGCCCGCTGACTCTGGGTCTGTATGACATAAGATCATATAAGATCCAGTCTCTCAACAGACCTTTTCTCTGCCAGTGGTTCCAGCTTCCTGCCTCCTGAAGAGTACTGTGGGATGACCACTGAGACAGCTCTTTATTCCTAAGAAAAATCACACAGGCCAAGACTCTGAGGCTTTCTCTGATACAGGGCAGGCAGTCTCTTGCTGTAGCAGAGTACTTGAGTTTCATAGACTCAGAGAATAATTTAGGTTGGAAGCCATGTCTGGATGTCTGCAGTCCAATCTCCTAACAAATGCATGACTGACTTCAAATTTAAATCCAGATGCTCAGGACCCTGTCCAGTCAACTTTTGAGTATCTCTAAAAATGTGAATTCCACTGGCTTTCTGGGAAATCTGTTCCAGTCTGAACCACCCTCACTACAACGACTGTTTTTCTGTATATCCAACTGGAATTTCCCTTGCTACACCTTGTAACATTTACCTCCCATCCTTTCCCTATGCACCCCTCAGAAGGTGGCTTCATGTTGTCTATAACCACCTGAAGACAGCTCCCCTCCTAGTTACAAGGGAAAGCTCACCTGCTGCCTCTTCTCATACATTATAGCCCCTAAATTATCTTGGTTGTTCTCTGCTGGACTGTCTCCTATCTGTCTTCCCTGGACTGGAGGTCCCAAACTTAACACGCTATGCCAGATGCCATCTCACAGCTTCCAACAAAGACAATGGCTTCCTTTGGCTTGCTCACTGTGCTTCCATGAACACAATATGGTTTGCAGTTATGCTTCACAGTTGCTGTTGTGAAATCCACTTCTGACTCATGCTTAGTTTGATATCCTCCTGGACTGCAGGGGCTTTCTGCACACACCTATGTAGCCAGCCATGCTCTTGTGGGACTGTTGTTATTGTGTGGGACCGGGTTATTCCATCTTTTCCATATGTACCTTGATATTAGCTATGTATCATGACTGATTGTAAGTTGCAGCAGCACTGAGCTGAAGCTACTCAGTAAGCACATGAAAACTGGGCTGCTGAAAAATTAACATCTGCCCCCACCTGCCTTTTCTTAATTTATTTTTTACATTTTAGGCAGAGGCAGGGAGAAGGACCTAATTTCAACTTTTGCAAAGAATAGTGTTCCCTTCCCTTAGATTCTATTTTTAATAAACTGTGCTGGGATGCATCTTCCAGAATTGATATCTGTCACAGATATTTTCCATTTTGATAATGGAAGAGAGCTCAAGTATGTGGAAGAATCTTTACACTATGGTAACAACCTATCAGAGCAACGTACTGAGTGGCAGGGGGCGTAGAAAGATTTGCATTTCCCCCCTCCTTAAATCCTCTTGACTTGATTTTCAGCATTCTCAGTGGCTGCCAGAGCCAAGATGCCTATGCACAGCACTGGCATCATTAAGTTGGCCTTATCTGTGATTTTGATTTGATTTCACTCGGGTTTTCTCGAATTGCAATGCCAAAACCACATTTTTGATATTCAGAATGCAGCATGTTTGCAGCACTTACTCATATTTTTCCAGCCTGTCTACTACGTTTGGCAAGGCCTGATTTTTCTGGAATTTAAAGCTAAGTGTGCAATTCAAATAACAAATGTATTTGCAGACAACTTAGGCTAAGTTTGATCTATCTTTCTGGCTGCAGTGAGAATTTTACTTGAATAAAGCTGAGATTAAAAAAATGGGTTTGGATCAGAAAAGGTAGATTAATTGTAGTTTTGAGAAAGTGAAGTTATGAAATGCAAACCACTGACAACACTGGTGTTAGGGAAAGTCATTCCAAGATGATCACTGGTTTAAGGGGAAAGATGTTGGTGTTTATATTAGCTACTCAGATTGCAAAACTTTCCCTAGCTGGACAGATAGGACTTCTCCATATTTCAACAGGAGCCACAGACAGTTAGTTTGGCCTGAATAATTCCAGTATGTCTGTGAGTACACAAGTACTTGCTTTTCAATAAGCATATCAGATTGTTTCATGGTAATCAGTGCTTAAAATTGAACTTCTAATTAAAAAAACCATACAGAATCAAACTATTTCTCTTGAGTATCTGTGTTTAACTGCAGTGACTAACATTTTGGACAAAGAAGTCTCTTCTGATATTTAAATTCAAGTGGTAGGAGTAAGTCATCATCATACTTGATTCTCCCAGGCAGTCCCTTGCCATTCCTCACCATTCTACAAATGCATATTCAAATGCTTTCTGCATATGATCACTAAAGAGGGGGATTATAATAATGGAATATAATACAGTATAATAAATATTTTCTAAATTCCTTCTTTTTAAAACTGAATCTTAAATGGTTTTATTTGAAAATCAGAACAAGTCATGCACATACATAAGTAAAAGATTTTAAAAGAGAGAAAGAAGTATCAAGAAATATCAAATACAAATCCAGATATTTTTGTAGGAAAAAAAAATACATGAGATTGAGTGTTGCACCTTTGTATGAAAGTAGAAATTTTCCATTCAAATGTCTGTTGTAGCTAGATTCCATCATCACATGATGTAATTATTTTTCTTCACACTTAACTGCACTGTTTAACAGCCCCTCTTTGTGCCTCCTAAAGGAGGAAGGGTTGGGCTGAGTTAATAACATTGTTGCTCAAATGCAGCAAGAGCAAGAAATGTTCAGCTTTTCTGTACACCATTTACATGGGTAAGATGCATTCTGACATAACCGTACAGTCAGAGATTTAGTTCCCTCATCATTATACCTATACAAATGCAGTTCTAAAAGTTAGGAGACAAATTCCTTCCACTGGCATACCATTAAAAAAGACTATTTACAGTTAAAAATTTTTAGTAGAAAACCGTCTTTCAAAACAAACAAACAATCAAACAAAAGTGTAACGTTGTGTGTGTGTGTGTGTGTGGTGTATTCATTTCCTCCTAAAACGTCAGCTTGTTTTACAGCAACCTTCTCACCTACAAGTCACTTGCTGTGGCCTCCTAGGAACATGGGGTGGGAGTAGGGATGGACAGATATAGTGACAGTGTTGACACAGGTTCCACCTCTCCCTGAGCATGGAGCAGGCAGTGCACATCTGAGAGGTTCAGCAAAAGTTGTGGTTACTGAGCATTGCTGGGGATTTCTTTTTATTTTCATAGATACTTTGATAGTTTGGCAATGGCTAGATGGAGGTTTAGTTAGGTTATGAGCGTGTTTATTACTTTCTTTTGGGAGCTCAATGGAATATACAAATGGGATCTGCTGATGTGAAACAGTACTGAGTTTATATTCTGACTGTTCTTTCTCACCAGAGGGCTATGGATAGACTTTACAACTTGGAAACAAAACACTTGTAGCTGTGTGCTTCTGCAGACCAAAGCCAAATGTTGTTTGGCTTGAATTTACTGTGCAGTGCTGTGGGATTCTTCTGGATTTTGGAACTGTTTCTGCAAGGGAAAATGGGGCCAGGTTAAGGGTAACAGGAGAAAAAATATCTCAGCTACAGAGCTCTCCGTAAACTAAGCAAACACCTTTACAAGGTTCATCTGTTGCTACACCAGCTCAGCTCTTGCCTTCCCAGATGATAACTTCTGTAATAATTTAGACTCAGATCATGTTCAAAGAAAGTAGCATTTTTTTTCTAATTAAAATACTGTTTTCTACTGCATGTTCCCATCAAATGATTAAAAAAAAAAAAAGGTCCATCTTTCCTGCACACACCACCTGTAAATAGCAAATGCTTAACCTCCCCAGAGGCAAGAATAAAAGCTTTATTCTTGGTACAAATAGAAACTGGTGAGGAGGAGTGTTAATGTATCTTGGTGCTGTAGAAATTAACTTAGGGAGAAATAGGGAAAAATTATATATAGACCATTTGCCTTCCTCCATGGTAAAACCCTCAGAATATCAGATGTCTGGTTTAAATAATTTCTGATGCTCTTTGGAAGCCAGATATTCAGCCTAAGAGTGGAAATAAAGACAAAACTAGTAAGCAGACATTAATTTGAATGTAGTATAACTTCTGCAAGAGTACAGTGCCTCTGTTTGTAAGGGTACAGTGCATGTGCTGGTACCCTTTTTGGGGGGTTTTGGCTGCTTTCGTGTCCATCCTGGAGTGAATGCAGGCATTTTCTTTCAGTCATGAGACAGTATTGCCCCAGTTTTGCATTGACTTGAGGAAACTCAACAGAGATGGTTTAGCTGAAAAATCAAGATAAGACTCTCCAGAGTCCTCCAAAGAAGGCATCTTAACAGTGAGTTTTCCAGCAGGAAAAGAGCTGGTGTTTAGTTGTCCATGTGCAGCTCAGTTTCCCAATTCAGTAGCTTTAATTCTTTGGTCAGTTCAAATCTAAGATAATCTGTTGCAGTCCGAGGAGTTGCCACCTGCAACTCACAGCTGCAGTTGCAAGGGGTAGTTCCCGTTTGTCACTTTTGTTTAAAGGTGTGTTGTGAATCCAAAATGGGTTAGTAAAGTATGAGTTTAGAGAAGTTTGAAAATATACATACACTGTGATACCTGGTTTGGGGAATTCTGCACAGGGAGTAAAGAGGGAAAAGGCTTCCTCATAGCCATAACTCTCAGAGAGTTCTGGCAGTTCTGGAAGTTACAAAGTATTTTTAAAAAAGCCTTCTATTTGTATGACTTGTGAAATTGTGGATAAGAAGCTGGGTTAAATCAAGACACTGATATAAAATACTGTTTCCCAGACCACTAACACCCACACAGAGTGAAAAGTTCTAAGAGCGCTCTGATGCCTTCAAGTATGTATTGCTGCAAGTTCAGTCGGAATTTGTAGCTATTTCGCAATAAACATCTGACATTGTTTACTGCAGCAGAGCTGATCATGCAGAAAACAGTTTTTCTTCTCATAAACAGATGTGGTGAGCAGCAGGGTGTAATTATTTGTATCGTCCAGAAGAACCCCTCAGCATACTAAAGATTTTGAAAGAAATATATTACCAGGAACACCAAAGGTGTGGGGCTGCAGAGACAAGCAGAACCTGGAATAGCAGGAGATTCATCTAAAATAAAAAGGATGTTTAATTTGGTATTTGATACCCAGTAGGTTCTCCAGGAATCCATCAAAAAATTTATGCGCTCCTCTGAAAAACATGTAAATGGCATTTGTTGCAAAACAGTCAAAACACTCAAGTCCAGATATTTCCCAAGAAGAAACCCACCCTGGAAGGAAGAGTTTGTTTCTGGGGTTTTTGTTTGGTTTTGTGGGGTTTTTTTACAAAGTATCTTCCCAGCTGCCCTGAAAGCCAAAGCCTTTACTGCAGGAATGAATACTTTTGGATAGATCTCCTAATGTCTTCTCTCTGATATTCATGAATCCTTTAAGAATTGACACCCAGTGTGTGTTCCAAAGACTGCCATCCCCTATTTCTCTGGCTCTAGACCACTCATACACCTGTGCAACAGCTTCCCTGGCTGCAGCATCATTTGGAAGTCTCAACTTGCAAGACTACTTTCACAGTCTCTATATTGACTTTCAGGAAAAACATCTTTGCAGAGCTGGTGAAATGGAGAATATGCATCCCTCACAGTCCCTTATCCTGACATTCACTGCCTTTCTCAGTACATACTATCTTCCCAGAACAATTCCAGGCTACAGAGGAGATGAAAACAGAAGGAGAAGGAGGTACATTGACTGTGATGTATTAGTTCATTTTCCATCTCATACAGATATTTTTCCACACTGCATGAGAAACCTGCACACCAGGCCTATGCCTGAGGAGGGTATCTCCCTTCAGCCCATGCTGTGCATTGCTCCAGGCCCTACATACCTGTATGGCTTTGCCAGGTAGTGAGCCAGGCCACGTTTCCTTCTGGATCAAAACGGGCAACAACATGACCTCTGTCATGTGCACAGGAACTTGTGGATTGGTTGAAAAGTCCTTTGAGCTGCTTCACGGTGAAAGGTGTAACAGAAATTTAAAACAGAGGAGGAAAAATCTATTCCAGTTCAGTAGCATGGAGCTGCCTGCAAGCTTTAGTCTCTTCAAACTGGGGGTTTACTGTCAGATAAAATGCTGAGCAAGATTTGGAAGTGTACAGGCAGTAGCTCATTGGAGCAGGAAGAGAGTGGGTGGTGCAGCTCTCCTACCTGTTACCTTGAATATTTCATAATATGCCAACTCAAAGGATGCTTTTTTTCTCCCACCCACCACCCGTTTACATAGCCCTCTTCTGAGCCAGTTGATCAAATAGTACACTTGCATCTGACAGATCTTTCAGAGAGCACAACTGCTATTAGGCTGAAATTTTCTGTAAATACACAAGTTTTCATGATGGCCCTGGGACAGATCCTACACTCAGTGGGGACAAAACCTACAAAAGCTGGTCTGATAAGTAACCAGATTCTCCACAGAATAGAGGAGATAGATGACATTTAAATAGTATACAGAGCTTTTCTTCAGCTCCTGGTTGTTCCTGAGTATTAAGATGGCAATGAATCATGTAAATGTTTCTCTAGTTTTGGCTCTCTTCTGAATACTCATTGTCTGAGAAGTCCATTATATTTGACTCCATATTCCATACATTTGACTGTGATGATAAATCGCAGCAAGTTTGGTGGATGGCCACCAAGATGGACAGGGGCTGGGACATTTGCCCTATAAAGAAGAAACTGAAGAAACTGAGCTCATTTAGCCTAAGTAAGAGGGGCTTCCAGAGGAGATTATCAAGAAAGAAAAGCCAGGCTCTGCACAGTAGTGCATGGTGAGAGGACAAAACTGAGACATAAATTGTAATTTAAAAAAGGTATGACTCGATATAAGCAAAAGGTTTTTCATCATAAGGAATGCCAAGCATTGGAACAGATTGTCCAGAGATGCTGGATGTACAATCTCAATCCTTGGAGGTTTTCAAGACCTAAATGGCTAAAGCCCTGAGCACTCTGGTTTGGTCTCACAGCTGACTCTGCTTTGAGTAGGAACTTGGACTAGAGACATCCTGTGGTTCCTTCTAACATAAATTAGTCTACAATTGTGTGTTGCTGTAAATAACACATCTTACAGCAGAACATGTGTTGCCCCCAGCCCATCCCCTTTCAGCCATTTACTACTTTCAACTTTTCTACCACTTTTTCTGTTGATTCGTTTATCTTAGTCCCCATCATCCCATATGCAACAGTTAGCTTCCAGGAGGTTTTTCTTTCTCATCACCTTCTGTTGAAATATAGAATCTGCAATAAAGAGATCTTTCTGAAGAAAATTTGGGATTATTTCACTTCCTGATGAAGCAAGGATTTTATGCATGAAGATGGCTCTTAAAATGCTAATTAGCCTCTGTTCTTAGTCAGCTCCATACCTTAAAAAGGAAAAAACACTGTCATTTCTGTAATAAACTGATTGGGCACTTCCTTGCTCTTTGCAACACCACATCTCCCCAGTTAACCACTCTCCCTCTGAAGCTTAGCAGCAACCAAAATTGAAATTAAAAGACCACAATCTCCACTCCTTTTTGACCTCTCTATTACTGGGAGCATGGGTGCTTTTATCTTTTGTGGGGTATTTATGTGCATGTAGCAAATCTTGAGCAGCATGATTTCACTGGTAAAAAAAAAAAAAAAACCAACAAAACACTTGATCTGTAAAAAGACAATGACTAATAGTGAAACTTCTGCAATAACAACTTAAGGTTACGTATAGGCCCACTGACTGACCCAGAGGCTGTGCCAGCAGTGCCTTTCCACAGCCTGCTGTTGTATGAGAGGATTGCTATTCCTCAGACTGAAAAGAAAAAACAAATTTTTCTGTTTTAAATTGCTCACCTTTCTTTCACCCATCCTTACTACCCACACAGTGGTGAAAACAAAACTCCTCATTTTGCCGAGGAGTAGGGATTATTTTCAGAGTTCTGTTTACCTATTTTATTTAAACCAAGTGAGACTGCACATGAAACCATTAGATGTGTTCCCTGAGAATGATCCTAATTTATTTTGGGAGGGGGAAAAGTGTGTGTTTATGCAATCTCCATGGAACATAAGTATCATAAAATGAAATTAGGAAAGCAGTGGAATCTATCTGATGTTTTCAGTTCTCTTGCAAATCATGTCATCTGGTTTATGCAGTTGCCCTCCCTTGTTCATAGGGATGTGATAAACTGGTTTCAGTTTCTCTCCCTTCGGATAGTATTTGGAGTGAGATTGCTCTTCACCACTCTTTTTTCACAGTCATCAAATAACTTCAGGTGGAACTGACCTTCAGGTCCAATCCCCTGACAAAAACAATTTAGAGCAGGTTACTTGGAGCCTGCTAGTCACGTTTTGAATGCACCTCCGTGTCCATCTCTAAGGAACAACATTAGTATCCAAGTGCCAGCTGGATTTCAAACCAATGTTCATTACTCTCTGAGCCCAGCAAGAAGGTGGGTTTCCCACCTTCCAAGTCCTTCCAAGGTGGGTGACTTGATTTAAGCAGCTTTCAGTAATCTTCCTATGAATGTTGTCTTTTCTGGCCCATACAGAAATCCACAGTTTGTGCTAAAGCGTAACATATTTCCTGTCTAACCTGCCTGCTACATAGACCTTCTCGTGCAAAGATGTTAAAGTACCTTTTAAGTTCCTCTTGATTTCTAGGAAGCAGAGTATTGATCTTGCTTTAGATGTGGAAAAACGCACTTGCTGTCAGGTTACAGGATGTGACAGCCAACTCCAAAGCCTGTCCCTGTGCTGTGCTTCACCATTTGCTGTACACCCACGAGTAACCAAAAAGCACTGTTTTTGCCATCACCAATCAGATGGCTCAAAAATTCACGTATCATGGAGAGGAGAACAGCCTTGGTGAGGCCGGTGCCAACAAGCACCGCCGCAGCCACAGGCTTTACCAATGTAGCTGGGATACTCAGGATCTGGTTTCCTGTCCAAATCCCAATCCCATATTGGCACCTTTCCAAACCAGCCCTCTCAGCTGTGGCCAAAGGACCATTTGTGTCTGATCCCCCCCCCCAGCAGAACGGTGCAAGAGCCTCACTTCTGGTTTCATTCAGACTCTGAATGGTCCCGTTTTGCCGCTGGACTCAGTTTAACCCGCAGCTCGCGTGGCTGTTCTCCTTTAGCCGTCAGACACGAGCCATGGGCTTTGCTTCCCCCGCGTCAGAGAGGGGAGAGAAAACCGCATCCTGACTACTTTTAAAATACAAATAAAGCACGAGAGAAACAGCAGACAGAAGCATTCACCAGCAGCACGCAGCGCACAGAGTCCCTCAGGTCGCACAGAGTCCCTCAGGTCGCACAGAGTCCCTCAGGGCGCACAGAGTCCCTCAGGTCGCACAGAGTCCCTCAGGGCGCACAGAGTCCCTCAGGTCGCACAGAGTCCCTCACGGCGCACAGAGTCCCTCAGGTCGCACAGAGTCCCTCACGGCGCTGCCGCCGCTCCCCGGACCGGCCCCGCCAGCGCCGGCAGCGCCCAGAGCGGCCACCGGGTGGCGCCCGCGCTCCGCCCGCAGCCAACGGCGGGCCCGGCGCTGGTCCCGGGGATTAAAGGGAAACCTCAATGAGGGAAGGAAACATTTCGGTTTATCTCCAACAAAACTTTCTTTCAAGTGCCTGGTTTCTATTTAGAGCTTCTCTAGGCGAGTCTTTGGGCCCCAGTCCGCATGGGGGGCCTGGTCTGGGGCATCCAGACTCAGGCAACGCTCCAGTTCCAAATCAGGAAGGGCCAGTGCCAGCTCTCTCGTTTATCCGGTGACAGAGCAGCTTCCAGAGTCTGCAGCAGCCAGGACACTCACTTCTCTTTCCTCAAACTCTGAGCACGGGTTGTACCGGGCATACTACAAGTTACTAAACAAGCATCATCCTTTACACATCACTCTTCAAACACTACCCGGGGATTCTGAATAACACAGTAAATTAAACAATTCTGATGAAAACTAGGGATGCCTTGGGGGATACGAGGGAGTCTTTTAGCTAAAATTGTTGTGCAAATCTGTCTAAATGTCAGAATCTTAAAAATCAGCCTGATTTTCAAATGTTTTCACCTAGTTTTATAACTGTGGACTTTGTTACTGGAGTTGTGACACAACAATTTGAGGTCATCGCTGATGAAATTGCACACAGTGGGAACACTGCAGGACTGGAAGTGACTCAGGAGTCTGAACTAGTTGTTAAAATGCCCTCCTAGTAAAAGGAATAGACTGCAAAACCCATTATAGTTGCAACCTCTCACTGGCAAATTGCAGCCTCATTAGTAATCTTGGCAAGATGATGGGGGTTTTACATTACTGATCCCCTTGTTACCCTCAAGTGTGCGACTGAAGCGCTCTTTCGGGAGCAGTTTGTGGAAGTGAGTGTTGTAAATATATTTCCTTTATAGGCAAACAGATGCTCTCTGTCTTTGGGGCCATCAAACTGGTGCATTCACAATCACACAACTCACTTAAAAATAAATGGGAAGTGAAGGTAGTAGTTAAACCTGGCAAAAATTAAGATCTAATGATCATTGTAAGCACATAAATTTTGTTGTATTTTCCCACTGAGCCAAGACACATAAAGTAACATAAAGTAACTTCCTCTTCCCCAAAACTATCTCTTCAGTGGTGGGATGTTCTATATAGTTTTTCAATACAGCGAGGATGAGATATACATATAGATAGATATAGATATATATGGAGATATATATATAAAAAATTGAAAAACAGATTGATCAATGACATAGTGACTTGCAATGTATTAACATTACTATAGGGCAATAGCAGTTGTTCTCAGACAGGCAGTAGGTGGTCCTGTTCAGGTACTCCACTAAGATAAGAAATTTATATAATTAGGAATTGGTCTGACACAAGTGTCCCCAAGCACTCCCACAGTGTCCCTCTCACCACAGTCTGGCCAGTAGCACATGTGATGCATGTAGTAAAGGAGCATCATTATCTCTCAACTGTGTCTCATTTTTTCTCACAGATTGTTCAATCTCACAGATTGTTTTTCCATTAAATTGACCTGGGAAAGCTGTGGAGCATCCAGGCAGATTGCTTCCACATCAGCAGAACACACTGGTAGGAGTTTAACATGTTTCCCAATAATTGTCCATAAATGCTTTATGAGGGACAAACAGTTCCACAAAGCTTCTCAGACAATATTCCCCCTGATTACAGAGCCTCAGGAAGGGCTTTTCCACCAAGGAGAGAGAAATGCCACATCTTGAGGTGAGCTTGGGCTGTAAAGAAGGTGTCTGTAGCCACACTGTTCAAAACTCTTTCTCCTCTGTGTTCTTCCTCTGTTCATTAGGTACTGGCCCCTGTGTGGCTTCTGCTTTGAAAGAATTAATTATTCAAGCTGCCTACATATCTCTTTTCAGCAACAACTATCCCCATTGTGTTACAAGGACAAAAACCTTCCATAACAGCCAGGACAGATGGCTGAAGCCTGGCAACACTTTTCAGAGGAGTGCCACACCTCTGTGTTATCAAACCTGAGTTTATTTGCTAAACCTTGTTATCTTTGATAATTTAATTATAGTGCTACTCTTGAGGATATTCTTGTTGTACAAAAACATCATATTGAATTATTTTTTTAGTGCCTCATAATGACAAAAAACTGGAAAACATGATCCAGATGCAAATTAAAAGCTGAACAATAAAACGAATACAAACTATATCATTTTATAAAAATCCTGTTTAAGAAATTATTATTTATCTTTTGGTGGATATTTAACATGTTTGGGATAGAAACACTGCTGTATTATTCAGCAAATATCCCTACTGGAATACTTTCTTCTTTCCACAGTGATACTATGTAAGCCATGCTGTCTCAAGGGAGTTGTAACAGTGCAGTGCCAAGATGCTGTGCTGAGATATTTGTGCCTTCATACTTCCTTTCCTGCAGGGCTTTCTGCCTCTAAAATGATGTTTGAGTTGCTTTCCCCTGTTTCTCTCACTTCTTTGATCTGTTTGATCATTATAGTCTAACCTCTTCTTAATTTCCTCTTGATGGCCCATTTTGAAAGCCTTGTGTAGGATTTCCAGTTGATAAAATTGCTATTGGGATGCCCTTTCTCTCCCTTTAGCATTGATCGTCATCACTCATGAACAGATGCTGGGGAGGCAGATGATCTTTCAAATGTAGCAAGGAAGACTAGGAGGAGAGTGCCTGGAGGCAGATTCAACCACTTATAAGCATGTAGTCACACACCATGGTGTTAGCTTGCTTCAGGGAGGGAGGGGAGCGAGAGCTGAACATCAAAGTGCAATGGAAATGTAAAATCCTTAGTGCTGTGATTCCTCCTTTCATCTGTGCTTTTTCTCCTGGCAAGGTGTTGCAGGCAGTTCTGCTTTCTATGCCACTGAATAGACTCAGGCTTCAGTGAATGTAAATGGAGCTTGTGGCTCAGGTTTTTTATCCTTTAGAAGTTCCAACACTCTCTAAAATTAATTTGAGATTGAATATTTTCGATCAGCAAAAGCACGTACAAACAGTCTTTCTAGGACAAACAAGGCACAGGTATTCTTCAGGCTCAAGTTCAACAAGATGGGGAAGAGCAGAAAAATTGGGAAGCATCCATCCTAGGGGACTCCATATGCCCGGTCAAGTCATACGCTGAATGGCGGTGACAGACCAGAAGCTTTGGTTCAGGATCCTTCCCCTCCTTTGGACATCGTGTCTCATCCCAACTGCAGGGCTGGCAAAGCACAGCCACACAGGGTCAGTGTGCCAGAGGCTCTCCCAAGGTCTGTGGCCAGACCTGGATCCCACAGGCACTGCCCACGCTGTGGCTGCCCCCACACTGGGTGTGGGATCAAAATGTATTCCCTGACCCCTTGTTGCCTGTGCTATTGCTTAGCTGCTCTGCTGCACTCCTCTGTCTCGTCTCTCATATTCCATTTGGTTTTCCCCGTACATTCAGTTACTAGAGAAAACATCGGCATCGTTGCCTCCCTGTACAGCCCACGCAACTGGTGCCTTCAGTTTAGGGAATGTGAGCAATTCTGTAACATCTCTTTCAGTGCTCCCATAGACCCATGATTATTGTACAGGAGAGATTGCAGTGAAAAAAAAGAAAGCTGCTTGTGTAAAAACCCCTGAAATATAATATAATATAAAGTAATAAAGTAATAATATAATGTAATATAAAGTTAACACAGCAAGAACTCCAAACTGAATTAAGTAGAGATCTTAAGTCCAGTTTTTAAAGTTTTGTCAAGAAATTCCAGAAATACTAACTTAATTACTTGGAGCTATACCAACAGGCAGCCTAAAACAATAATGTTTACTTATTTCTGAAGCACTTTTTACTTTTGTGAATAATCTCAATTTTTTTTTCCATTTGTGGAGGCCCAGCATGAATTAAGAAAGGAGAAAGGCTTCTGTAATGTGACATGCACAGTATCTGATGACCTGTAGTTCAACCTATGGAACAAACTGCTGCTGGCAAACATTTTGAGTAATCAGTTGTCCATATGAGATTAAAGGGGAAAAAAATATTTCTGCAATTTACAGATTACAGTGAGGCCTGAATAGACACTGTGTGAAAATGTTTCCGTGGTGGGTTGACCCTGGCTGGATGCCAGGTGCCCACCAAAGCCGCTCCGTCTCTGCCCTGCTCAGATGGACAGGGGAGAGAAAATACAGTGAAAGGCTCTTGGGTCAAGATAAGTGTAAGGAGAGATCACTCACCAGTTACTGTCATGAGCAAAATAGACATAACTTGAGGAAATTAGTTTAATTTATTACCAATCAAATCAGAGTAGGATAATGAGAAATGAAACCCTTTTCTTCCCTGGCTTAACTACTCATGAGCTCTCTCCCTCCTTCCCCTGGCTGCACAGGGGAATGGGGATTGTGGTCAGTCCATCACACCTAATCTCGGCTGCTCCTTCCTCCTCAGGGGGAAGAGTCCCCACACTCTTGCCTTGCTCCAGCATGCACTTCCCAAGGGGTCACAGCATCCTTTGGGCATCCACCTGCTCTGACATGAGGTCCTCCAGGGGCTACGGATCTCTGCTCCAACATGGAACTGTATGTGCTGCAGGGGCACAGCTGCCTCAACGTGGTCTGACCATGGGCTGCAGGGGAATCTCTGCTCTGGCACCTGGAGCAGCTCATCCCAATCCTCCACTGACCCTGGTGTCTGCAGGGCTGTTTGTCTCACATATGCTCACTCCTGTCTTCACCTGCACAGGTTTTTTTCCCCTTCTGAAGTACCTTATCCCAGAGTCACTGCCACCATTGTCAATGGGCTCAGCCTTGGCCAGCGGCTGGTCCATCTTGGAGCCAGCTGGCATTGGCTCCATCAAATACAGGGGAAGCTTCTGGCAGCTCCTCAGAGAAGCCCCCCCTTCAACCTCCCCTGCTACCAAAATCCTGCCACACAAACCCAATACAATGTTAAACAAATTTGGCTACAGCTGCTGCATAAAATCAAAACCAGAAGTTACCGTAGTTCATAGTGAGCAATGCTCAGTGATGTAGAATCAGTTAATTTGTATCAGTGTCCTCCCAAGAAGGGAATGTTCTTCAGTCTTGGTCATTTAGGAATATAATCTTTCTCTGATCTTTGAAGTGATGAAATGAAGGAGTAGATCATGGAGGCACAGAAATTAGAGCAATAAAAGAGCTATTAGACCGTAGAGCTCATTATTCCATCCCTAAAAGGCTACTCTGCAGTGCGTTCCTGGGTACTTTGTCCAGTATACCTAAAAACCTGGGAGCATGGAAAGATTGAAGGAGCAATTCTACTGTGCAGAAAAGTCAGTCCTTTTCTCTCTGCTTTGATCCAGCCATAGGATGAAGCAAAGCAGTAATTGCTGCCATTATAGAGAACAAATCTATTTGCATTTCTGCAGTGCTTCAGCTCTGGCTGTGAATGCCTAATCAGTCCTATTGCTGGAAAAATATTTTCCAGCCTCTTGTCAAATTTCTGTCTGATTGCAGCGCATTACTGCAAAGCCACTTTACTCCATCCATGTCCTGGCCCACAGTACTAGAGGGCTGTGGTGAGAATTTTTGAAGCCAATACTGGTGTTTGAGAAGCAATATAGCAGTGTCTGTCAGTGGTTCAGTAAATGGTCTTTCACCTCTGGTAGAATCCTGCCCAGCATAACGTGCAAGGGTATCTGTGTTTCTAGAAGTGTAAAACTCTGAATAATGGTGTATAAAGATCCCATTGCACGCTTTTACAGGAATAGTGACATTTGCCCCAATGTCTGTACTGGTGTTAGCCATAACAATCACAGTGCATTTCTCTCCCCCAGCATTCCCCAGCAGTTGTGCCTGCAGGCTGTGTTTCTCATTCCCTGTTGTACAGGCTTTATCACAGCGATAAGCACTATCGAGCGACTGCTACATTCTGATGCAAACGTAACTGCACAGGTGACATGCATTTGTAAATTTACCCTGAATCTGGAGGACTTGCACCTGCTTTTCTACTAATCAGTAGCTTTGTTCTGCCTTCACAAACCCTGTAAATTTAAGGTAAGTTTAAGCTTAGTGCACAGTTCCCAGGTCTGATATAGCTGCTTTGTTTCCATCACCAGGCACAGAAGTGTTGTAACATGGCCAGGTTAAAGATCCCTACAGGAAAAGGAGGTGGCTGGAACAGCACAGAGCTGGCAACTGTCAAACTGTTTGTGTGAGCAATGGACATGCAAGTGGTGAGGACAGATCACTCACTACTCCTCAGTTCCACCCCTGCTCACACCTTGATATCCCTTGGTTCAGCTGCAGGAGCCCTAATGTACCATGCAAAGGAAAAGTGTCATTCAATCAGCTGTCACAGACTTTGGAGGAAAAAAAATGAACAAAAAGTGTTATTTGCAATGAAATAATCAGCTTGTTATTATAGAGGAAGTTGAGTTTATTTCTTCTTTTTTATTATCAGTTAATTTATGTTAGTAAATACTGTGTCTTACAAAGCCTTGTATGTCATGGATTCAGTTTATCAAAAAGCAAATGTTTATATGATTCGTCTGACAGAATTGTTCATGTCTAGAAAAGAAAAAGCCACTCTTTCTCCAAACTCTTCAAGTACTGAAAGATCAATAAGACTACAAAATGTGACAAGGAACTGACAATCATGCCCAGTGAGTAACAATTTAAGACCAAAGTTACTCATGCAGTTATTCTGCATTTACACTCTATTGAGAGGAGTCAGTGCTGGGAGTGATATTCAAGCTGAGCAAGTGAAGAAAAGGAGACATAACAGTTTTTAGTGCTGTTTTCAGCCAAATCCCATATACTTGCCTTATTCACACTTCTATTTCATTTGATATGTAATGCATGTGAGTTAGACAAAAATTATGTGTCTCGTGGTTTGATGTTTTTACATACACATTTAAGAATTATATTCCCTGTAATCGACTCTCACTATGTTAGAGCTGTTCCAAAGTTGAATTCTTTCATATGAATATCTCAATCTTTTCTCATCAAAACCATTCATATTTCATGTATTTACAAAGTAAATCTTCCCCGAGAAAGCAGCCAAAACCTCACACCAGCATTTCCATTTCATCAATTCATTCACCTCACCCAGGAAACATTTAAGGCCATTTTCCACTTAATCATTTCAACTACATCTACAGTAGTAGCTTTAGATTTTAACGATTGCAAAACCTCATCCTGTAGAATTAGAAATTTTATTTGTTAAACAAGACACAAAAATTATGAAAGACCCTGTGATGGGAACAGCGTGTCCTGTAACTGGGCATGTGCAATCCTTAACCTTTAGAGAAGTGCCCTTCATGAGATGCACTGAATCAATTTGTCCTAGAGGTGCTACTTCCACAAACTGTTCAGAAATGCTGTGGTAGAACTCTCTTTTATACACCCAACTTGTGCCTGTGTAAGTCTTCTTAATCAGATCCTAGTGCTAGAAAAATAAAATACGTTTATTTAGAAGGTTGTTTTGCCCTCAGGGGAAAGGAAATGAAAAACTGGGCAGGGAGTGAAGTAGATCTTGATACATCTGTAGATTTATGCTGGAGGTTCAATCATATATCCTACAGGATCCTATAGGTTTATAGCCTAAACCCCAGAAGGAATAACAAATTGCTGCTACCCACTGCCTTCTACTAGCAATAACTAACCAAATTTCCTGTCAATGCCTAAGCTTAAATGGGACCTGTCCTTGGCTGTTGTCAGTGAGGAGCATGGGTTTAGGACAGAGCCACAGAACATATTCGTACTGCTGTGTGCTTGGGCTTCCTGCAGTGTGACTATAACAAAAGAAAAAAAAAAAGAATTCTACATAGGGCTTTTTACAGCCTGTGAGGATCACACTGGTATGTCCAAATCTGACAGAAAGCACCATGTACTCAGAATATCTAGTGCCTTCTTGGTAGTGGAGACAGGAGATTTTCACTGACCTTTTGGGTCAGTGACTGGCATAAACCACTCCCTGAGGCTTCCTGCGGAGCAGGGACTGGAATGGACAGGGAACAAAGAAACACGAGTCGTCCTACTTGTATCTTGTGCCCAAATTCACTCTTTCCCCATTCCCAGTGCTGCTCAGGTATAGTAACTAACTGTGCTGTCTTTGCCATAGGTGTTTTGAGGCATCAGAGATAGAAAAGTCAAATCTGCTGCACAACAAAAGTAAAATCTTCTGCACAAAATTCTCATGATCATAATTAGCCATAATTAAAGAACTCTTTTAACAGATACACATAGCTATGTTAGCAGAACTAACACCACTGTGTGAAAAAGCTGAATTAAATATTTCTATTCCTACTGACTCTGCAATCCGTGTGACACAGTAACATAATCTAGTGGGGAAGATGCAACTCTCACAAGAGGGCAGACTCGTAACTGCAGACTCCTCTACAGGACACTGATACTTGCTAAACATTATTAAAACTTCAGAAGCCACAAAACTATTAAATAAGAGGGTTTTAAAATAAAAATACAGAATAACAATAATGGACTTCTCTGGAACCCTGCTGCTATATTTAATGTATTAAAAAGCATTTCTATTTAGCACACCAGTTAAGGACAACTGTATAAGGAGGAGATAACCTGCTTGCCACAAGTTGTTTTGAAGCTCGTGTCCTGCTAAATCATTCTGAATCATATCACCACAAATACTTTCACCCTGAGAAGTTATTTATTGGCCTAGAAGGTTCCTATTTCTGAAAGTAGTTTCGTGTCACTTTAGATCTATCTGCATACCTGTCCTTCGGTTAATTTTTATTTTTTTCCAACAAAAAACCCTCAGTTTTCACTTGACCAATGAGCATCATTGCACAATAATACTCTTATATCCCCAGAAACAGCAGCTAACCTGGACATAAGGAATTTTATCATTCTTCTTCATCCTTGTTTGCCATAGCAAGGATGCTGTTTATAAAAACCACCAGACTTAGTATGTTTTTAAAGGTTGGATGGGTTTCTTTTCCTATTTACACACTTAGAGAGATCTTCACACTTTCAGAGGTCTAATTTTTGGATTTCAATTACTAAGGCACAAGACTGATCCATATCCCAAGAGGTACCACATCCTGGTTTAGAAATGGGAAACTCAGGGTTGATATTCTGAAGTGTCCCTTATTTCTAGGGGAGACTGAACCAAGCTCAGACAGGCTCCTGGAAACTCTCAAGGCACAGCAAAGGCCCTCTCTGTCCTAAACACATTCAACTGTTTCATCAAACAAGACATTTTACGTTTGAAAACTGCACTATAAATTAAATCTCCATGGAGGGGACCTGGCAATCTCCATTTACAGTACAGGTATGAATTCTTCTTTCTTTGTTCTTGAGCACTTTTATCACTATTTGACTGAGCTAATGCAATAAAAATTCTAAAACAGTTTCAAACATGTTTCTATTTACTTCATTTTATGCCTTATTTTACAGCAGGTTATTCTCTAATCTAATTTACATTATTCTGAAATCACAAACTGATCATAATTACCTTTTAATGGTAATACAAGCTTATTTAAAGGGAACATCAGGTGCTCCAGTGAAGATCTACTGTAGCAGTTCTTTGCAAGTAAGATCATGGGGTTTACAAAATAGTAAAAGAAAATGTTTCATATGTTAAATTCAATATTTACACTTTAAATTCATTCTTTTCAAATGAGGGAAAAAATATTGGTGTTTCAGATTCTCACAGGGGGGTTGTTCTGAAATTTAGATACCAGCTGAATTGTTCATGAATTAGTTCAGCAAGAATAATAACCAGAAGCATGGATCTGCCTTCCACATAGATTGATGGCAGGTTACTATCCAGCAACGTTTCTATACTTGGAGAGGGAGTTCAAAACATTATTGGTTCTTGCTTTCTTGACTCAAAATAGTTCTCTTCTGCATTTCTGCTGAATCAGGCTTTTTTTTCCTTTTAATCCCTCAGATCTGTGAGGTTTGAAGACTTTCCATAGACAGGTCTTTTATCCTAACATGCTCAACTGTCCTGAACACTGTTTCTGAAAGTGGGATTTTGCTGTTTCATGGAGTTCTGAAGAAAACTCATATAAAAGTTTTTATGACACCTGGAATGTTCTTGAGGTTTAAAAGAAAAAATGATCCTCATATATCCTTCTGTCAATATAATAATGAGGTGATACTCAGTGATACTAAAGGTTGGCACATTTGAAGCTTCAAAGGTGAAGAAAACATACAAAGTTTTGTTCTTAGTCCATAGCTAATCTGTGACACTTAATGCTATCAGATGTGGTTAAAGCCATGGATTTAGCAAAGTCTTCCATAAATCAGACATTTATATGGATAATGAGATGGGATTAGGGGTCTTCACACTTCAGAAGCACCCACTCAGCTGAGAACTAAAGAAAATTCTCTTATTGAAGGCAATTTTACAATGGGCTGCAACAGCTATTCTTGAACTTAAAAATCCTTTAATATTTAGACCAGACTACATTCTTTAAGATATTGACTTCTTGTAGGTAAAGAAAGAACCTTGCATGTTATGATTGCTAGAATTATGATAATCATTGAAATATCGCATTGGTGAAGTGAATTCATTGGTGACTGACTGAATGAGACAATTAACTACTGAAGCCAATTTACCCAATACCCTGACTTCGTGTTTTAATCCCTGTATGTGACAACAGCTGTGTAATTTGAGAACTCAGAGTTGATATTTAATTATGATGGTTTTAACTCCTGTAGATAATACAGCCGCTGTGTCATTTTCCTTCTGCAAACTGGGTATTTTCAGTCCTTCCTTTTTCATAATGAAAGCCTCTTGGTGTCACTAATATTTTTCTTAGAATTCCACTACCTTCTGTACAACAGTGATTTAGGAATTTCTAAAATAATCATCATTATTGTATCTGGAAAATCTTATGTCCGATTTTTTTAGATTTTATTTCTACTGTCATGAGAATACGTGTCTCAAAATATGTGTGTAAGACTGTCAGTAATTCATATCTATTGGAGGTTCTCTCAATTTATAAGACTGAGTAAAGTAAATCTTGAGGTAATATTTGAATCTTGTAGTGCAATAAAATATTAAGTGGCACTATGATTTGGACACAGTACAGTTCACAGTGTTTCATGGCTCATTTGCCCGAGTAATTATTAGATTTTACTCACCACTCCAAGATCAAGTTTCATTGCAGTGTTTCAGGTTGGTACCGTATATAATGCATAATGACTCTAATTTAAATGGAGATCAGGAACACAGGGATCCTGAAGCTGTGTTATACTAATTAGAGGAATATTAAAAACACATTAAATAATACTGTCAGTTGTGAGAGGTGCTAAATTGGTTTGTATATCTTTGATGCAAAATTTTGTAAAACTGTAGTACAGTAAGGGCTACTTGAAAGTCAGTCTGAAAAATGAGATTTGAAATTTTAAAAACAAACCAAAACAAACATGAAATATCATTTGAGACTTTTTTTAAAACCCCCCAAAAAACATGAAATACCCTTTAATGACAGTTTTCAGCAATGATTGGTGACCTCAACTAAGTTTTCAGCTTATGCATGTTCAAAACTTACTTCCTTTTTTCACTCTTCACTTAGTTTTGCTACACTGTTAGCATTTATCAGCAAAATCTACAATTGCATCTTGAAATTTTGAACCTGGATAAAGTGTTTTTTTCCATTTTAGAGGAAAGCACCTCTATATTTCGATAGATATTTCCCATGGTTGAATGTACTACAGAAGACTAACCAAAATAAAATTCATACCAACATGTAGCAATTCTTTACTTTCATGAGTACAAATCCATAGGAAGTTGTTTTTAATTAAGCAAGGGCTCAGATACTGGGACATTCTGCATAGTCTCATTCAAGCCAGTCCTAAAATATCAAGCACAAATATGGTTGGTCTTCTCTAAAGTGAAATGACTTGGATTACTTGGGCATGGCTGCCTTGAACTTGGGCAGAGATACAGCAAGGGGTGATGATA